>BCNH02000004.1:21274412-21351024 GCA_001662345.2 Metrosideros polymorpha var. glaberrima | reverse complement strand
TCAAAAATATTAAAATAATATTTTGGCCCATAGGCGTGCCACGTCATGTCAGCACCGGTCGACCAAATAGATTGAATTGATACCAATGCAAAAGGTTTGGGCGATCTAGAAGAGAAGCCAGAAGTCATTCTTTCTCCAAAGAAGTAAAAAAAAGTTACTTCTCTTTTTTGCTTCAAAACCCATTCTGGAGTAGAAAACTCATTCTGGAACAAAAAAAAGAAGTAGTTTTAACAAACGCGTTTCTACTCCAGAAGTGAAAAAATATTCCAGAAGTAGAAAAGTGAAAATGCGTTAACAAACGCATTTCTACTCCAGAATGGTTACCATACACCCCCTAAAAATCATGCGCTATAATTCCTCTTTAATCGGAGGTAGGCTGCCGAAAATGGTTGAATATGATTGAACACTCGAGTGTACCGAGCCCCACTAAATGAGGCCAAGATTGAAGCCGAGCTCCAATGAGATTAATAGAGCATTTATTCTTCACGAGTTATACTATAGACAGATATGCATTGGTAATGTACGTACAAAAATATGTATGAGCACTTCTCTATGGCAAGAAGCTTTAGGCTATGAGAGTTAGACATTGCATATAAAATTCTAAGTGGTAGCTAAGGACATGCTCATCATCCGATATGTACGTTATGTCTTATAGACGTAGAATCAATGATGCCCACTATCTCATAACATATGTTATTACGAGGTCCATCCATAGAATTAGGTAATGAGTTTATGCTATATGCAAAGAATTATTACGTAAATTCATGTCCATCAAATACCTTAATAATATAAGACTTAGTAAGACGCGAACCAGAGCTTGGATTGGTAGCCAAAGACAGGAGCTGTAAGTTTGGTCCTAATGGGGTTGATATGATCCATGGTTGTGAAGAAATCGAGTATATTTAATTGAGATATATAACAAATTACACATAGAATGCAAGTATACACATCTCTTTCATTGACAATCATAATAGCACTATAACATTGGTTGATATACATTTTAGTTAACTGTAGTAATGAAAAGACAACATTCAAATTAGGTCAAAAGACAAGATTTTAAAGAAGAAGAAAAAAGGGATATCATTGGGAGAGGCCCAATCTCTGAGTTGGGTTCTATCATTCAATGAATGAACTGATGACTTATACAAAAGGGAATAGCTAAAGACTTTGGTATATATCTTAAGTTCTTGACTGTGGTATAGACATTGCTGTGCAATATCGGCTATTTACCAAAATGCCCAATCTTGGACAAGTCGAAGTTTCCACTTTTGCATTTCCATGCCTTGCCTATATTACGGACAATGGACATCGTACGGTAGTCCAAGGTCAGTTGCTCTCGTTAAGGTTGTTCTCCTTCTCCTCTTTTCTCTTCAAAGCTTTCTTTGATCACTTCGCTCTCCTTTTGTGCCGACTCTCGAACATCATCGCCCTCCTTAACGTCATTCTTGTTAGGAGAGGCGACAACGATCTCAATGGATTCAGATTCATTGAGGCTGCTCGATGGCACTAACTGATTCATCTTCTTATCTTCCTTTCTTTTGCCCCATAGCATCGCATAGAGACCGAGTACTATGAGCCCCGACCCTAGAATGCTGCCATAGACATAAAGTGAAAATTTCAGAATTCTCGTGTCAAGCGATTCGAAAGGTTTAGATACTTTCAAAATATATGTATATCTATTGATATATATACCTTCCCAGGTGCAACTTTTCGTCCAACACCATAGACCCCGCCAATGCCACAGTCACCAGCATCAAGGGATTAAAAATCGACACGAAGACCGGTCCTCTCATCCGCACACACCAAGCGATTAGAGTGTAGCACAACCCGGAAGCGACGATCCCCTACAACACCACAAGCAAGATCGCGCCACACGATGGGTGGCGGATTAGCTAACGACACATGCTGAGGTAGTTCGACAATCGATATTGAGCCCTAATGAAAGCGCACAACATTAGAGAGCAAGGTGTTTGTCGTGGTGTACCGAGTATGATACGGTGAGGAGCCTGATGTTCCATCCGAGCTTCCACTGGCTCCAATCCCTCTCTCGACACAATGCGTAAACCACTGCTTGGATTGACCCCATGAAGGTCATCAACGCCGTGCTCGTGTATTGGTATGGGAACTCTTCGCTCATCTTCGCCTGTCCAACAAATCATTTTGCATTATTTTTTGTAGCTACCGACTAATAGCAATTAGCGACATGCACATAACCATATCTTCCCATGTAAGGTTGTTGGTGTGACCTCTATAGTTATTTTGGAAGGGAGATGTCGGGATTCGAATAAAGAAACCGCACATCCAAACAATGTGCACTTGAATCACTCGGTCAACTTTAATCCCTTGAGGGCTCATTAGTCCTTGTAGACCGAATACAGAATACAGGGAGCATCACTTCTCTAGATATATTAAAGGAAAAAATGGTGAAAATCACGTTTTTTTTTGTATTTCAATAAATCTCAATCATCGATTTCATTTTTATAAATTTGATTTTTGTAAATCAATCATTGAGATCTATCGAGACACTAAGAACCTTGAAAAGGAAAAGGTAATTGATACTAGAAAGATTGAAAGGAAAAGAGCAAATCAAAGGCGACAACATGAAGACGTATTGAAAAGTCAGAGCAACGAACCCACCTGAATGATCAACCACGAAGCGTAGCAGAAGCAGCTGGCCACGGCCAAAAGCGATCCCAGGAGCAGATTGCTCGAGCCCTCCTGACCCTGCTGGGTCGCCGCCACGTGGGGCAACAGGTTCACGTGGGTTGACCAGGGGTTGACTTCCACGCCCTTGTAGAACGTGAGGAGCATTGCCCCACCGATCCCCATTAATGTTCCCGCCACCTTTGCCTTCCCTGCGACCGTCCTTAGCCTCACCTTCTCCAACCTAATTTCGATCGACCAACGTGAACACGAAAGAAAAACCACGCGCCACGTCAGAAGAACATCCCGGCTGAAGATCCCCAAACAAATTTGCCAAGACTGATTCTCGTGAATTATAAGCCAATTACATGCCGAGGAATTTGCATGAGAAATCCTGTACATACCCAATAGAAACAGCCAAGACGAAGGTTATGGCGGGGACGAGGTTGGCCATGGCCGAGGCGTACGTTGCCGACGTCATCGATAAGCTTGCTAGGTACAGATTTTGCCCCATTGATCCCCTGCAATTCATTCGATCACAGTCAACAATAAAAGACCAGAAACTTCCCCATGCATGAACACCTGGGTCGTCCACATTTTATGTACTAGAAGTCTCTTTAATGAGAAAAAGGCACTAAGCATTTCCCAAATGTTATGGACTAAAACAAGAGAAGGCATGGTGATCAAGAACCTGAACATCAATGCATCCACAAGGACGCACTTACCCGAATAGCCCACAGAAGAAGGCTTGCACAAGCACTGTCCACGTTATCTTTGGCCAGCTCTTCCTGTTATATGTGAAGGAAGGAAATCGGTATAAACATACACATTCGAATCGATTGATAGCGCAAGGGAGGAAAGAATGAACTCGGTTCCATAAGAGAAGTGTGTGTGACCTTTCTAGGAAGAAAGCCAGAGGGGCCAGGAAAGCGGTTGCGAACATGAAACGGTAGGCGACCACGAGCGTCAGGTTCATCCCGTCGCTCGCAGCCAGCTTGTACAGTATGTTGACGCCGGCGAACGCGACCTGGACGACCACCATCATCAACGGGGCCTTCATGTCGTGCACGGCCTCAAACAAACGATGCATCGCCATCTCTCTCTCTCTCTCTCTCTCTCTCTCTCTAGATTTCGGTTTCTTGAACGTGTGAAAGTGTCTTAGTTACACGTGAAAATTGAAGAACATGGGATTTGCTGGGTCTCTTTACTGAAAATGAGTGATGAATGTTGCAGAAGAGAGGAACGAACGTGGGGTATATATAATGCCTCAGCAGCGGAGGGCAACGCCACCAGGTGTTTTGCTTGGGTATGTACTCACGTCACCATGCATTAAAACCATCCTCGCACTTGCGATCCCCGAGCTGGCTCGTGCGGGGAAGGAGAGAGAGTCCGTTTCGGTGTTGGCTTCTTCAATGCCCGGCGGTCAAACGAATGCACGGAAGTGGAACGGCTTTTTTAGGGCAAAAGCATTGCGGCATGGCTTCACGGGTGATCACGATGTCCACTTAATTATACCTAAGCTGATGCCAAGCATTCTTCTACTTATATTATGTGTGCTTAGCTACCAATTCGGGCAAAATCAAATTAATTTGGAGTCCTGAGTTTATGTCCGCTCTGTAAGATTATACGTCGGGCCACAAGATTCGCATACTCTAATATTATCAAACCATATATAATGCATATTTAAGTCTTCGGATGTGACGGAACTCGTCCGTTGTAGTGATTGTGGAGCACTTGAGTGCATATGTGAAATTGATGGGGCCATTTAACTTCTAATTTCGTGCCCAAATTAACTAGGAAATTCTTTGAACATAAGCTCGCCTAAACTAGATTTAGATATCGACGTGATGCCATATGGCATGCATGCCGGGTAATCTTTTAGCTAGGGTTGGGCAATTTGTTCCAGTCGGGCCCCACCTCATTGCTTACCTTATCTATGAATTTAAGTTTTTAGAAGAGTTTATAATGCTTTCACAAAAATTAAAAAATTTCCAGTGAACAAGTGCTTGTGTAAATGTAATTCATTCTCTACACAATCTACATCTATCAATATCAATTGGATAGAAACTCTCTCTCTCTCTATATATATATATATGCAATGGAGGTGGGTTGTGTGACAAAATAGATTGCACGGACCATGCAGCATATGAAAATCCTTCTTCATTTGTCAAATGGATAGTCTTCGTGATGACCTTTCATGGGTTTTTCTTTCATTAAATGTTGATGATGCGCAAGGACCATCGGGCCAAGTTCGAGCTTGGACTAAGATATAATCTCGACATAATCAAGCCGAACCGAATTAAGTTGAGCCAGGTAGGACCTTCCGACAATGATAGACAAGCAAAGGAATTTCAAGGAATGGATACGACAATTCCGAAGATAGGAAAAAGGAAAAGCCAACATATTTTAGAAAATTTCATTAGCTCCGCGATCAGGTAAAGAGGGGGGAAAAAAAAACAGAGAGAGAAAGAAATGGCGGCGCCGGCCGGCGCAGCCGTCGTAAAATGTCATGCGCGGCATAACTATTAAAGAAAATTTTAACGTGGGATGGCACTGAATGTCATGCAAAATTGGGGGTGTGTCGGGGTTTCGCTCCGACGTCGCTTCGTTTCCAGCACGTGCTCCGGCGACAGTTTGTGGTGGGTGGACAGACCCTTCTTGCTTGAACGCCTTTTCATTTCCACTGGCCAATTTTATTTTATTTTTTTGGTCCGAAAAGGACTTCATTTCTGTTTCTTCGAGTGGGTTCGTCACTACAAAATATGAGGGGCCATTTCATTTCCACTGCCCATTTGACTATCCATTTCTCTCCCCACTACAATAGAAGCTGCAGCCAATTTGGCTTTCTGGATTTGAGAACCAATCCGTCTTTGTTTCCAGCTCAATTCAGAACGCGATTCCACGAACCCTCTCGCATCATCTTTAGAAATCCCGGACTGATATCGGCATGTGGCGCTGACGTTGCACATGCATATTTATATTATCAAACACGTGCAAGGCGACTGAACTATGTACCCTAAATATATCGCCAAACTTTGGAATTCAAATGTCCATAGTCCAGAATCTCTATTCTCCGTAAGAAAAAGGATCCAGTGAAAATGCATCCATAAGTAACAGGTTTTCTCCTTAAATAAGCATGACATCGACGATATCTTTAGAACTTTCCAGCGTTTCGAGATGTCGCCGGACACCAGTTAATCCCACTTCACCCTGTCCATCCTTGGCAATCCTCTCTAAATCTGAAAAGAAAATTAGATTATATAGGAAGGAGCTCACTAGCTCAATAAGTGACCTTCTACTATCGAACATGCAGTGTTTTTTTTTTTTTTCTTATGCATACAGAAGTAAGGCATATAGCAAAAATCCATGAGTGTTTTAACAAAACGGGTCCAATATCAAATAATAGGATAAACCCAATATAATAACTAATCGACATTTTATGGGTTTGATCCAACTTTATTGCATGGAAATATGATTGTTTTAGAATATTCGAGAGTAATAGCTTGGGGATAAGTGCATCGGAAGTCTTAAAACTGGTCACAAAAGCGCAGTTAAGTTCTAAAACTTTCAAAAAGTGCAATCGAGTCTTAAAATTGGCGCGAAAGTACAATCGAGTCATAAAACTTCAAAAAGTGTAATTAACGAAAGGATTTGATTGAATCAATTTGACAAGTTGGAGGATTTGATTGCACTTTTCGAACGTTATAAGACTCAATTGCACTTTCATAATAAGTTTGAGAACTTATTCGGGCTCTTGTTCCGTCTAACTAGGTCCACGAAATTAGCAAGGTATTTCGTGAATATGGGTTCACCTAATAATCCTTTTCAGATAGCATAGAATTATTGGCCAATTCCTGTGGATATATCACGTGATAAATTACGTTATGACATAATGGGTATGACTAATTCTATGTCCATAAGTTATAATGCATATTTGAGATGATGAGTATGGTCTTAGCTAGGTCCGTCTAAGTATAGAAGGTTTCCCCACTCATAATTTTATATGTGTGTTGGCTAACTACCTAACTAAACAAAATATGAAAAAAGTAGCTTTAGTTAGCTCTTCTTTTTATATGACACATGTCAAATTTAGAGTCAAGGGGCAAACCAATCAAAAGTGTTATCTCTAAATGTTCTTATTAACTTGTAAATATAAGTTAGATAATTAACAATTTGCACCACATCATAAGTTCGTAAAACAAACAGAGAATCACAACTCTCGTTCACAAATTAAGGCACGTCTTTTCATATCTTTTGAACAATTTATTCCATTACGTTTAATCTAACGAAATTGTTAACTTTTCATTGATTTTCTTACCAAGATTAATTGAGCCACTAATAAGTTACTTGCAATAAAAAAAAAAAAATTGCCTCCTTGATCAAAGTCTTCACACCATCTTAACTTTTGTCACTAGTTTAACATGACATGAACTATAAAGGTGATAAATGGCGGGCCAGGATCGAGCTTCATTTATTGTCCAAACGTGCTCCTAATATGAACATCCCCCAATTAGAAAACCGACACGGCTCAAAGCAGAGCGTCGCGTCAACGTCCGAGACTTGTGAGAGAGAGAGAGATGTCGGGACAGTAATGGGTCATGGTAGTGAAAGTGTACATTGTGTGTTCCCCCCGGTCCGCATTTTAGATTTTCGTGCTCGACATCAATGAATTTTTTTGCAAAATTCGCCCCTCTTTGGCCCCAACATCCGTGCTTAACGCGGTTTCTGACGCTCGTGCATCATGCTGACTACATGGCTAATAGATTGACGCCATTCTTTTCCTAAAGAAAAACTTTCGAGATATTGTTGTCGTTCCCATGCAGAGTCAAGGTGACGAAACTGGTGGACTCGCGGAGCTCTTTCTCTACGACTATGGGGGGAGAACGATCCATATCATGATTTGGTGACGGTAAATTGCAAGACTTGCGACGAATTAAGGGACAAATCTTAGTTGAATCTGGGGGGGCTTTACTCGTCTATCGCATACTTGGGAGATGTCGGCAACTAAACTCTGCCCGATCTTTTTACCGAAGGTACGTTTTCCTGTGATCGTCGTAGCTGCTCACGAACGGCAAAATGAATGATGAATTTCTTTGGTGCACCAGCGTGCGTCTGGGTTGTTTCTGTAGGTTCAAATGATCGACCTCCATTGCAGGCTCTTGAATACAATGGAGAGCAGCACGCGCACGGAAGGGGAGCTTACACTCCACGTAGCGGGTGAATTTTGTGATTTAACTTTGAATATGCAGTAGGAGTAGACCGCCAGGTCTTATGATAAAAATTGATGTGCAGCAAAGGCAACTTCTCATCGCAGAAGGGGGAAGGGGTCAACAATCTTTTACATATATAATCTAATTGACCTTTTTTAAGTTTTTAGAACAGTTGACAATGATTCTATAAAATATCACATAATATCATAACAGGAGATTCTGATTTCAAATCCTCTAAGCCTTGACGCTTTCCCAATTAAATATATTTACGCTTAGTACTAGGCAAAAAGACCATACTAAGCATGAGGGGAAGTGATAAAATAGTTAAATATTAAACCACGCTTTCATCTAACAGCTTAAGTTTTTAAAACAGTGGACAGTGGTCCCTTAAAATCTCACACGTTTTTTTTTTTTTTGTCTTTTTTATTTTCCCTATTTTTTAATCAGGGCCTTGTGCGGGAGGAGACATCCTACGACTTTCTACACCCACGTGTAGAATCGCGGCCATCCCTATTCCCCTTCCTCTGACATACTTTTAATTTATAATGATTCGATCTAATTAAGGTCACGGGTGTTCCGTGGTGTGCGCACCAAAAGATGCAAACTTTTACTTTGCAAAGAAAAAGACCGACGAAAAGAGAGATTGGAAAATGCAAAGGAGCGTTTGTAAGCCGTGAAAGCCTACAATTATGCGTATACGTGTCCCCAACCGTATCCTCAAATATAACAATCGAAGGGCGAAGACTGTGGGGAAAATGGTAGCTCTCCATGGTAAACAAAATGGGGCGCCCCATGCCCATGGGATGGAGTCACGTGTGCGCCAAAATTACGGAACGCGCGAGGACGGGCAAAAGGAACGAGAGTTAGGTGAGGACGGCACGTGAGAGTGGGTTAGCATGACAAGCCAGCTGTCACAATGGCCATGCTTAGGTTTAGGGACCGACTTTATTGGGTCATATGAAAAGTGTGCATTGTGTGTTCCCCCCTAGTCCGCATTTTAGATTTTCTTACTCGACATCAATGAATTTTCCGCAAAATTTTCCACTCTTTAGCCCCAACATCCGTGCTTAACGCGATTTCTGTCACTCGTGTATCATGTGACCATATGGTTGATAGATTAATGATTCGAGATGTTGTTACAAATGTGTTTGACCCATTTTCCTTGGAAGTACAAGTGCTGCATCCGTATCAAATTCTTCATCTGTCTATGCTTGTTTTCTGTCTAACTATGAAACATGAACTTGCGAGGATGATGATTCCCATGCACTTTGTTTTTCTTCTGTCGATGATGGACTCGGGTTTGGTGCCTCCTACGGTATTTTTTTACAAATACTCTCGCGAGATTCTTTTTAAAGGATACTAATGCTGGTCCCAACAATTGCCACCACCGTCCGTTTTGTTTGCTGACGTTATCGTCTAGGGCTGGATTTGTAATGGACATTGAAAGGTTATTTCAAATTAGGAGGCGTCAGTATTTTGGAGCAAATTATGCCCTCAAGCACCGTGGACGACTGACGAGGGACGGCGTCTCTCGTACACGCTGCTTGTGCTCAGGCAAAGTTTTATTTTCAGAATTCTATTTCAACAGCCGCGAGTTTAATCGCATCAAGGGGAAGAAAAGGAAACGATAAAACCAGAGTACCCCATCAATCATTGAAAAGGAAACACGAACATAAAATAAACCAAGAGTGCTTGGCGCATACACTCATTTTAGGAAATAAACAAAGGAAACACAACATAGAATAAACAAAGAGTGCTTGGAAAAGGGAAAGTAACATGAAATAAAGACTTAAAAACAGATACTCCTCTCTTCGCTTTTCTGATCTCATGTTTTGTCCCGTAGGGCTGTTTTGTCCCGAAGGCAAAGAAGGGATGGAGTAATTGTTCCCACAGCAAATATATTAAAAAGTGAGAAAACAATTAAAAGAAGGGAAAAAGTCTGATGAAGATGGCAATACTTTGAGAGGATTCCTTTCCAGAGTCTCCCTCGTATAATTACCGAGGGGCCGCTGCGTTTCCAACTCCGTATCCTCTTCAAGGTCAAAAACTACCATCCTCTTAAGGGTGAACGGCTGAGGCAGTTTCGGCACCAACTTCGGCACGGCTTCTAAGTCTTTGCGTAAGCTGATGAAGACCACGTCATCCTGCGACACCCTATCCATCTTGTCGACAAATGCATGTTCGGCATCCATTGACTTCTTACGCGCTCTAGCCAGGTCCCTGGTGAAAGCAAAAGAATAATCGAATATCAGAATAAAAGTCACGTTGATTAAAATAGCATTCCTACCATACCTCCTCCGCCTTTCTGCGGCGGTGCTTTAGGACTGCCGAGAGTGCGCGGCCCTTGCAATAGTTCGCTCATTAAAGATATTAGCGAGACAAATGTAGCCGTCCCCGGGCATAGTGGGTAAGGCCATCGTGGAGAAGGGAAGTGATTTTCTCTTGGAGAAGCCTACCCGTATATATAATAGGCTCGGACGGCTTTTCAACCGTTGGATATGCCGATCCCGATCGGGGCCGTCCATGAACTCTCACGCATTCTGCATTTTCAGAAAGGGCTCCATGGGCAGTACTATTCCTCCCGCAGGCGCCCCGGAAAGGCAAAACAGCCATAAACGGCAGCGAAAGCACAGAGAAGACTCCTCTTATTATCTCCGCTTCTCTTTCTTCCTTGTCAGCGAAACCAAGTTGGGAACCTGTATTTTAGGGGGCGTGGTCCCAAAGCAAGAGCAGGTTACTTGAAGAAGAAGAAGAAGAAGACGTGGTCAGGCGTGGTCCCAGAGAGAGAGAGAGAGAGATGGGACGAGCTTTTGCTGCTGTTGATGTTCAGAGACGTCAGTCTTCGAGTGACGCTAGAGAGAAAAAGAGATAGTGGAACTGTAAATGGTAAATGGTAAATAGTAGACTTGTAATTATGAGTGGTAGCTGTGGAAATTTAATATGGTCATCGGTTCCTGTTTCTCGGTGCCATGTCTTTCTCTCCCTTCCCTCAATATCCCCCGATCTGGGACTAAGAGGCAACCAGGAGGGCATCAATAATCCCCCGTACTATTGATAATGTAATAATCAATTTGGAAAGACCTATGCACGACCAACTTTGAGTTTCTCTCAGTGGTCGGTGCTGGCCACCAAGTCAATAAGCAATTTCGACCGGAGCTCGGACATGAGTGACTCTGTGGAGTTCACGAAACTCGGAAAATCGTGAAGACGTTTCAAAGAGCTGGCTGGTAAGTGCTCCTTGCTGGCTCTCGTCTCGCTGCCGAATGTTCTATGGAGCTTGTCTCTAACGAATTGAAATTAAGGAGACTTTCGGAAGCTGAAAGAACTGGAAACCATGCATACCGACCGATAAATAAACATAGACATATAAGGGTGTGATCTGAATTGTATATGTTACGTATGCAGGTGAATGTCTATCGTGAACGAAAATCACTCCCTTACGCCTTAACAGGATGCGAAAATAGCCATCGACGAGCAGCTGAGCAAGCTCACTTCAGCAATTTTGCTCGTCAGGATTGTTAACCACGCAAGTCCTCATTTTCATTCTTTGATGCATCCATTCGATGTGAGTGACCGTTGTGTGGTCGACGGGGGTAGAGGTGAAGGACTAAGCTTCTGACTTTGCATTAGTGGTTTGTACATATTCCACATTTGTCCTACTTTTTTAAGAATCGCAAGTGGTGATTGAGGAGATGGATATCGTGACTACCGCCTTCTTTAAAAATAAAAAAACGACGACTGTGAAAAGATATTTCACCCCCAATTCAGTACTTGCCTCCAAGTTGATCAGCAATTTCAATAGAAGCTTAGACACGAGAGACTCCGTGGAGTTCACGGTTGATTTCTCCATCTCTCTCTTTCGGCATAAAATAAAATGTCGTGCGTTGCACATTGTAAGCGGGACACAGAAATCTGCGTATAGTGAAGTTCCTCAATTATGGTTATTATGATGAGCTTATTGACTTATGCATCATATGAACTCAAACCCACTGTAAACATACTATGCTTTTGGCTTATGAAGCTGTTGCTCGAAGTCAAAAGAAATTATGGTGCCTGCCTGCGAGCTTTCATCTTTAGCAGTGTCGAGAGTAATTTTACAAGGGCGCAAGTTCTGATCGAATGAGCCTTCAGGTACTTGAAAAGCCACCCAAAACATTGGCATTCGGATCACAGCCTTGTAATTAAGGAGATTGGGGGTGTTGACAACTCTTAAATCTTGAAAATGGCTCTTCGTGTGACACATACAGTGAACTTTCAAGATTCCATCGAGAGGACCAGGCGGAGATCCAAGGTCTTCGCTTGATCATGCATAAGAATTGTAACGTACAGTGACCCTTTTCTCAGCATTGAATTAAATTATTTCGATTTGCAAGGGTAGATTATCCAAATTTGTGTTGAGTTACCATATATTTCATGGATAAATTTTTACAATTATAGTAGTTGAAATTTAATAAAATCTTGACTCAGAATCACTATATATTTTGATTTTAGCCATACATTTTCATCACTTTGATTAGAATCTGGTCATAAAATGTTGACGTGGTGGATGTATGGTCAAATCTCTACATGTTGGATCGTAGCCAAGTGGGTATCATGAATTCCATCTGATCAGATTCCCCCTCAAAATGCTTCAATTGGAAAAGAAGTTGAAGTTTATTATTGCATTATGCTATTGGAATAAAGGTTTCGTGAGTTGATCGCAAATTTTAACCCTCGATGACCAAAAGACCCTTTTTTCTTTGCATTTATTATTATTATTATTGCGTTATTGAGCCTGTTATTATTATTTATTTATTTATTTTGGTCGATATTAACACTATTACTTGAACAGCATAGGCATTAAAAAAGATTGTGACCGGTTGGACAAGTCTCCCGATTTCCAAAAGAACTCATGGGGTCGAGGGTGGGCCCTCCCGTTAGATTCATCTAAGTTTCTTGGGGGGAAATTTGTCTAGTTGAGTATCGCAGAACAGGAAGCATGCACTTGCCATTCTCGAGATAAAAGCAAACGCTGCAGCAATAAATCCGACACCGTCTCTTTCCGCCAATTTAATCGGTCCTTTCGACACTTTTCTCTTTGACAGCATAAAGTCATCGTGCAAATTTTCCACAGAACCAACGGCTGGGATTCATTCTCAGAGACGTCAAGTCTTCGAGCGACGCGAGAGAGAAAGAGAGGTGTTGGGACAATAAATTAATGTGGACCGACGTACCATACTTTCTGCCACAATGGTTATGACGCTTAGGTTTAGGAGACCGACTTTATTGGATCATAGTAAAAGTGTACACAATTTGGGTGTTCCTTCTAGATTTTCTTACTCGACATCGATGAATATTTAGCAAAATTTGCCCCTCTTTGGCCCCAACATCTGTGCTTAACTCGATTTCTAAGACCATATGCCATTCTTTTTCTAAGAAAATCTTTTGAGATATTATTACAAATGTGTATGAGCGATTTTCCTTGGAAGCACAAGTACTGCATCCGTATCAAATTCTTTATCTCTCTGTCTGTGCTTTTTTTCCGGTCGACTATGAAAACATAAACTTGCGAGGAGGATGATTCCCATGCATTTTTTTTTCTTCTTCCGTCGATGATGGACTAGGGTTTGGTGCATTTCGTTTGCCGATAGTATCGTCTAGGGCTGGATTTGTGATGGACATTGAAAGGTGATTTCAGTTCTCCCTTTGCAATTAGGAGGCGTGTCGTATTTTGGAGCAAATCATGCCCTCAAGCACCGGGACGACGTCTCTCGGAAGGGCTGGTGCTCAGGCGTGACGAGCAGTGCTGCTGTGTGACGAGCACGTATCCATTCGTCTCTAGCTGCTCGTCATGAACTCTCACCGTGTTGAGGGTTAATGGCCGCGGGAGTTCTCGCACAGTACCGACTCTGGCTGGTGCTCACTGCGTTATAGGGTGAACCATCCCACGCCCTCGTCCAAGTCAAGATTTTTCTTTTGCTTCCGTGTGCGTCCACTAGAGACTTGGCTAGAACGCGTAAAGCGTCGATGGATGCCGAGCATCCATTAATCTTCACGCGTGTAGCTAAGTCTCTCTGATGAACGCACAGCAAAAGAAAATCTCGAGAGAAATGCGGACCATCGTTAGTGGAGAAGTGGTTTTCTCTTGGAGGAGCACATATGTATGTATAATAGGCTCGGACGGCTGTTTAGCCGTCGGATATGCCCCGATCGATCGGGGCCGTTCATCAACGCTCATGCATTCTGCATGCCTGTTCAATCGTAGATATATATCTCTTGGTATCTCCGTGAAGATTGCCAAGAAAGGGCTCCATGGGTAGTACTAGTCCTACCGCAGGCGCCCCTGAAAGGCAAAACAGCCATAAACGGCAGCGAAAGCACGGAGAAGGCTCTCTTATCTCTGCTTCTCTTTCTTCCTTCACAGCGAAAGCACGTTGGGCAGGTTACTTGAAGAGGAAGAGGAAGACAGAAGACGTGGTAAGGCGTGGTCCGAGAGAGAGAGAGAGATGGAAAGAGCTTTTGCTGCTGTTGCTGTTCAGAGACGTCGGTCTTCGAGTGACGCGATAGAGAAAAAGGAGACATGGAGACGTGAGTCTTCGAGTGGCAAATGGAGGGTTATGATCTTCTTGGGGGTTGGTTTGTTCGGTGCGATCGAACGGCCGCCGATTCTCTGCAAAACGCGGTGCGGTGCAGACTAAGAGGGACCGACTGATTGCGTGCAGCAAGGAGTGCGACACTATGGTTTCGATGAGCTTGGCTGCGTGAGGACTTGAAGAGTTATTGAAGCTGTTTATTTTTTGGATTAATACCGCGAAAAATCTCAAATTGGTATGCTTGTGACAAATTTACCTTAAATTATTTTTTTTACCACGAAAAATCCTAAACTGATACATTTGTGACAAATTTACCCAAAACTGGTACACTTGTGACAAATTTATCCTCCATCAGTTTCTGTCAAATTTTACTGTCAAATTGCTGAGTTTGATGACACGTAACAGTTGATAGGATGTACTAGCTTTGGGTTTTATCATCCGTTTATCTCAGGTTTGCCAGTTTGGGATTTTTCGTGGTATTAATACAATTTAACGGAAACTAACGGAGGGTAAATTTGTCACAGGTGTACCAATTTGGGGTAAATTTGTCGCGAATATACCAGTTTGAGGTTTTTCGTGGTTAAAAAATTAGTTTGAAGTAAATTTGTCACATGCGTACCAGTTTAAGATTTTTCGTGGTCAAAAAAATAGTTTTGAGTAAATTTACCACAAACGTACCAGTTTGGGGTTTTTCATGGTATTAACCTTTGTTTTTTTTTTTTACGATTTTTCTTCTTCTTTCCTGTTTCCTTTTTCTTTGTGAGAAAAAAAAAGGCGACATTTTAGGTTTTGAGAAGGTGCGCGCCGTGGAAAATGCAAAGAAGTGTTTGTAAGCCGTGAAAAACTACAATTATACATATACGTATTTCTTGTTTTGAAACGTTTTAGATATCTGAGTATGCTCCGGTGGATCTGAATCAATTGAGATCGTTGTCGGCTCTCCTAACAATAACATCGTTAAGGAGGGTGACGATACTCGAGAGTTGGCGACAAAGGAGAGCGAAGTGGCCAAAGAAAGTCTCGAAGAGGAAAGAGGAGGAGAAGAACAAGTTTAACGAGCAACTGACCTCGGATTATCGTACGATCTACATTGTCCCAAATATAGGCTAGGCATAGACATGCAAAGGGGCAACTTCATCTTCGTCCAAAAGTGGGCATTTTGGTAAATAGCCGACATTGTCTACACGATAGTTACGGGCGTGAGATATACTCAAGTCTTTAGCTATTCCCTTTTGTATAACTGATTCAAATCAGAGATTGGGCAAACTAATTAGAATGTTGCAATTAACAAAACTTTATATCAATTAATGGTATGATTTTTCCGTAAATACCATCGGGAGAAGGGTATCTCAAATTAATATATTTCATTCTTGTGCGATTATAGATCACTCATCCCCCTTGAGAAAAAATTTATAGGATTCGTCTTTGGTTATCGATCCGAGCTGTTTTGCCATCTTATTAGGTCCACAAAATTAGTGAGGTACTTCGTGGACGTGGGTTCACCTGGTAATTCTTTTTATATAGCATGGAATTATTGGCTAATTCCTTTTTATATAGCATGGAATTATTGGCTAATTCCTGTGGATATACCACGTAATAAATTACGTTATAACATAGTGAGTATGACTAATTTTATGTCCATAAGTTATTATGCTAATGTGAAATGATGAGCATGGTCTTAGCTAGGTCCGTCTAAGTATAGAAGGTTTCCCACTCATAATTTTATATGTGTTGGCTAACTACCTAACTAAATAAAAAAAGTAACTTTAGTTAGCTCTTTTTTTTTAGGGGACGCATGTCCAATTTAGAGTCGAGGGGCAAACCAATCAAAACGAATTGTTCTTGAGCCATTTAATTTTATGACCCCCATCATACCAAGTTTTAAAGAAAGTAGAATGCATTATCTTTAAATGTTCTGACAAACTTATAAGGCTAAGTTTGGTTCAGCATTTTCAATGAGTTTTCGGCCTCCAAAGCTTCTCGAGAAAATGCTGAGATATTTGGCAAGCAACTTTTGATCAAATTCTGGTCTTAGGAATGTTGAAAACCTAATGCTTGAAAGACTAGTATTGAGCTTTCAATATTTGCAAAACTGAACCAAACCCGCCCTAAATATAAGTTAGATAATTAACAATTTGCACCACATCATAACATAAATAGAGACAAAAAGTTACAATTCTCGTCCACAAATTAAAGCACATCTTTTCATATCTTTCGAATAATTTATTTCGATACATTTAATCCATTGAATTTGTTAATTTTTCATTGATTTTCTTACCAAGATTGATTGAGCCACTAAAAATTACTTGCTTAAAAAATGTTGCCCCCTTGATCAAAGTCTTCACACCATCTTAGCTTTTGTCACTAGTTTAACATGACATGAACTATAAAGGTGATAAATGGTGGGCCAGGATCGAGCTCAATTTATTGTCGAAGCGTGCTCCTAATTGTTGGCGTGAGCTGGAATTCCCTAATTTGTAGAGATTTTATTTTTTCTCTTGATTTGTAGAGGATTCTTTTTTCCTATTTTATAGAGGCTTGACTTGTAGAAGAAGTCCGTCTGATTATATATATTTGAGGCTGTACATACTTGATGGAATAAGAAAGAAAAGAAAAAGAAAAGAGAGGCGTGAGGTGTTTGATCGAGGACGTAGGCACATTGCCGAACCTCGTTAAATCGTGTGTTCTTTATTTGCTTTTTAACATGGTATCAGAGCCTAGGGTTTGCTCTTTATGAGTACTGTACGTCAATCCTCGATTACGGCGGTCCCACCCCTCTCTTTATTGCGCCTTCTTTATTGCGTCGTCGTCTCGTGCCGGCCGACTTCATCTCGCCTGATTTTCTTCATCTTCCTCACGATTGACCTCGGATCCATGGCGGATCAAAACCCTACAGGAGCAGTGATTCCCCACCAAAATCAAGGGGGGAATTCGACCACGGAAGCGTTTTTGGAGAATCTGACCACCAGATTGACTCAGATTTTGACTCGAAACCAGAATCCTCCAACACCAACACCGCATAATGATTCGGCTTCATCTCAGATTGCAATTAAATTGAATGGAACCAACTATGGCTTATGGTCTCAGGTTGTCGAGATGTACATCACAGGCAAAGACAAGCTGGGATACATCAATGGAGACCTTCCGAAGCCTTCACCTACAGACCCTCAGTTTCGGAAGTGGAAAATCGAAGACTCGACAGTGAAAGGATGGCTGATCAATTCCATGGATCCGGCATTGATTGGCACTTTTATTCGATTTCCGACCGCGAAAACAGTCTGGGATTCGGTGGCTACTACGTTTTTCAATGGCACCGATGCTTTCCAAGTGTATGATTTGAAGCACCGAGTTGCTAAGCTAAAACAGGCAGCGGGCCCGACCGAAAAGTACTACAATGATCTTCAAGGATTATGGAGGGAGATAGACTTTCGCTGTCCGAACCCCATGGTGTGTCCTGCAGATATTGAGAGGTACAATCTTGCAATTCAAGAAGACCGGGTGTACCTCTTTCTTGATGGCCTGGATGATCGTTTAGATAAAGTTCGGGCTGATGTTCTTCAGATGCAGCCGTTTCCCACAGTCGAACAAGCTTATGCTCGTGTTCGATGGGAGGATATGCGTCAATCTGTTATGTTGACAAATACTGAGGCCACGCACGGTGCTGCTGCAATGGTGTTGCGTGGAAACAAGTTCGGTTTCAGGGCCACCCAGGAGAACCCGACACTGCAGATAGCAAAACTAGGGAGTTTGCCAAGGCAAGCAGGTGGGCGATCCAACACAGTTTCGAAACAGAAAATTCTTCCGGTTGGGGGTTGCTCGGAAGCAGATAGAAGGAGAAACTAAGAGTGGTAAAGGGAAAGCGGCTCTAGTCTTGGGGGAATCTCAGTTGTCATTGGTGCCGCAGGTTGAACAACAAAGTAAGATAGATACGACTGATGAAGGTAATCCTATTCTTGCTTGAGTTACATCCTGCCAGGATGGCTGTAGCCAATGGGTCATAGACTCGAGAGCTACGAATCACATGACTTTTACTGCAGATGATTTTGTCGGTACTACAGAACCTAGACGCCGAAGCATTTCAAATGCTAATGGAGTCTCGTATCCAGTGACAGGGGTGGGAGTTGTTGATGTTTCTCCTACCTTCACCTTGCCGAATACACTCCTTGTTCCATCATTATCGACAAAATTAATTTCTTTTGGACAGGTTACAGAAGAATTAAATTGTGCTGTTTTAATGTATCCGCATTTCTGCCTATTTCAGAATGTCCTCACGAAGGATATAATTGAACGTGGTACTAAGAAAGGGGGACTGTATTACATGGATGATTTCGGTTCTGGTAGTGCACATCAGGTCCAAGGATCATCCAAGAGTAAGGAGGCAGAACTATGGCTATGGCATCGGCGGTTGGGGCATCCATCTTTTGGTTACATGAGAAAGTTATTTCCTGAGTTGTTTACAGATTTACATAATTCAGTTTTTAATTGGCAGACTTGCATTTTGGCGAAAAGCCATCGTGTGCCATTTCCGATTAGTTTAAATAAAAGTGAAATTCCTTTCTCTTTGGTTCATTCTGATGTGTGGGGTGCATCTCCTATTGCCACTGTTTCAGGTTGTCGTTGGTTTATTATTTTTGTTGATAATTGCACTCGAATGACGTGGCTTTATTAGTTAAAGACTAAAGATGAAGTAGCTAATGTGTTTAAGAATTTTCAAACCATGGTGCAAACACAATTTGGTGGAAAGATACAGGTTTTACGGAGTGATAATGGTGGGGAGTACATTAATCAGCAGCTCAATGAGTATTTTTTGCAGCATGGTTTAATCCATGAAACTTCATGTTCGCAGACACCCCAACAGAATGGGGTCGCAAAGAGGAAGAATCAGCATATTCTGGAGACCGCCCGTGCCTTGTTGATTGAGAACAATGTTCCCCACCGTTTTTGGGATAATGCTGTTGCCACGACGGTGCACCTTATTAACCGAATGCCATCGAAAGTTTTGAATTTTCAGACACCACTACAGGCCCTCTCGGCGCATGTACCACTACCGTCAGTCCTGACTATACCACCCAAGACGTTTGGCTGCGTCGCTTTTGTCCATATTCCTAAAACCCAACGCACAAAGCTTGAATCGTGTGCTGTGCGGTGTGTGTTTTTGGGATATGGAGTGCATCAAAAGGGTTACCGCTGTTACAACCCATTGACACGACGGACATATGTTACTATGGATGTTACTTTTCTTGAACCAGATTCTTTTTTTTCTGAGTATCCAATTCTCCCTTCCAGGGGGAGATACAGGCATAAAGGCAGAATTGGTGGGAGATTGATGGTAGTACAGTATCAGGAGGTGGAATACATATTGATGGTTCGATATTGCCGACTTTGTCACCACAGGTTGATCCAGAGGAGCAGGCTGTGTCGACATCGATTGATGTTAAAAAGGATCCGACAGAGGGAGACTAGGCCCTACCAGAGCAGAGTTTGCAAGAACGGTTTTCTCCATCTTCTTTAGTACCCGACCCGATTCCTAAGGACGTTCCTGAGGTAAATTCTTCTAATACATCGTGTTTATATGATGACCCTAATGTTTCTATTGGATATAAGCTACCTGATAGGAAAAATCGAGGCAAACCTCAAAATCGATACTCCCGAGATGGTGAAGAGAAGAAGAAATCTGCGTATCCCATTGCCAATTATGTCTCGACGGAAAAATTGACTGAACCATTGAAAGCATTTGTTTCAAATGTATCCTCGGTCCACATCCCAAATGGAGTACAGGATGCCTTGGGAGATCCAAAGTGGATTCAGGCTATGAAAGAAGAGATGGAGGCACTGGAAAAGAACAATACTTGGAGGTTAGTAGAATTACCTGCAGAGAAGAAGACTGTGAGATGCAAATGGGTCTATACCATCAAGTACAAAGCAGACGGATCGATTGAGAGGTATAAGGCGAGATTGGTAGCAAAAGGATTTACACAGACGTACAGGGTAGATTTTCAAGAAACTTTTTCTCCTGTTGCTAAGCTTAACATAGTTCGGGTCTTGTTGTCCCTTGCAGCAAACCTGGATTGGCCTTTACATCAGTTTGATGTCAAGAACGCATTTCTCCATGGTAATCTTGAGGAGGAAATCTATATGGACATTCCACCAGGGTATAGTTGTTCTTCGCAATCGAGACTAGTTTGTAAGTTTGAGCGATCGCTGTATGGCTTGAAACAGTCTCCTCGAGCGTGGTTTGGTCGGTTCAGTTTGGCAATGAAGAGGTATGGGTATGTCCAGAGTGATTCTGATCACACTTTGTTCCTGAGACGACATCAAGGAAAGGTAATTGCATTGATTATTTATGTCGATGATATGATAATCACAGGGGATAATGTGGGAGAAATTACAGAACTAGAAAAGAAACTCTCTAGGGAGTTTGAGATGAAAAAACTTGATGGATTGAAATACTTCTTAGGAATAAAAGTTGCGAGATCTAAAGAGGGTATTTCTTTGTCTCAAAGAAAGTATGTTTTGGACTTGCTAGCCGAAGTAGGAATGTTGGATTGCAAGCCGGCAGACACACCGATTGTTCAGAATCACAGACTTGGAGAGTATTCTAATCAGGTGCCTACAAATAAAGAAAGATATCAAAGGTTAGTTGGCAAACTAATTTATTTGTCGCATACACGTCCTAATATTGCCTATGCAGTGAGTGTTGTAAGTCAGTTTATGCACGCTCCGAGTGAAGACCATATGGATGGTGTAATGCAAATCCTTCGGTATTTAAAGGGAGCTCCGGGGAGAGGGCTTCAATTTCAGAAGAGTGGACATCTTAAGATTGAAGGTTTTACTGACGCAGACTAAGCTGGAAGTGTGTCAGATAGAAGATCAACTTCGGGATATTTTACCTTCGTGGGAGGAAATTTGGTTACTTGGAGGAGCAAAAAGCAAAAAATAGTAGCTATCTCAAGTGTAGAAGTAGAGTTTAGAGGAATGGCTAAGGGACTGTGCGAACTCCTACGGCTTCGGAAACTGATGACAGAACTCGGTTTTGCTCCTGTGTCTGAAATGGAGTTGTTTTGTGATAACAAAGCAGCTATCGCTATCTCTCACAATCCTGTCCAACACGATCGCACCAAACATGTTGAGGTGGATCGTCACTTCATTAAGCAGAACTTGGATTTCAAAGTGATTCAATTTCCATTCGTGAAAACCGAAGATCAACTAGCAGATATCTTAACGAAGGCTGTTTCAAGCAGAACGTTCTATAGCTCACTAGACAAGTTGGGCATGCGAGATATCTACGCACCAACTTGAGGGGGAGTGTTGGCGTGAGCTGAAATTCCCTAATTTATAGGGATTTTATTTTTTCTCCTGATTTGTAGAGGATTCTTTTTTCCTATTTTATAAAGGCTTGACTTGTAGAAGAAGTCCGTCTGATTGTATACATTTGAGGCTGTACATACTTGATGGAATAAGAAAGAAAAGAAAAAGAAAAGAGATGGGTGAGGTGTTTGATCGAGGACGTAGGCACATTGCCGAACCTCGTTAAATCGTGTGTTCTTTATTTACTTTTTAACACTAATATGAACATCTCTCAATTAGAAAACTGATACGGCTCAACATGGCTTGATCATGTAATTTTGGATTCATTTAATCCCACTGAATTTATAAAATATTACCGAGTTGTACTAACACAATTATCGAGGTGTAACAGAGTTGGAGCACCATAATTTTCGAGCATGACTCCATGTTGGTCAAGCCCCACCTCGACTCCATTAGCTTCAAATTGATGTTCGAGCTCGGCTCAATTAGTCGACAATTGCAGTCCAAATCAAGTGTTTTCAGACTCGGCTCGAGCCGATTAAATATTGGAGCGGCTCAAGCTCGGCTCAAGTAGCTGACGGTCAACCTCGACTCGCCTCTGACCAAAAAAAAAAAACCTCGACTCGCCTACTTGTCCAACATGATCCGAAAGGGCGTCCGCGAGGATTCAACATCGGCGGCTTCGCGTCAACCGAAATGGCAGACTCGTAGTTATCCGCACAGAGCGTGGGCAAAATCGTCACTTCGGCGGATCTCTATAAAGCTCCCACCTCTCTTCCTGCTCCCGTCTCCATCCACTGAAAAAAGGAAAGCTAAGAAAATGGCGACGATGACGAAGGAGATGCTGCTGGCGGCGCTGATCCTGACCGCGATCTTCTCGCGGATGGACGTCGTCGAGTCCGCGGCTGCAGATTGCTACGACGCTTGTTCCACCGGATGCGTCCAGCCCGATCGTGAGTAGCTTTCCGATTTCCGGTCTTTCCTCCCTTCGTCGGTCGGATTTTAGAAGGATTCGCGACGGATTTAGCTGTAACCGCTGCTTTTTTTGGCGACTGTGCAGCGAGGCTCACGGCGCGGTGCGACCGCAAGTGCCAGATCAAGTGCGGACCAGGTCTCTCTCTCTCTCTCTCTCTCCCTTGCAATTGCATTTTATGCATGTTTTGCCGTTTTCCAATTTTGCCCCGGATGAGAGAATTTGTTGTCATTTTAGTCCCGAACTGTGGATTTGGTGTCATTTTAGTCCTCGTGGTCTCCGGCGGTCTTCTAAGCGTGTTTCCGGGTGCCTGCGGTTTCGATAATTCGAGTTTCCGGCGCGGTGATGAGAGAACCACTTTGCACGCCGTCGAAGAATTTGTACTCGATGCCGCCTTGGGCGGGGTCGCGTTCGTTCCCCTCGAGCTCCGCCCGATCCCTCGGCATTTGTTCTCGTAGATGTCGTAGATTGTTCGAGGAGGAACCTCCATTGATGTCATAGACTGTTAAGTTGATCGAAAATGGAACTGTGCAATCTTACAGCAAGGTTGGCCTAAGTGTAGCGAATGAGATATGGGGCATATATGTACGTAGTTGGTGATCTTAAGTAGGGGGGTGATGGGTTACGGGTCAGTTCCTGGGTTGGACCGGTTCGGTTTAAGGTTTTGACAATTTTCTATTCTATACTCTTTAAAAGAAAAGGAAATTTTTAGAATAGAAATATATATGAGTCCGGGCAGTTCGCCTCCGGTTCTGAACCTGGTACTGGGAATCGGGAGCCGTCCGGACTGGCTGATTTGGGCCGGTCCAATCTTGGAAAGTCCGGTTTCGTGCGCACCCCTAATCTTTAAGGTACCAAGCCTTTGTAGAATATGGGAAGCATAGAAGTTTAACCTTGTGGTCCTTAAATCCTGATTTATTTGTATTAGGCAAGAAGCTGATCATGGGATTAGCAATTTAGCACTTGATTCTTCGCTTGATGGACTGGGGTAAACTAGATAAATCATGTAAACAGCCCCGGATTTGATTAAATTGCGCTCGCTTACTTGACTGATCTTAAATTTTGTCGTTCGATATTACGGGTAAGTCTGTGTACGAAAGTCTTCAATTATTTATTCTCTTCTTTTTTTCCAACGTGCAGGCCTCTCGGCGGTGGGGGGAAATGTTGGCTGAAACTGTCCCGTTCGATCAGCGACGAACGACTGATCGGCAACCCTTCGCTGATCAGAGCCTTAATTTTCATCTTCCGATCAATTAGAAATTGTATGTGCTAATAATCAATGAATTATGTACTATGATTATTTGTAAACGGGATACTGCACTCGCGTACGAGAGAGTTTGATTTCGAGAGTTTTCCTCTTTCGTAATCAGGGGATTTCTTTTAATTTTCATATTTTACATATTCACTTGTAATATGCTCGAATTCTTTCTTCTACTCACTGGAAAAAATGTATGCACGAATATTAATTAGATGAATGCAGAAAAAAAGAAAAACCCTAACATGGCGGTAAACACATATATCGTATATATTTATTGGGTTGAGTTGGTCGCGGAAAACGAATGATTAGGAAAATAAATTTCTCAAAATGATCGCTTATGTCTTTTGCAAAAATTAATGAACAAATTTTTGTTCATCGTTCATAATATCATATATTTTTTAATAACTAATTATTTTAAGTAATATAAATAATCATTTAATATTGTTTAAATTATTATTTTTTGTAAGACATACAAAGTCTAAGTAATAAGTCAATGATCTGGTATTACGAACGACTATAATTCAATGTTCATGGGGATGAATCTGATTTTTTTTTTTTTTTTTTGCGAGTGGTTCCAAATATGTTTTTTCGAAGTTTCGAATATATTTTATATGGATATGGACCCTAAATAAGGATGCCATTACCCGATGAACTTGTAGAATAGGTATCACATTTTAAAAGTTTGTCTTGATTTGACATTTTCGTTTGGCATCTTTTGAAGAATAATGTAGAAACTAAGGCTTTGTTTGTTTCGTGAAAAACGTGACGTTTTTGAAAAATATTTTTTGAAAAGTCATTTTCAAGGAAAATGACCAAATTTTTCGATGTTCGGCCAAAATTTGAAAATGAACTATAAAATATTTTTCGTCGTTCGATATGAAAAATCAAATTCACTCTATTTAGTAATTTTTTTTAAAATTCAAATTTTTAATTTCTCTTTTCTTTATTTTTCCTCTTCACATCTAGTCGCCGGTCATGGTGAAGGCTGGTGATCGGCACAAGCCTTGCCGCCTATGGCAGCACTCGAGTTTCGCCGAAGCATCGCCAGTGGCGAGGCTTGTGTTGGACGCCGACCTTCACCATGGTTGGCGATTGGCTGTGAAGAAGAAAAAAAAAAGGGAAAAAGGAAAAGAATTAATTAAAATTTTGATTTAAAAATATTAAAAAGAATAGGAAAGTGAAGAGGTGTAACTAGGAAAGAGGAGAGAAAATGTTTTCCTCTTCTCAAAAGAGGAAATCATTTTCCCCACTTTTGCATGTATTTTTTCTATGGGTAGAAAATGTTTTTCTTGAGTCATTGATTTTCCGCCTCCTGAATATTCGAAAATCCGAAAAACGTATTTCGGGAAGTTGTTTTCCGCAAAATGAACGGAGCCTAATTTCCTTTTTCCTTTTTTTTTTTACAAAAACAAGTACGCGGACTAAAACTCAACATCGCCAAAATGCAAGGATCAAAGTGCAAATTTGCATTTAAAGGCTTGCACCAGTAAGGAGCGCATATCCACGACAGGTACTAACTACAGATTCAATAAAAATTTGACGAAAGAATCGCAAAAACTAGAATTACGACGAAATAAAACACGTGGACCAAAATTGAACTCTTTGAAAAACATAGGGATCAAAAGCATGATTTATCAAATTAAAAGAAAAAAACATAAAATCGCATGGGTCCCTCAGTCGTTGACCCGTCTTGAAGAAAACTAATGCGTTTGATAACCTACCATAATTTTTAATTCTGCTCCAGAAGTAATTTTGAAGCAAAAATGCGTTCGGTAAATAATGGTTTCTGGAACAGTTTTCTACTTCTGAACGAGAATTGTGTTTGGTAAAAAAGTGATTTTCTAGGGCCAGAATCAATTCTTGCAAGAAGTTATTCTTTTCTATTTTCACTTCTCATTTTTCTTCTTACGCTCGTAGGCTGTTGTCACTGGTTGCCTGTCGTTGTCGCCCGTCAATCCCTGGACGCCGTTTGGTAAATTTACAAAAAACAGAAGTAGAATGATGGTGCGTTTGGTAAACATAATTTCTCATTCTCTGCTAGAATTGATTCTTACCATAATTAATTACAGCAGAGAATAAAAAATTCTGGTAATAATGGATTTCAAATGGACCTTGTTGCTCATGCCTTCGGCACAATCTGAATATTTGTCCGCGTGATAATTTTAATTACTTTTTCTTCACTTAATAATTATTTGCATTGAAATGATATTTTAGGAGAATTTTTTTTAAAGGAAATATACAATTAAGAATGCACAATTGATCCTTTTGTCCACAATCTTTCTAGTATTCATATGTAATAATTCTATTTCTCTTAAATGAGTGGAAATACCTTCTTCTTTTTTTTAATGAAAAAGCCACAAAAAGCCTCAAACTTTGCCATTGCAACACATTTACCATAAATTATTTTTTGTGATACAAAAAATCACAAACTTTTTTCTATGACATAAAAAATCCAAAACTTATACCAACGTGCACATTTACCCCAATTTTTATTATTGTGACACTAAAAACCCCAAAATTTTTTAGTGACATCAAATTTTTGGGATAAATATATTACATAGATACAAGTTTATGATTTTTTTGTGTCACAATAAGAAGTTCGAGGTAAACGTGTTATACTGTAAAAGTTTAAGGTAAATGTGTCACATAAGTATAAATTTGAGGTTTTTGATGTCATAAATTTTTTTTTGAGATAAATGTGTCACAGTGGATATAGTTTATTATTATTTTTTTTTTGGCTTCTACCCTTTCTTTTTTAGTAATATTTTCTGTTACTTTGAGAGAACATTTCTTGATACCAAGGACGCCGTTTTTTTTTTTTTTTTCGGAACCAAGGACGCCGTTGACTTTAATGCCAATGTGCAGTTCATATACCACGTGATACATATACTAATGAATACCTTATCCTATACTTAATTACTCATATTAAATCGTTCAATTTCGACGACACAATTAAACTCGAAGATGAATCGACCATCGAATATTTTATCGAGATAGCTAACACGGTTTTTACGATGTGCCCACTTTATTAAATTCGATAATAGGATATGTTATATAATTCTCATGCTGTGTTGGAAATTAGTAACGTTAAGTATAAGTGCCGGAATATCCAATTTTTAACCACAATTAAAATGTTCGACCAAATTTGTCGGCTTTACGCGAGATTAAGTCGTGCCTCTCGTGGTGTGTTGTGATGTGTATTGTGTAGCATCATGTCAAGACTTGACAAATATAAAAAACAAATAAATCTATGTTTTTTTAGGTACTTAAATATATATGGTTAATACTACGAAAAATCCAAAACTGGTATGTTTGTGACAAATTTACTCCAAACTATTTTTTTGACCACGAAAAACCCTAAACTGGTATATTTGTGACAAATTTACCCCAAACTGGTACATCTGCGACAAATTTACCTTCCGTCAGTTTCTGTTAAATTTTATTATCAAATTGCTGAGTTTGATGGCACGTAATAGTTGACAGGATATACTAGTTTTGGATTTTATCCTCCGTTTGTCTCAGGCTTGTTAGTTTAGAATTTTTCATGGTATTAATACAATTTAATGGAAACTAACGGAGGGTAAATTTGTCACAAATGTGTCAGTTTGGGGTAAATTTGTCACAAATATACCAGTTTGAGGTTTTTCGTGGTCAAAAAATTAGTTTATGATAAATTTGTCATATGTGTACTAGTTTAGGATTTTTCGTGGTCAAAAAAATAGTTTGAGGTAAATTTATTATAGGCGTACCAGTTTGAGGTTTTTCATGATATTAACTTAAATATATAGGAAAAATTGCAGTTGCGAGTAGGAATGCAAGGGTACTCGCTACTTTAGGAGGTCTTCGAAAAACGTCGCCGTACGATGTTTTGTGCGTTAGATTTGAAAAGCGATTTTGCCCCCAAGGCGGGTCTCTGTTCGCGCCTCAAGAAAACGCTACCGTCTCTTTCATTTCCGCAGCCTCTCTCTCTCTCTCTCTCTCTCTACTGCTCGTTCGACAATGGCGTCCGACGCAGTTCAATCCGCCCTCCTCTCCAAGCTCGAAGCCCTGCTCACCTCCCATTCTTCGGAGAACATCCACTCCCTCTTCTCCGATCACCTCCGCCCGTTCTCGGACCTCGCGGCGACCCCCGCCGCCGCGAGACCCAAGAAGCCCTCGAAATCAGCCGCGGCCGGCGGCGGCGGCGGCCACCACCAGCAGAGCTCGATCCGGTCTCTCGCGAAGCAATACCTCTCGTTCCTCAACCGCTCTTTCTCCCTCCTGCCGAAGCTCCTCTCGGCTCCCCGCCCCGACCAGTCGCGCCTCTTCGAGACCTACGGGCTGTGTCTCGACTGCTTGGACTCGCTCTCCTCTCAATTGGCGTGCAAGCCCTACTCGGTCCACGTCCAGAGGTTGAGATATTTGCACTGTTTCGAGTCCTGCGGGCTGTACACAGATGCGGTGAGCGAGGGGTTTAGGTTATTGGAGAGTCTTCGCGGGATTGATTTTGGCAGTGGCAGGAGGGAAAAATCGATAGGTGGATTGCTACCGGCGGTGGTGAAACAAGCGAGTGAGGATAAGGAATTTGCAGTCTTGGTAGTGGAGATGGTGGTGACAATTGTGAAGTGTGTGGCAATGGGGCAAAGTAAGGACGCTGGTGACTACTCAAAGGTGCTCAGCTTGGTGGATGAGGTCCAACTGTGGTTCGGGTTCGTGCACTGTTTGGTTCTTTGTATTTTAGAGCAGCATCTTTTTTCCCCCTGTTTATTGGCTGACGGAGTGCAGCAATTTGGACTCTTATTTCTTGTCTTTTGAAATCGTTTAGCATTATGATAGACTTGATTTAGATTTGTCTTTTATTGCTCTAAGCTGGACAGTTATAGGTGCCTGCTACATTATTACTCTCATGGGTTTCTGATATTTAATTGCCAGGGTCTTGGATGCAAATGCATATGACAAATTGCAGAGAGCGCTTGTTACTTACCTGGGGAAATGTACTGTCTTTATGGTTGGTGAGTTAAGCAGTTTTGATGGGGAGTTTGTGCGTTCATTCTGTACAGCAACTTTGATTGAGTATGGGAAGTCATCAATGAAAGATGAAATATTCAAGGTTAAGTAAATTTTAATTTTGCCTCCTTTGGCTGTGAAGGATGTGTAATTGTTTCTAATCGGTAGTTGCTTTTTGCAGTTTGCTCGCAGGATATGTTCCATATTAATATCATTACCAGAGAAAAGAACATCGCTCATATTTGATATGCTAACTTGTTTGTTAGAATCCAGTGGCCGTGATGGAAAGGTAAGTTTTTGAGAATAGCATTTGAGTTTGCTTGAAAAAGTATGTACATTCAAGTAAGGAAACGTGAAAGGGGACACTAAGAAGTTACATATGAATTTTCTTGGGTACTTGTAACATTTCGCTCACTAAGTCCAACTAATGCAAACTTTTTTGTACATGATAGTAATTGGGTGTGTGATTGGAGAAATAGAATCCAAAATCTTGGAACTTATGGTCCCGAATTCTTTATCAGTATGTTTGCAGGCATATATTTCCTAATTTCCATGTTTCTTGAAATGGTATCATCCATTTTGTTTGAAGTTCACATTTTGCTATTTGGGTAGCCACATGCCGGTAGAGAATGGAATTTGGATTTTGAAGCTGTTTGTTAATTATGGTGGGGCTAAAAAGAAGCTGACTTTCAGTTCTACATGTTGTTGTCAAAAGTTTGTTTTTGAGATCAAGGAAGAATAGTTACTTCTGTTAGAGTTATAATTTTATTTAAAAGGTAGTATTTTTGTGAGAGAAAAACATAGGTTTACAATGGAAGAAAGCATCAAAATTGCAGTGGACTTCACTTGGTGAGCCATGCTGATGAGTGTAACTAGTTAATCAAGACTTTGAGAGTGGAAAGCATAGCTTGGCGATTATAGTTTTTCCTCTCTTTTATATTATTCATGAAATTCTTTGTTGAAGAGTTACAATAACTGTAGAAGTCCATGAAGGATCAAATAAGCTTTAGACCAGGACGTGGTAAAGCAAAGTCCAATTTTGCTATTGAAAATGCAGATTTGTTTTTCTCCTCCTCTTCTTCATCTTCTTTTGCTTATCTTTTGTGTTCCTTTTTTTCAATTTTCTTTTTTGGGGAGGGGTGTTGGAGGTCGTTGTAAGCCCCTGGATAAAGTTATAGCTAGACCGCAACTACTTTAAAATTCAAACATTCTAAATGTGCAACATTTGATTAAACAAAGTGGAGCTTGGAAATTTTTTATTTAGATGTATTCCTAAGGGCGATGAAGCAGAATCCTTTTAATTAAAATTGAAACAGATGCAAACAAATTGATTATTTTCCTTTCCCAACAAATTGAATTCGCTAGGTCTTGATGAAACTATTGAAAAACATGATCATGTCTAATAGGATTGACATCTTATAAGTGTTATGAGGACAAAAACATCAGTGAGAATGTTTATTTAGTTTGCATTACCTCTTGCTTTGAGAGGTAAGGTAATGTTTAAACACTGTCAACTTAAAACCAAAGATTATGGTGTCGGCTGAAGGAAAACATTTTAGTCATGAATTGTTTGAGAATAGTATTCTAATAGCGATGCTCATGCAAAGCAATGAGAATCAGCATACAATCTCTTACTCTGCCTTTTGTGGTTGACACTTTTGATCTTTTTTACTCCATCTACTTCCAATTCCATCTCTGCTTATGTCTCTAATGTCGGCAGATAGAAAACTTTTGTATAAGATGATAGATAGAGACATATGTTTATGTCTTTTTTTCTTTTTTTGGGTGGTGTCAAGTAGATGAACTTTTCTAAATATTGTTCCAACTAAACCTCATCCGATGGTAAGGGTGAGCAAACAATTAGAGTTGAAAGAATGAAGTAAGTTACTTCTGAATCTTCATTTGTAGATAACCCAATTGCGCTGCATGCCAATGGATAGTTTTCTTGGGCTTTAGGTTTAGTTATTATCTGCAGTTTTTTAATAAGTGATCCCTCGGCTAACAATAAAAGAAGGACGTCACAAACTGGGCAAAGAAGGAAATGCATCAGAAATAACAGCTGAAAGGAAATGAGAAAGCAAAATGCATGAACTGACAAAGGCTAACCAAACTGAAAATTAGTAATTGAATAGAGTTGTTTAAAACAAAGCTCTTCAACGTTGGATAAGTCAATTTTATACCTTCCAAAATCCTATTGTGCCTTTAAGCCCTAAGTTCCATCAAATAATGCCAGCTCATATTTTTAAACCTAATATCAGAAGCTGCAGATTGTATATTAGGAGTGCACTTAAATTTTCTACCCCCCTCTAGCATGTTTGCTTGTTCCATAATCATGTGCTTTCTCTTGATGTAAATATGGATTTATGAAGTGATAGCCGATTTTGTCTTTTCATTATTCTTAAGATAGGTTGATCATGTCCCCTTATGCGTGATGAAAGTGTACAAATGTTGAAGTGCTACATTATACTGATTTGAGCATCAATTGTAGTCTATCATCTCATAGAGCATTGCAACTTCGTGACATTCTTTTAGTGAGCTCTACTTAAAGATTGGGTTGTTAACCAAGATATCTTTTCGCCAGATTGAGAAAGGTGACACTGGAGCAGAGATCATGGCACTTTTTTCTTATTGTGCCAATAGATGTCGAGATGTGACTGCCAGTTTCTGTTGTAAATTTTCTGTATATATAAATGACATAGCAACTAAAAAGGTATCTCCTTGACATAGCTTTTCTCGTCCAGCAGTTGCACTTGCTTCATTGTATTCACCATTGGTTTTGGAAGTTTCCTGCCGTGCTAATGGTGATTCATTTTAAATGGCAGGTTTCAATGCCAGTTAGTTTGATTTTGAAGCTTTATGCTCTTGGTTTGTATATACTTGATGGCAAGGTTAAACCAAAAGATGGTTGTTCGAGAACTTCCAAAGTTGAGGAAGATGGCCCTACAATGTCAACAATCTTAGGCAATGGGGACAGACTCAACTCTTTACCATCTTTATTCAGTTCATTGAGAAGTTACTTCCACATTGAGTCCAAAAGGAATTATTCATCATCCAATGGTCTATCCGAGGATTCTTTTAGCCATGTATGTTTAAGGATGGATCTTGACTTTGGCACTTCTAAATCCTTCAAGGAGAGGGGCGATGAGACTTATTTTATGTCTTACTTAAGTGCGTTGAAGTTCTTGTGTCAACTGCTTGCTGAATTGATAAACTCAGAAAGGAAACACATAATTGCTGGAAGTGATGTCCATTCTGCTTCTCTCCAGTTCTGTGCCATGCAGGATGCTTGCAATCATTTCTTGGATGTTTTTGTTTTCTTTAAAAGGTATGTAAATTTTGCTTTTATCATTTGACACATGGGTGTGAAGTTCCTCAGTGACTAGTTTTGCCTTAGCTTTTTGGGTTCTTCAAAGCTAATAGTGTCGCAAAATGACAGATCTTTAAGTTACTAAAGAATTAGTAGTACCATCTATGAGTTCTGGACTATGGAGATAGGATTTACAGCCCACGCTGAACTTTTTTCTGCATGAAGTACGGAATTGTGGATCCTTTTTATCTTCTCTGTTTTCTTGCTTTCATTGTGTCACGACAGATTGCTTGTTGACAAGAACTCATCCATTAAAGCCAGTTGTTTGATGCACCTTTCGCTGTTCTCCTTTAGTGGATTTGTAGTAGCAGGTCAGATCATTGTGGAAGATGATATATGATCTTCGTCTTTTTATTCTTAGTATTGTCTTTCAAGTCTAGCACATCAAACTTTCGTAAAAGGAGGCCTTTGACAGTTGAGGGTTTTGCGTGCAGTAGCAAATATGGGAAGGATAGGGATAGATATGAAGAATACAGTAAAGCAGTACCAGGAATATTGGTGGCTGCTTTCACTCTCTCTTTTGTGACAAAGCTCAACTTGCAGGTTATGCCTTTCCCACGTAATGCTGCCATTCCATTTTCTTTGTGACTCATGATGCTTCTTGGTCCAACATATTGGCATTATACATGTGGCAATGGGATTGACACGTTTTCTCTTCCTTATCAGGAGAATGTGCACTTGATAGACTATGTCATTGCAAGTGATTGGGTTCAACCTCAGTGGCTGAAATTTTTGTTTGCCTCACTGTATAACCTCAGTGTCATCCTTTACAGGAATAAGCAAGTAGAAGAGGTCAGTGGAAAAATGTCTTTGAAAAATTGATAGCTGACAATGATGATTTACTTACTTTGCCCATAAAGTTTTGAAATGTGATTGAGCGGTGAGCACGTAATTTCTATATGATGATGAGATTGGTTTGGCTTATCATGATTATTTTATCCCATGACTTCACAATTCCTCATTCTCTTTCCAAAAAAAGTAATATATGCGATTCTGACTTGTCTGAAAGTTTTTGTTTTCTTTATATGCTTGAGTTGAGGAACCTTCATTTTAGGAACCGTCCTAAAGGCAATAAATGCCCTTAAAGTTGCTTATATATATATATATATGAGAGAGAGAGAGAGAGGAGCCAAGGTATCTGTTTTTAACAACAAAGACATCAACTTTTGAGGTGGACATATTAATGAAGCATCCTATTGTTCAACTAACGCTCAAAGTTTGTTGAGCATAATACATTAATTGGTAGCCCAGAAGCTAATTGTGAATGAAACTGGCTAAGGGCAATATTGTTATGATGAGTAACAAGTTTACAAGTTGATCAGTTATGCCAACGTTCTTTTGTTTGATGATCACTTCTGTAAACTTTGAATGGTTTTTTCATAAGCAGCAAAAGAGACAATGAAAGAAACTCCATTTTATTTGTCAGTTAACATCTCTGTATTGCTGCTAGTGTCTGCTAAATTTCTTTGAATTGCGGTGATATTGTGATAAAAGTATAGTCAATTTGTAAATCTGAATGATCGACATGCTGATTTGTCTACTAAGACTCTCTGGGGTCCTTGTGCGAGTTACATTTGTAACAAGTTGGGAACATGTAGCAAATATACTCCTACTTGAGGGTGAGAGCTGAGGAGCTTAGTATAGGTGTTATAGTGGCATATTTTGTAAATAGTCAGTCTGTGTATATTATAAATAGAAAAGGGTCCCAACCTTTCAGTTTCAGTTTCTCATTTGTTCTACTTTCAAAGGAACAATGTGACAAACGATGGTGATCATGATCATACATTGAATTGAATATGATTGGCTATTGTGTTTACAGCAATTTTTTCTGTTGCATGCACATGGAATGTCACTAATTATTTTTCAGATATAGTGCAATTTTAAGATAAATTTTCTGTTTAACCCTTAAGAGTGTGCAGAAAAGTTTAAAAGTATACAGGCGTTGCCGCGTTGCTTGTCCTGACAGTTGATGGTTTGACGCAGGACAGCAGTGCCATACTAACAATAGATCTGCTAATTTTTGGTGCCTCAGCACAATCTTATGAGCCTAAGTTTGATCTGATTTAGTTGACTGATAGAGACCAAATCGCCTTGAAATAAAATGAGATTGAGCTTGGGCCCTTGGGGTATCACTTAATAGAGAAGAGGTTTTTTTTGTTCTCGGGGAGTTTTATTTATGGAATTTTTCTTCATGTCACAGGCTTCTAAGGCATTGAAACTGTCATGTAAAGCTTCATGGACATACATTATGCATAATTGCCAGTTGCTTGGACAGAATCCTAGTGAGCTCATTGGTGTGACTAGAGATGCCGTTAATGATATTAATGAGGCGTGCGCAAGAAGTGCTTTTTATTTGGATGTTCTCCACCAATGTGGCAGTGATAAGGTTAATAGAGAATGTATAAGTACCCTAAAAAATTGGTCAATGGCTATAGACTTGGTTCGTGGATTGTCAGGTCCTCTGCCTTTCGTGAAGCAGTGGGTTAAGGTGAAGTGCCGAGAACTTTCTGCTATTTCCTATGTTGTTTTTACTCTGATTTATAGTTGTATTTCAGATTCAATGTAAACAACACAGAAATGCAGATGCTGGGGATAGTCTGCCAATTTTATACCAATTGCTCTCATCCTGCGAAGAAATACCAAAAGCAACTCTTGCCATAATATCGGAGCAGGTGTGACCCTATATTGATACTTTTTGGAAAGAAAATTCTAGTTTCTGTGCTCCCACGCATGAGTTTGTGTATGTGTCACATGTATTCTGAAAATAGCCTTGTGGGCACGCACGCACATTTTTTGGATTACTAATAGTACTCGTTCTTTCTTCTATTGTGGTTAGGAGCTCCTTGCGTATGAGGAAATAAATTCGTCAAATCCAGAGCTATGCAGTAGAATGCAAATGAAAATCATAGACGTGCTTTTGCAAGAAATTTACTTTGCACATGCTAGCTGTTTCCAGAAGGCAAGACTTTTAATAAAAAAAGGCAGGATTCTAAAATGCCGTGGAAGGGAAGGGTTAAACAGCTGCATTCAGTGTTTGTCTGAAGCAATATCCACAATAGTGAGTATTCTCACTTTACTTCCTGGTTCATACTAGAAGATGCATTCAGGTTGAATGGATTCGTGTCTTTTTCTTTCTAAGATGGATTGACGATTTAACAAGTGACTCGGCACAGGATTGTGTCAATAAATCATCGTCATGCTCTGCTGTCTCGGAACGTTATTTATTAGCCTCTGCATATTCTCTGCGTGCTCTCTGTACTCAGGAAGCTGAACCGAAATCAAAGGTGCAAATGCACGGAAGGCTAGTCCCTCGTTTTGAGCACCTTATTTATAGCTGTGCATGCCCCAATCATACTCTCTTTAACAATCCTTTTGTTTATTTTCCGTTGGTTTGTTGATAAAGCAGGGAATACTTGAGGATATTAATGCAGCACTGAACCTCTGGTTAAGTATCAAGAATTCAGATAGTTGCTCTTTGGATGAAGATGATCACGTGTTAGCAGAAATTTCACTGCCATTATTATATAATATTGTCGATATTTTGTCATTGAAGGTATTTTGAAGTTATACATGCTCTAAGAGAGGAACTACTGTGATTGATTTTCATTATCCTTTGTTTATTTGTTTATTTTGATGTGGCATTTCTGTTATGCATTTCCAGGGGTGCTCTTCATTCAGCCATAAACTATTTAAGCTGATGATTGGATATTTTAATTTCAAGAATTTAGAGCCACAAAAGTACTTGACCCTCTTATGGGAGTCCAGAAGGATGAGTCATGGCCTTTGCTTCTCACCCATAAGTGAGGAATTCATAACAGTCCTTTCAGAACACCATGGTGAAATCTTCAAGTCTATGGATCGTTGGATGTGTTGTCTTAAGGAATCACAACCATTGTTAGTAGGGTTTCAGAATATTATCTCATTGTTACTACCACTCTATTGCAAGGAATCTTGCCGTGAAATTACTCTGAAACCATATATTGGAGGTGATCGAGTTAAGGAGGCAGCTGTTGGACTCGTTTCTAGTGTAAGGTCCTCACAAGTAGTTGAATGGAACTTTATTTCCATATAGTTTCATCATTTAAAAATTTTTTATTTGGGCTTCCCTTGCAGGTCCCTTTATCAAGTCATGCTGTGTATTTAGCTGGATCTCTTTATTACGATCTGTCTGAAAGAATGATCTTGAGTGGTCGCTTACATGAGGTAATGGTTAAGTACGTTCGATCACGAGTGTGTGTGTGTGTACATATATGTATATTTGTTAAGGAACATGCTATAAAACATTGTTGACATGTTTCCTAACAGTTTAAGCTTGTAGGAGAAAAGGTTTGCCAATCATGGTTTCGGAGCACAGGCCAAGGGTTCAAATCCTGCCAGACCCTCTCAATTTCCTCTTGCCTTTTATCCCTGTTATCCTTCCTGTTTTCTGATCCCTGGTTATCTTGTTGACTTGATTATGTCCACATCTTGTCTGGCGCAAGTAAGGGACCTGCTTACATGTGAGGGCTTTGGGGGGTGGGGGTGGGGTTGAGAAATATGCTATAAATACTTTGTCGACATGTTTTATATTATCTTAAGCTAATAGAAAAAAAAAAAAAAAAGGGTTTGTGTAGCAAGATATAATATATCGACATTTTAAAATGAATTTGGTCCTTAATAGCAATGGTTTGTTTGTTGTGAGTTTTATAGTTGATAAGTCTCTTCAGAGCAATTTCTATGTTCATTATTTGCTATAACACCGAAGTGTTAGACTGTGACAAGCAATTTTCATTAGCTTTTCACCATTTGTCAAGTATTGCTGGTATTGGATTATTCTTTTAATGGAGAGCCTATGGTTTATCTGTAGGCCCTTTTATTTGCTAAAGAGTCGCATGAATTACGCACTAGACTCTTTCAAGAAAAATTCACTTACTCTGTCGAGCAATCTCAAAAGCATGGTGAATCTGGAGAGTTTGCTCAGAAGTACAATTATTCTATAAGGAATCTCCATGTCTCAAAAACTGAGGCTGCTGAAGTATGGTCATTTGATTCAAACTCATTCAATATGGAAAGCTGTTATCTCAGTCCCTGGAATATAATGCAAGGTTACCTAGAGAGCACCTTACAGGTTACACTCCTCCCAGAGCATGTAGTGATAACTGATATGCATTACATCTAGTTCATCCCCATGCTTTTTTCCAACTTTTTAGAGTGATTTGATGATCTTATTGTGTAGGTGGGCACCATCCTTGAACTTATTGGAAATGGAACTGAAGCGGAAACCTTTTTGCTCTGGGGGAAAAACATCTCTGGCTCGCATGACTTGCCACAGTTTGATGTTGCCTTTTCCTGTGTCTTAGGTACAGTATCAGAGATTATCATAGTGGCCTACTTTTCCTTAAGTATATGATATATTTTTCTCTGCTTTGGCTTGAAGGAAGATGATGGCATCCAGTATAACATTTAGTTATGTCTTTATTCAGGAAAGATTTATTGTCGAAAACGATGCTGGGATATGGCCAGTAAAGAACTTGAAACTACAAGACAATTTTTGATGGACTGTGGAACAACCTTTTCTTGCTCTCAATGTAGATTGTTGCTTGAAGCTACTGTCGATTTACAACTCGGAGATTTGGTTAGAGCTCAGTCTGATGACAGCAGCTCCATTTCAGCAGATAAACTATCTCATGCAGAAGAGCTCTATCTGTCAGCACTAGACAGACTAGCTCTTCTTCGATTAAGGATTCCTGTAAGTTCTCTTCAGCAAGGAAATAGCAATAGCCTAATAGTCCAAAGACCTGTTGACAAGAGTGATGATAGTAGGATAACTAGTGCTGTTCTCAACTCTTCGTCTAATCAGCAGAATGGAAGATGTGTGTCCATGAAGGAAAGACTTACTGGTAAGGTGGAAAATAAGAAGGGTAGAAAGGCAAAGACTCTGCCTAAATCAACAGTAAAGGAACAGCCTGTAACTTATGATGGCAATAAAAGGTTAACTCGTTCGAGATACAGATGTTTAAGTCAGGGTACAAGCCTACCAAGTGATGTACAAGTACACCCGACAACTTTTTCAGAAGCCAGCCATTTATCTGGTTGCAATGACAATTCAGATAAGGCAGAGTGGCTTACGCATTGTGAAAGCTTAACCCACGATTCTGGCACTGAGGCTTTGTGCATTTGCAGCAAATGGAAGTGTTGGAATTGCCTACATGTTGAGATTATAAAATCTGGGTCCATGAACAGTTTTATACATATGAGACTGGAGTTTTTCTCCAGGCGGCTTTCATCATGGCTATTCACTGGAATTGGTTAGTGTTTTTTAAACTTATGGTCTCTTGATTTGACAATGTGCACATTGGAGACATACATATACCTTTGTTTCATTTAATACAAGAAAACTGTGACTTAATAAATGCAGCATTTTCAAGTATATGACATCTTTTTTTTAATCTATTTTCTTATGTTTTTTGCATGTGAATGGGCTTGGATATAATGAGGAATTTTAAAAGAACCATTGAAGTAGCATCTTGTTTCTTTCAAGAAACAGCATCAAGTAGGAAGTTTCCATCAGGTGTTATGCAATTACTTAGAAGGTTTTAGCAAGCGATTTTTATTAGTAGTGTAAGTTATCCCGTATTACATGTCTATTGGGTCTGCACAGGCCTTATATACATATTCCCTTGTTCCCTAAAACTTAAGCTTTTGTTTGAAATTTCTAACATTGGGTTGGCACTAAGTGTCAACTCTTCATGCCCCATTCAATACTTCATTTCAGATGTGATTCTTGTCTCGTGTGTTCCCCCATCATTAGTTCTACCTACCATTCTTCGTCTTTTTTTACAATTAAGAGGGTTTGTTTAAAGTGTTCCAAATTGCTTGTCTATGGGTTTGTGTGAGCCTCTGATAATGCTGCAGTATTCCACCAGAAAGCTTAAGCTTTGGGCTTGAATTTTAACATAGGGGCCGCGGTTGTGAGGACAGGCTCCAGTTTTTCTCTCCATTCTCCTTTTGACAATTTGTCCACAATATACTCTTGCTGAGCAAATTCCTTTAAAAGAATTTCTATCTTTAATTTCTAAAAGCAGCAATTATTTGAAAAAGGAGGCATATTTAAACTTGTGGGTTGTCAGATGGTTAAAAATCTGAATTTTTCTTGCATAGTGGCTGTTCCTAAAATGAATGACTTCCTTTTGTTTCAATTCCTGCATTAGTAGAGGGTTGAAGGAGGTTTTGCCTGCAGCCTGCCAGGATTCTGCTTTGACATACAAATGTGATATTTTGATATGGTGGTGATGATTTCTTTCTGTTATGTTACTATGCTGAGTTAGAACTAACTAGATAAAGTTACCTCATGCTCCCTGCATGCCCCTATCTTTCATATGAATAATTCAATAGCTAGTCAATGGTTCAGAGATCCAGAATGTACAGGTTGTTGCATTTGGCTTGATTATTTCTCAAAATTATGTGATAGAAATCTTATATTTCAGTTGAACATCTGCTTTAAAAGTACATTTTTTCTTTTTTTCTTCGTTAAATAAATGTTACTGAATTGCATTTCAGGAAAATGCCGAGGAACACATGGTCAAATTCATAAAACACACGAGATATTGTTGCAGAGCTTATCTAATGTAGTTAGTGGAGACTTATCAAGGCAATGGAGTGTTCCGGTTCCTCTACTGCTTGATTTAGTTGGGAAGGAGACTGAAGGAGATGGTCTTCGAATTGAACGCGCTGCTGTACTTTACAACATTAGTTGGTTTGCTTTGAAGAGTTACCATACACAGAATACAAGGTAAGCTTCTGAAGATTGTGTTTATTTCCCGTGTCTCCGAGTCTTTCGTTTGTCTTGTGTTCTTGTTTTGGAGTAATTTACTCAAGCTTCTCAGTACAATTACTTCGTGGTTTTTGTTCCTTTTTGGGGAAATTCTTATGATTTATGGTCTCAGGTTATTTACTCTCTTGTTTACCTTGTCCATATTTACATCTGCTTCTTTTCTTGGCCCTAGACAGTCCACATTTTATGGTCATATGGCACCGTATTCGTAATCTTAATCCCTGATACTCCAAATATGCCAGCTGAAACAGCATTTTATTGAACTCTTGAAGGGATGTACTTTACCAATTGAAGTTTGTTTTTGAAAGAAAACAGTATTTCTTATACATATTATACCTAACATGTGCAGACATGGCATCCTTGTCTACGTATAATGTGAATTTGCTGACCGACTTTGATATAATGCTTTTGTGGAACAGATGGCCAACAATTGTCTTTTCTTTATTTGTTTATTGTTTGACCAGGGTAATCTGCTGTGAATTATCTCACATTCAGCTTCCTCAAATAGCATCTTGGTTGAAGCTAGCCTTTGTACTTTGCCATGAGGTTCCAACACCGATGCAAAAGGTGAATATCTGGTTTTGGTGGTCTTTTTTTAGTCTGCTTTGCCGTCACAGCTGCTGAACTAGGACAGTGCTCCTGCTCAAAGATGCTTCTTGCCCTCATCCTCTCCCTCTCCCTCTCCCTCTCCCTCTCCCTCACCCATTTTGTTTTTCTTTCCTTTTAATGCTATTAGCTTTCAATAGTGCAAAGGTGCACTCCTGGAATAACTATTTTATGTAACACTTGCACTATGTTGCTTCTAACTTTTTGTCACTCATCCATTGAATTATCCCAATTTGTTATGTTTTCAAACATGCATAAAAAATGATGAAACTTGATTGGATAGATGACACTGTGCATGCATGCTTGGTGGTATGGGCATTAGATGATAGTTTCCACCTCGATATACTTTTTCATTGAGCATTTATTAGAGTTTTTGTCATTTTGTATTGTAGCATGCCTTTTGGCATATTTAGGAGAAATTTTGCTTTTATAGACCACCATATATGAATTGTTTTTTTGATAGTGCATATCAAAATATCCCATGAGAAATATACAATTCTACAGAAATTACTTGGAAATGGATATATTTGTTTGATGTGTATATTTTTCAGAAATGAACATAACTGTTTTATAACGTAAAATTGTCAGAAACTTGTTGAGACTCCAAGGTAGAAAGTGCTACTGCTTATTTCAACTTTCAAGTAGTGCCCATCTTCACTTATTGAAACAACTAGTATTGCACCCAGTGCCTCAGCGAATCATTCACATCAGGTTACCGCTACTAATGATGGGAGAGATTCTAAACCTGCAAACAGGCTTTTGTTGCGTTCCCTTCCAAATGCATTACTTGAGACAAAGTGGTACGGCACTCCAAGACTTCTTAAAAATTGAGCCTCCTCCATAAACAGTCCAACAGCAAAAAAACTCGAGAACATGACTTGACTTAACCCATGCCACCTTAGATGAGCTTAGGATATGAATCTGAAGCTGAAGAGCAAAGTCATAATGGAGAAAGAGATGTCCATAGATTCCCCCGAATGCTTACACATGCAACACCAATCCGTGTGAATGAGATTCCGTTTCCTGAGATTCTCAATAGTAAAAATATTAGTCCAAGCTACCGTCCAATAAAAGAAAGAGATTCTATGAGGTATATGGGGCCGTCAGATTGCTTTAGAGGGGAATGAATGATCAGCTAGAGAAATTCCCCCAGATGTTTGTTTTTTTTTGGTCGAAAAATTCCTTAAGTTAGAATTTCATGATTTAACACTGAACTTCTTGTTATTAGCTGGGCGCCCCACCATCTTGTCATCCCAAAACCATGAATTTTGAGTGAATAAAGAAGAGGCGAAAGGAATTAATTGAGGATGTTGCTTCTTTGTTGTACTCGTTTATTTGGCTTTGGACATCTTGTTCTGACTTCAAAATGGTCTTTTGACATTTTCCTTTGCTTTTGCTTATCTTTCTTTCTCTACTTGTACATTTCAGATGTACTTGAAATTTTATTTTAGTATAATCCTTTATTACCTATCTAAAAGAAAAAGTGTATAGATGTATGTTAGTTTCATCTACAAAAAGCATGCATTTAGAATCTTCCTACTTTATAACTGTTGGTGTTTTATACTTTAACTTTCATATGATTAAGTTGGATTGATCATTAGCTTGTCAACTGAAAACAGGTATCTAAGTTGCTTGCTCTTACGTACATTCTCTCTGCCACAAGTGAGACTTATTCGTCTTCTGATGCGCTTTCGGAAAACCATTGGGCTTCATTTTTTCATCAAGCTTCTCTAGGTGCTCATGTTAACCACCTGTTCACCTATAACACATTTCAGAAATGTAAAGCTCGTACCATGTTGGATGCCGAGGTATCTCATGTTCACTTATTATTTAAAAGTAGGAGACGGATTGGAAGCACAATTCTCTTTTCTTCTTCTCTAGGGTTAATCTAATAGCTAACATGAACATCTTTTAGGGCCAGGGACTGATTGCTGCCAGCACAACTTCTAACATGGAAGAAATTGGGAAGAAAGATTTATGCAAATACCTGAGGTATTCTTTTCCAAGTATCAAAGCCAGTTATGTCACTAGCTGATATACATGTACTGATGTGAACGGGTAGTAGATCAATTCATTAAGAAGATTGATTTTGCCAAATCTAAGAAGATTTAGATTTGATCTCCCTTTTGTTCTGCGTCAAATTCACTGAACATGGTTTTGTTTTCTTGCTGCAGGCTTGCACCAGAATCTATTCAAAATCTTGAAGATGTTGTTAGAAGGTTCTTTAAGTGTCTTCCTTGTGCCACAGTGCTCTGTATAAGTGTTGTTGATGGTTCTGATGCTAAGTTGTTGCAAGAGCTATTGCTTTATCCTTCTCATATCCATGCATGGATGATTGTATCTCGCTTGAACCGCAGTTCGCAACCTATTGTTGTACTTTTGCCCTTGGATCCAATATTGGAAGGTACTTCCAGTTTGCTCCATGAATATTAGTTGTCAGAATCTTGCAGCACTTATGATTGTGTCTAGCAAAGGAGTTAATTTGACTTTACCTTTCAAAATTTCTCAGATGATTTCGATGAAGTTTCAAATTCAGAAGATGAATCTTCTTCTAGCAACAAGAAGCCGCTGGATAAACATTGGCATTGTCCCTGGGGTTCCAGTGGGGTTGACAATGTAGTTCCAGCATTTAAGGAGATACTGGAGGAAAATTATTTGTCATGTTCTCTCCATGCTTTGGAAGATACTAAAGAAAATAGGCTGTTATGGTGGACTAAGAGAAAGAATCTTGATCTCCGACTGGGTAAATTGCTGGGGTGAGTTCTTCTATGCATGCTTAGCCAGTAGATAGGCATGGTCATTACAGTTATGATGACACTGCTCAATTTTTTACGTTCTTTATTTTTGCAGTGTTGCTGTTGCGGCATTCTGTCCATAAGCTTGAAATTAGACTAATGCTATTTGCTTATGTTTTGTTGACACAAACAAGGAAATTAGAAGAATCATGGTTGGGACCTTGGAGATGCCTGCTTCTTGGAGGATCGTTGAATTGCACACGTATGGAAACTGTGCTAAAGAAACTGGTTCATGATCTGCAACATAAATGCAAAATCAACATTCATGCAGGTTTGCTTAAGGTTATACTTGGAGGGGTAAAATTGGGCAGTAAAAGGGAAGCTTTAATACCACTGTTACGGTCAAACAGAACTTGCTATGTTGGTAGCATAAATCAATATGTCGAAGAAAGGGACAGCATTCCATCGTTTGCATGTAGAGGAGCTGGTGAATTGTCTGAGCTGGCCTTTCAATTGATTCATGAAGCAATCAAGGAGCTTGAAGTGGAAGATCATATGTATAGAGAGCCAATTATTTTAGTGTTGGATAGTGAGGTGCAGGTTCGTCTGCCACTCCCTTAACTTTACATCTAATATTAGAATTTTTTTTATCTATAGTTAGATTTAGTTCTCTAACTTTTCCTGGCTAAAGGGTGACGTACTTGATTGAAATTTTGCAGTATCTGATTTTAAAACCAATGGGTGGAATTTCGGTACTTATTTCTTTTGGTGGCAGATTTTTTGGGCTAAGGGCAATATTAAAATGTATATTCTTTCAAGTAATTTCTTCTTTTTTTTGTTACATTTTCTTTTTATGCTATCGAAAGGAGAAAAGTTAGGGGTTTCTAGTGTCATGTGGTTCTCAATTCTCAACCATAAGCGCACATAATGCTATCAACATAAAATTGAGGTTTGGCCTTATGTTGGTAGTTCCCCCATTCCCTTGGGAAAGTTTGAATTAGATGTGCCGTACCACAGCAAGATGTTATCTATTATCTGCACCGGCATGTTCCACTAGAAAATGTCTTTGGAAATTTTGTCATAGGTCATGTAGAGTATTTAGATCTTTCACAAGATTTGACGGGAAATCAAGCACAATGACGTAAAAGGATTCACAGAACTGATCCCTCCTAGTGGGGTAATGCTTATCTTGTTGTAATTTTCTTGATTGGGTTTGTTTCACAAGTTTTGAGGCATGTTTTAGTTTTTCCTTTATTGTCTTGCTTAGCAATTTTGATTCGATTCCGCGTACAATTTTCTGCAGATGCTCCCATGGGAGAACTTACCGGCTCTAAGGAACCAGGAGGTTTATCGTATGCCTTCTGTAGGCAGCATTTTCCTGACATTGGATAGGAGCTCTCCGCATGAGGAGCAAGTTGGAACTCCTATTGCTTCTTTTCCGTTTATAGATCCACTGGATGCATATTATCTGTTGAATCCCAGTGGCGATCTCAGCAGCACACAAGTCGAATTTGAGAACTGGTTTAGAGATCAAAAGCTGAAGGTACTTTTGGTAGTCTATAAAAGATATAACGGAAAATGCAAGAAAATGCACCACAGAGAACCTCCAACTTGAAATAGACTGCATCATTTTGTTGACACTAGAGAATATGACGGTCATATTGTTAAATCGCTAGTGACTGTTTAGTTAGACGAAATCTAATGTGATTTTCCATACAGGGTAATGCTGGTTTTGCACCTGTGCCGAAAGAATTGGCCCTTGCCTTGACAAGCCATGACCTCTTCATTTATTTTGGCCATGGGAGCGGTAAATTTCCTTATTTTACTCTGAATTTCGACCCACTCCTGGAACTGATATAATGCTACTACATATTCAACGTGACACTGAAATGTTATATCGGAGTTTTCTGACACAGGATCGCAATATATTCCACGTCACGAGATTCAGAAGCTGGACACTTGTGCCGCTACTCTTCTAATGGGGTGTAGCAGCGGTTCTCTGCTTCTTAATGGAGCGTATGTTCCAGAAGGTACACCATTGTCCTACCTCTTAGCCGGTTCTCCTGTCATTGTCGCCAATTTATGGGAAGTGACCGACAAGGATATCGACCGGTTCGGCAAGGCCATGCTGGATGCATGGTTGAAGGAAAGGTCAAATTCCACTGAATGCCCTCCATGTAGTTCCTTGGCAAATGAATTCAAGGCAATCGATTTAAAGAACAATGGAGGTAATCCCAGAAAAAAACTATCCAAAAAGAAATCGCCGGAATTTTCCAATACTAAGGTATGCACACATACTTGTCACCATAAACCGATGATTGGATCATTCATGGGTCAGGCTCGCGAGGCTTGCACTCTGCCATTCTTGATCGGGGCTTCACCAGTTTGCTATGGTGTACCCACGGGAATAAAGAGAAAAGTGGATCTATAGTCTTGTAGTTATTCTTACTATGTCCTTGAATTTTCATTTTTGAGGAAAATTCTAGGCCTAGATCACCTTTTGCAAGTAGGCAATACAGACATTATGTATTTACTAAAAATAAATGTTAGACCTCTACGATTCGCTGAAACCCATGAATCTCCACAGTTCAATCTCACGCCAATTATCCAATCTTACCTCACTTGTACCGGAGGCTTCAGTTTGAATTCTTTCAACATGTAGCTTTCTAGGGTAGAGAGTTTCCCTTTTGTTGGCCTGTAGAGAGTAGCGCAATGAGTGATTCTTCTAGACTGTATGGGTTGTGAATATGGGGATGTGTTGTGATTCTTCTAGACCGAACGTGTTGTAAATACGAAGAAGTGTACTGCTTTTCACCCGTCTACAATTAGCATATGGAGATCTCCATTTCCTTCTTGCTTGCCCGTTGAGCTCTGGAGATGAAGATGCGAACTTAGCCATCTTTTTATTCTGTTTCTTATCTAAATTTGGTCGGTTGTGTAATCGACCGATTTGCGACGGTCAATTTCACGCATCGTGCCGTGTCGTCTGTCTACATAACCAAGTTGCTTGAGCCACTTCTGAGCCGGTCAAACGAATTCGATTTTCTTGCACTAAGAGAAATGTTTTTGTGGCCTAATTGCCTTGTTCCCATAATGTACTTCCTGCTTTACCGGCAATTACAGTTTTACTGCTTTGACCATCAGTCAGGATCTTGTGCTTTGTCGATATCTGTTTTATGTAGGGAAACCATGCATGTAAAAATTTTCCCAAGTCGTGTGACTATGAAAGGTTCCTCGGAGTTCAATCATGGCAATTATACCACGTAATTAACCCTTACTAGCATCGACCGTAGTCCAAGAGGGCCATGAGAACGGTGGATCTTGGTTGTCTGTTCGAAATCTTCGGGGCCTACACATGTCGCGCTACTTTGCATAGGGATCATGACAATACGATACATGGTCATTCTTCGAGCAGAAAGTAAAAGCGTAGCCATCTTCGCCGTCTCTCTTGAATATAATAAGATGAAAAGACATGTGTATTTGGTGGCTCCTTGTAAAAACATATTAGTAAGTAGAAATGCTAGTGATAATGCAATAAAACACAAGTGCACAAAAATGAGGTGAAGAAGTTAAAGAATGGTATAATGACGTAATGGTTTCTAAATTTTGATTCAATATGTAATATGATCTATTAACTTTTAATTGGTCCAATATGGTCTTTGAACTTAAATCTAATGTGCAATGTGGTTACCTGAACTTTTAATTTATTCAATACGATCTTTAAACTTTTGACACATGTTCAACTTAGTCTCGAACTATTTGAATACGTTTAATGTTGTCCTTTCAGTGAATTAAGTTCAAAGACTTAATTGAAATTTTTTATGTAATTATGAGACTAAATTTAACATATATTAAAAATTTAAAGACTATATTAAACATATTAAAAGTTCATGGACTACGTCCTATATTAAGCAAAGGTTTAGAGACAGCTTGTCTCATTTTCCTTCGTAAGAGTAAAGTGGGCCCGAGAAGTGATAGAGAAGAGTAAAAGGCGGGAAAATCTCAGCCGAAATCCTAAAATCCAAATAATTTCAAATTTATGGAAAAACAAAAGGAAAAAGAAATTCATTTTCTCTTCCCCACTTATCAGAAACCGCCTTCTCACTCTGCCTGCGTAATATCGAAGGAAGAAAATGAAGAGCCGAGGTCGAGGTCGAGGTCGCTCGAAGCCGTCCTTCATTCCTCCTCCCCCGCCGCCGGACCTCCGCCAGTTCGGCGGCGGGCGCGACTCCGACGCCAGCTTCGCCAGCAGCCGTCCCTCCTCCGTCGGCGTCGGCCGCTCCTCCGCCGCCGCCGACCTCGTCAACGACCGGTCCTACCAGCAGTCCGCCGTCCGCGCCGTCAATTGCTACCTCTCCTCTCACGACTTCCCTGTCCTCATCAAGACCGCCCTGCCCTCCGCTAAGGACATCACCGCCATCTTCAATTTCGTCATCTCTCAGCTCGACTACCCGAACCCTAAGATGGAGGACGACCTCCCCATCCTGCTCCGATTGCTCAGCTGCCCTTTCAAAGTCAGTAAGTCGGCCCTCCGAACGCCGGCCACTCCCCACGCCTGGCCGACGTTGGTCGCCGTCTTGCACTGGCTCGTTCAGATTGCGTCCTACAACGAACACTTAGCTTCTGAGTCTCGTTCGTTTGGGGATAACGACCCCATATACTCGTATGCACTCCAGAGCTACTTGCATTTCATAGGCGGAGATGATGACGCTGTTGATGCATTGGATGGGGAGTTTGTGGCGAAGATGGAGGACGAGAGAAATGACATCGCTGAGAAAGTGAAGAGCTTGGAGAAGAATGCGGCGGAAGTCGAGGCGAGAGTCGAGGAGCTGCGGACGGGGCCGTCGGAGAGGGAATTGCGTGAGCAGGACAAGAGCCTGCTCGAGAGAGATGTAAAGAAGTTCAATAATATAATAGGGGAGTTGACGGAGTGGAATTCGAGATTGGAGAAGGAATTGGAAGAGAAGGAGAAGGAGTTTAAGGCCAAGGAGGAGGAGAAGGGGAGGATTTGTGAGGAGAACGAGGAATTGAAGAAGACGATCCAGCTGCAGACGTTTAATTCAAGGGATGCGGAGAGAATGAAGAAGGAGTTGCAGGCGGTGGAGGGGGAAATTGCTGATGCCGAAATTGAGAGGAACAAGTACGAGGAGAAGTGTTGGGATCTTGACAGGACCCTCGCGCCCAAATTCAAGAAGTTCGAGGAACTTGCCAAGGAATGCAACCAGGCCGTCCGGAAGTAAATTCTAATTCTTGCAGTTGCTGCAATCTTGTGAATTGTTCTTCTTTATTGGTTTTACAATATTTGATGCCATGCGCCTTTAGTACTCATAAGGTTGATCTGGGTATTTTGCTGTTTACAAGACACTGGTGGATATCTCATGGGATTCTTCAACATTGACAGACTTACCTTCTGATGTATTTGTGTGTTTGTATTTCATCATTGCTAATCCTTGTACCTATACTGAATCCGCACATGATGAGTATACTTGTATTAATTTGATCGAGAAGTGATGCTGTTGATTTTTCTTTTCGTGCCATGTTGTTCTGAGGTTAATAACGATAAATAAGGTGTTGAGTTATTCTAAGTGCCATGTTTGAGGTTGTATGGCTTTCATTACGATGTTGTTGTGCCATTGAGTAATTTCTTTCTTTTGGAGTGATTTTCTGTTGTCCTTCTCCTTCAACTACTCTGTTTATTGTGATTCTAGGTTAAAGCTTGGTTCAGATTACCAGTATGTGTTGAATGCAAAAGGTTCTACACCTGCTGAGGTGATGGGCATTGACTACAAGTCGACACTAAAGCCGGCACTCCACTCGCTTGCCGATGACATAAAGAAAAGCTCGGTGGAGAAACTTGACGAGCTAATGATCCTTCAGAAACAGTCCAGAGAAACTGCTGCTAGAATTGAGGAGAAGAGAAATCGTGTTGTGCAACTTCATTCACGTGTTGATGAAGTAAGTACTCAGATTAAGTACTAACCCACAATGTTTTTAGACTCTGCATATCTCTTAATGTTAGTTTTTGCCTTCTTGATGGAATTTGATTGTGAAATTGGAAAGAGAAATTGGCGATAACATCCGACTTACTTAGGGTTGGGTGTATTGACAGAATTGGCAAGAGGTTGGTAATGTAGACTTGTGGCCAGGCGATTGAGTAGCAATAGCTTGTTCTGTGTAGTCAAATGGCAGTCAAGAAAAGTATTGCTGATTTCAGTATTAAAGAGTTATGATACGGTGCTTAATATACTTTTAGAACAAAACAGTCATATAACTCATCCTTACAGACACGAAATAGGATTCTGTTAATGTGTGCGATTATTTTTCTCTGTTAATGCTCAACGTGATATGAGGAGCTGTAGTAGCATATGGTGTGGGGTGAACTTTGAGAACAAAACTAGCTAAAAGTTATCACTAGTGTCAGGAAAAATTTTGTAGGTTAACTCATGCTTCATTTTGTTTATATAGAAGTACATATAGAAGTGCTTAATAACATCTGAAGGACAATAGCAGTATATAACATTGTGAGAGTTAGCGTGATACAAGAATCCGTGGTCTACTCGTATTGGGAAAAGCTCTAATGCAAGATTATTGCCTAGCTTGAAGGTCAAATGAATCTACTGAAGCGAGAAATGCAAGACTACATTCATAGATGTGAACTGGAGGTGCAAAGGATGGTAAAGGATGTTGAAGTAGAAGCTCATAACTTGGACATTGTGGAAAGAGAAGCTGCAGAGGTCCTGAAGGTATGTTATGGTCTAATCATTTGAATTCTGGCACCGAAATATATGGCTAGAAATCTTTTGTGCCGAAAGTAAACAGAATTAAAGTCATTTCCATACAACCGATAGGATTTCTACTTTTGGAATGTGATCGATTGATCTTTGGTAAAAGATTTTACTAGCAGAGTAAGAATGTGTAGTTTCATGCGGCATGATTTGTTTTAACAACTTGTGTTTGTAGACGTCTAAAATAAAGCAGCAGGAAGCCATCAAAGAGAGTGAAGATGAAATCCAGAAGTGCGCTTTCGAGCTCTTTTCATTGGTTGATATGGTGTCAAAGCACAAAGAGTACATGGAATGCAAAATCTTTGAGATGAAGACCAGTCTCTCGGAGACTGCTAATGCTATCTCAGCAGACTACAGAGCCTCCTTGCCTGCACAAATGAGCTCGATGATTTGAAGCGTGCGAAGTGTCAAAAAACAAGAAGTTGTACGATCCCATCATAAGTCGTCGTTTTCTCGGTCTTTTTTTTGTTTTTTTTGTTTTATACTCAAACAACTGCCGTTTCATTTGCTTGCTTCTCACCTGACTGGTCTCTCTGTGATTTGGGTTCCCAATTTCCCTCCCATTACGTAGATGCCATATTGTTGTACCTGAAACAAGTGGAGTGTGTCTTCCAGTCTTTGTTTATTGGTCAATGCCTTCTTCCACTCCATTCGAAAATGAATCCGTCAATTCAGTCATCCTTTGCAGGGTTGATTCATTGCAATATTTGAGGTTCGAGCGAGTTGACTTAATCACAATGCGGGTGCGACAGCAAGGCAGTAGCGGTTGGTGATGCTAGTGAGAGAGGGAGGGAGAGGTGTAATTAGGATCAGGTTATGATTAAGTTGAGCCTTTCTCTTTTTTGCTAAGTGTAATTATTTCTCCATATTGGTGTTTATGAAATAAACGAGGATGAAAAACGCAACAAAAAGAAAGAAAGTATGGAAGGACTTGGGAAGCACCACGATTTCCCAAGAACATTCCCTACAACATTGTGTCAGTACAGTCCAAAATTTTCATCGTTTGATACAAGCGCTCATCTTGAAGCGACAATGCCATCGATAAAGCCACATAAATTTACCAAACCTGGCCTAATATGAAACGAGCAAAAACGAAGCGAATGCGCGTTCCATCATGGATCCCAAGATGCACACCTATCTACACTTTGCCTAGAGACAGAAAACCTGTCGTCGAAGACACCTGTGTCTATGTTTCCTTCCCTCCTTCCTATCTAACGTGAAATATACAACATGACCTGCTATTTACAATTTCCAGATGAACAACACATGCTTAACTCGATCAGAATAATGACACCAGAAAATCAGTTGCAGCCCAAGACCGTTCGCACGGACCGTTGATCCTTGAGAAGCCCCAATTTAATGTCCGTCAGTGCCAAAGAGATGTTACCTGGCAAGAAAAGTATCACATTATCAGCTTGGCGACGCCTTGTGAGTGTTTGCCAGTCATCACTATGCCGCCAACCATTGAGTGGTTCAAAGAAATGCAGCAGCACTACAAACAATTTATGATGGAAAGACTATGATGACACCCTTGCATTTTGGCTTATAAGATTACACAAACACCAGAGAAAGCTGAATATTGCTCCATTCTGTTTTTCCTAGCCGAATGTCTAGCGTAACGAGTAAAAACTTTTTAGCTGGAAAGACTTGGTTTGCAATCAAAACACAACAGGATGAATCTAAAAACAAAGAATTTTGACAATATCAAGGTGGCTAAAAAAAGTCAATAGGCAACATGAAAAATATCTAATAACATCATGTCCATCCCGATGCCTTAAAACATGGGACTGGTTGTTTTGGGAGACAACACTCTTCCAAAGACACCATCCACAAAGAAGACGAGCAAGGCCTTCTGATTAAGTTGGACCCTGAAGTATTCTGGGGCATCCGTCCAGTGTCAAATGAAAGCTCTTAGGACATGAGGCAACTTTGCGAGGAGGTTCAACAATCGCAGGAAGTACAAAGCATATATATCCACTTTCGTCTCTCAAATTGTTGTTGTCACTGTCACTCTACCGAAACTTTCGTGTTGATATTCCTATATTCTATTATATGCGAAGGGAAACTGCAACTATGGTTGTTTTCATGGCGTGACGATCAATTGCACACACCTCTCCCCTATGGAAATGCCAATTGACCTATCGCGTACCAATTAACCACTATGGGTAACTCACTCAATTAAAAGTTTCGGGATGATCTGGTGGAAATATTAAGGCGTATGGAAAAAACTGTAAAACGTGAAAAGATTGTAAGGGAATTGGGAAAATGACCATAGACCCTACAAATGCATGGACTATTTGCTCCAATTTAAAAGTTTAGTGTAGACTGTTAAAAGTTATGTGTTTAATTAAACAGTAGAAATGTGGTCAGTTGATGAAGGCATCTTGCCATTAGCCCAAAAGAAGAATACTCCAGCTAGCAATCTAACTATAAAACTACAAACAAAAAGCATAAAATTACCTTTGCAGCAATGAACCACAAAAGGGATGGCCCAGCAAAACCTTATGACCCTATTTGTTGAAACGAGGTGAAGAAAAACCAGAAGAAGTAGGTGGCTTCCTCACAAAGGGATGGTCTAGCAACTGTGCTGCAGAAGGCCGATCATTCGCGTTTACTTGCAAGCATGTAAGAATTAAGTCTCGAGCCTCTCTTGATAAAGAATCAGGAACTGGAGGAGGTTCGCCCTTGCCAATTCTGAACAATGCTTGCATCTGCCACAATAAGAAAGAAAACAGAGTAGAGGCTTGTGTTAATCATTAATCCAGGGAGAACTAACATATGACAGCTGGATAACCAATAAGATCTGTAGACAAATCTAAGCACGTCATGCTTCAGGCAATCATCTGCCATGTTGACAGTTCACAGGGACCAACTGCGTAAATGTTTTCCAACTACTCGTAATTAAACATAAGTATCTATTCCTTTTTGCTCCAAATTTTTAGGAGTCCTAATCTTAACAAAAAAGTAAAAAGAAAGGGGGCATTAGTTTGTGTTTTACGATAGATTTGAGAAGGACAGCATTATTTTTTCTCCTTTATAATAAATAAAATCCAAAGATAAGCACAAAAGCAGTGCAACCTTCAAAATTACTCAGAAGACAGAGCACTCCAAACTTCAGCAGCAGCCATTCTCCAAAAAAGGGGGAGTCTCTAAGTTGCCATCCCTAAAGAGGGATAACATCATAAGGTGATTTACTGGCTGGAGCCAGTAATTACCACCCCTTAGGAAAACTTACTACATAAATGGAGAAGTTGCCAACTTGACGTAAGACATGAAAATTCTCATAATATTCAAAAGTTACCAATCAAATTGAAAAGTTACTAACTTCCATATCCAAACTAACTAATCCTAGTAGAGAAGACAGCCATTTAGGTCAACGATCAGAGAAGAGCAGCGAAGGATCAACACTCTAAGGCAATGACGGAAACACCATGGTTGATGAAGGTGAGTGACAAATCAGAGAACAACCACACAATGAAATGACGCAAGGAACATGAAGCAATCAATATCAGTGCTGCTCTCAGGACTGAGCAGAGATGGCTCTCTTAGTTGCTCAAGTACCGTGTGACAGTGAGGAGAAGATGGAGAGATTGTTGAGACTGAATGGTACGGTCATATGTGTACCTCTCATCATTTGGTGGGCTACTGTTTACATATGTACAATATGCGATTATCTAAGCATGTGCCACCGTACACCATAAACTTATACTAGTAATTAAAAGTATCGACAATAATGCCAAATTACTTGAAAGACAGTCAAGATTCAACTATTCAACCGAGTTTTCATACCAAGCAACTATTGGCCATAAATACTATGCATATCCTTTGACATGACCATACTCTCAATAAATATCATTGAATTCTCTGTCCTCTCTTTTCTAAGTAATGCTCGTACTCATTTGTTTTCTTAAATTGACGGCCGAATGGACTCGTCACAACATGCGCTCAACTAAGCTAGCTCACACAAAAAGTAGCAATAACAAAAAAGTGGCGACTAGTTAGTTATTCTGGCAAAACATGGATCTCAAGCTTATAAAACATAAAAAAAAAAAGGTTACTTAGTAACATACTCCTTCTAAGTGAGAATATGGAGGCCGCCGGGTTAACATCTCTAATACAGTGCACCCTAGGCTCCATATATCAGCTGCCAACCCATAGCTTCTGTTCCTTAGATTGACTACCTGCAGTTACGACCAACAAGGATGAAAAAAATGGAAAAGATACGCGCCAAATGCAGCTAATGATAGTATGTTAAAATAATGGCAGCGGAGGGTGCAAACCTCAGGTGCCATCCAAAAAGCAGTTCCTTTGGAGGATTTAGCATCGTTCATTTTGGTGGCCTGTATGAATAAACACAGAAAGTCGATATGTCATTTCAGAAAAGTAAAGGACAACACCTGTCACTTTGTGCATGTCTATATGTGTGTTTGTCAGGTGTGCACACATGTATTTGTAAATGCATCTTTGTTGCTCGCATGCACTGTGCATGCGTGTATATTTGAGAATGTGCCTTTGTTGCTTGCGTGCGCAGAGAGAGAGAGAGAGAGAGAGAGAGAGAGATCACTTTCACTGATGAGACATACCTTTGCCAATCCAAAGTCTGCAAGTTTCACAGATCCACTTGCATCAACCAGTATGTTAGCACATTTGATATCCCTACAGAAAGAAGGAACTGGAAGCATGAGAAACCAGTATAGCTGTGCATAGAATTAATAAAAATTTAAAATTTCCTCACAGTTAACATTATTGCAAAATTACATTTCCACCTTCAAGCATTCACATGGTAAAAGAATCCTGTCTATGCTAGATAATGCTGTACAAGCTCATAGTGTTACTTCGTTGTAAGCTGATTATCACAACAAATCTACTTCTCATAACATACATTTTGGTTCAAAGATTTGACAGCTCCCTTAAATCTAGAAAAGTATTTGGATAAGTAAAACAAGTATTATCAAAAGGCACCAAGGGAGTGTGCTTTGAAACAAAATATATAAGTATCCCTGTGTTCTTTGTTTGGTTTTTGATTTCTTTCCTAACAAACTCAACCATCCATCAGAAATGAGAAGTGTGAATCACTATTCCAATTAGTCAAAACTAAATGCAAAGTCAAGAATCTTTCTTATAATACCTGTGGACCACATTCTGGTCATGAAGATACTTTAAACCATTTAGAATTTGCCTAGTGTATGCAGAGACTTGGGAATCTCTCAAGTTATATTTGTGATAAAGGGTTGCAAGTGAACCTTTGGTCATGAGCTCAAGGAATATGTAAAGCTTCTTATCATCCTGGAAGAGAAAAACAATCAGAAGTTACAATATCCAACCCAAAATTTCAAATTATTAGGTGGAGGACGAAATGTATATAAAGCACGTTGAAAACACATATGGAATACTTTAACACCTCCTACACATGCAAACCGAATTGAGAACGGCACATAGAAATGATAAAAAGAGAGCCATGTACAAAAAGAAATTAAGGGATACATGGATCTGAAACCATGTTAGAACCCAAAAGATTAAGCTACGAGGTGGAAGGAGGCTACATGCATATAAGGCCCATCAAAACCCTAAAAACAAACAATATGAGATATTTTAACTAGATACATTAGAGACAACATACCAAATAGCAAATTAAAAAAACAAAAACAAAATACAACAGTGATTTCTACGTTTTTTTTCATTTTAATTGTGCTGGATGTCAACGCCTCTTATAACACCAGCCTAATCATCAGATAAATGACAACACCCTTCCCACAGCAATTGGGTGTGCCAAGGCAAGAGGCCCCTAGACAAGGCCCTGAGGTTGGTTATACTTCCTCAAGTTCACTTTGGTATTGAGGACCTCCTCAACAACCCATCACTGTTTAGTGACAATCTGTTTGATGGGGGTTAATTTAGTAAAAGTTCGCATCAAATGACAATTTAAAAGCAATTTTGTGAACTTAAAAAGGAAAAATAAGGCAAGAACAAAAGGGACCGAGTGCTTCTTTTGCTCATTTCCTCATACAACACAAATATCCAAGTTATAAGCGGTCATCACGGTTTCAAGTTGTAGCAGTGCCAACAAAAACAGTTGCACAGTGCACCTGGCGGAAGAATAAGAGGTTATATAGCATTAATCCCTCATTCCCACAAAACAGTGCGGTGGATTGCAGGCGTACCAAACCAAATTTTGTTTGATAGCAACAATCTTTTGCAAGTTTCATCTCCAAAAAGATGTTATGTCATGGCAATTTTGTAGAATCTGATGCTTCTTGCCAAACTATGTCTGGAAAAAAATAACTGAAAGGTACTCAAACATTGAAGACACCGAGATAGGAATTACTTCCCTCGATTTAAGAATGATCAATACCATTTTTAGTATTCTCTACTGTAGAGGTTAAGAACTATATGATGTTGCATAAAAATGAGTGGAACTAAATGACACGCTGCTCTAGAATAGATGGAAAAAATCAACTCGTGGAGGAATTCCGTTGAAGTTACTACAGCCACGACCAGTTATAGACAAGGCGAAAAGGTTGGAAATTAGTCATCTGGACTATTAGATGGTCAATTATAGGATACCTGAAGATTAAAGCCTTCTCTTTCTTATCCTTTTCCCCCCTTTATGTTTTATTAGTCGGGGCTGCCGTTTCTCTAATCATCAGATTCCTTTTAATTACACCCGAGAGTTTGACCTGAATAGCTAATTTGTAAATCATCACCTCTAGAAAACAAAGGGTTAATCGATTACAAGACAGGCTCTCTTCATAAACTGACGTCTACTCTACATAGTTTCTTTACTCATATAATCACTATTGCAGGTAATAGTCAATTCATCACGAACTTTTCTTGTGATGGGAGGGGGACCTAAACTGTCTGTCTCTGTCACAAGTGGCTTTAACTGCTAAAAAGCCGCAACTGCACCGATCTTATTCACAGGATAATTGCAGCTAATATATGCAGTGATAATGATGCTACCACTATTTTGTGGCTGCAATCACAGCCACATTCCCCTATATATTTTGCTCAGCAATAACATAATTAATGCCAAAGTGAAAGATACTGCAGAAAGCAACTTAGTAAGAGAAACCACACCTTGTCTGTGCCAAGATATTGCACTATATTCTCGTGTTCAAACTGACTTAAAAGAGAAATTTCCTGAAAAGAAAGCAGAGTATCACTAGAAAGGAAGAGAAAAGAATATCTATTGAACTCACACCAGATTTATGGTTGTATATAGTCTTACAAATAGTTTTGCATGTACATCAACTTGGCCAAGGGCCAGTTCACAAGATACAGAAAGAAACAAGCAGTTACCTGCTCAAGCTGCAATAAGCTCTGCTTGCCTTGGCTTCCTTGATCTAACAAAGAAACCTCCTTTATAGCAAAAAAGAATCCATCGCTGTGGAAACAGAGAGGCATGAGAGAGAGAGAAATAGAACAAAAATGCCAATTCTTTTGAGAATGATGCCTTGACCAGACATACTTACGATAATTCTTGCACTCAAGATGATATAAAGAAGAAAAGAAAAAAAAAAAAAGAGTTGTTCTCATCAATATCACTAAATAGTTCCTCAGCTTTCAGCATTTGCATATAGAATCAACTAACAGTTTCTAAAGAATGTTTCCTATACACACTGATTTATCACCCTATCCATTCAAGCTAGTAAAGTTGCAGAAAAACAACAGAGAATAATTAAATATACACAATTTTTGGAATATGAGATCTTTACTTCATCAATCTGTTCGATAATCAAGAATGGTCCTCAATAAGTTCCATACCAATCATGCTGGAACTCCAATTCCGCGTATGAAGATCAAGCGCTTTTAGCAATTGGAAAAACGTTCCTCATGTCTGTTTAAATGTGCCTTACGTCGACCAAATGATAACATGTTCTGCTGGATACGGATGATTAGCCCAATTGTTCCTAATTCTAACCACAAAATTCAGCACTCAGAAGTACTGTCAAACTTCATATGACATTGAATGGGAGAACAGCGATTGCACTTTGCCCCAGAAAATGTGCATAGCAAGAATCACATACTGATTATCAAAGAGAAAAGCAAAGGAATCTTACTCAGTGAAGCCTTCATAGACAGTTCCAAATGACCCACTTCCCAACAGCTCGCCCTTTTGCCATGAGGTGATCCTTTGTCTTAAACTCCCATTGGGAGAAACATTGTGCGCTGGTCTTAAAATACCGGCGGAAAGGGTGTTCCCCACATCATACTTATCCTCAGACTCCTCATCTTCAACAGAAGTTGACAAACAAGATTCCGAATCACCTTTTCTTTGCAAAGTCTTTTCTTTACTAACCTTCTCATCATCTCCATTGGACCGATCCTCTTCATTTGAAGGGCGAACAGGAGAATCCTTGTCTCCTCCGGGACCTTCTCGAGGACCGAACGAGTTCAACAAATCCCAAGTGGAACTCACGTTGTCCACGACAGGCCGCACCATAACTGGCGGTGGGGCAAGGACCGGAGGCCTCAATCCCCTAATTCCTCCCCCAGCGCTATCCGTTTCACAATTCTCCCGATCTCGACGAGCTTTAACATAGAAAATATCTCCGAAAGGGCGAGAATTATTCAAAGCAGAGCCCCTCGTTCCATGCTTGAAACGAGTTCTGCAACTAGTAACCCTATCTCTACCTTCCAAACCACCCAAACCGTAACCACTACTACTTCCATTCAATCTAGATATCCCACTCTCAAGCTCGATACTATCGACTCCAGCAGCTAATCCGCCGCCGTCGCGCGGCGACTCGCCGGCATCGCCACTAGGAGCCGAAAGTGCTATTGGGAGGCGCGCGCGAGGAGTGAGATCGCGAGCCTTGCTGGACCTCCAAGCGTCCACGGGGATATCGAAGTCCTCGGGTCCGGAGAGCCCCAGGCTACGGTATATGATGTCGAACTCGCCTTCCTCGCCCTTGACGCGGAAGCTCGTGAAGAGCGAGAGGGCGTCGAGGGTCAAACAAGAGGAGGAGGAGGAGGAAGAGGTGGAAGTGGACGAGGCGTCGTACTCTATGTTCTTGATCGCGTTCCGGCGGTCGAGCGTCGGCTTAGCCGGCCTCCGCTTCGCCTCCATCGGAGCGATCGATCGGAGCGCTCCGCTCGCTTCTCTCTCTCTCTACAACTCCGCGTGCTCAGTAGAGAGAGAAAGAGAGAGAGAGAGAGAGAGAGAGAGAATCTGAGTGATGCTGCTGGTCTTCGGAGGGGGAATCAGGAGTTGCAGAGAAGACGACGAGGAGTCGTGGACATGGAAGAATCTGAGCTTGAGAGAGAGAGAGAGAATGGGTAAAAGCGCACGCGCTGCCACGTGGCGACGTCTCTGAACCGGTCAGAAAACGTCGCGCGCTACCCAGTCAAAAACTTTTCTCTCCTTTTTTTTTTAATTTCCTTTTAATAATATTTGTATCTCTCTTCTTCTTTTTTCCAGCGATGTGGCCAAGACTCGAAAGAGGAGACGCTTCCGAGTTCGGAGAGAATATTCTCTATTTCAATATTTATTAGCCTCCGTTTTGTATGACGAAAAATGTTACTTTTCTTAGAAAGTTATTTATGAGGAGGATGATGGTATTTTTCGGTGTTTGGCTCAAATTTGAAAAAGAATTGAAAAATATTTTCCATCGTTTGATTAGATTTTTCTAAATACATATACATTATTCTGACGCTAGAGATTTGCGCACAGCACAGACGGCCAAGGAACTAAGCATGAGCACTGAGATTTTGGGTCTAGTCTCGATGGACCCTGATTTGGGTACTGTGGACCCAGGCGAGGCCAAATGGGTCCCGAGCAAGAGCGCAATCACCGATCCCACATCCATATAAGCAAAAATCGAGAACTCGATGCCCGTGCACAACTTCTTAGTGCCCAAGTTCGAGTTCACAAAGGCCAAGCTTGAGACTTCGATGCCCGTGCTTGAATCCCCGACACCAATGCCCAAGTCCACAAAGGTGGAATATGACACCCTAGCCCAAGTCCCCGATACTTGAGCCTTAATCCATTGAGGACGCTGGTGCCCGTGCTTGAGTCCTTGATGACCAAGCTAAGGTCCTCGACAATTGGGCTCAGGTGCATTGAGGTTGGGCCCAGGAGAACCTAGCGCTGGCTTTGAGGTCCTTGGCCTAGCTTTGATGGATTGGGCACGGATACTAAGGTCTCAGGCTTCAACCTCAATGAACTCGGGCTTAGGCACTCTAGGCATTGGCGCTAGAGTATTGAGCCTAGGGACTCGAGCATAGATATTGGGTCTCAAGCTTGGCCTCGATGGACCCAAGCACAGGTGCCAGAGACCCAGGCACATGCATTTCGATCTCGAGTCTTGACCTCATTGGACCTGGGCTTGAGCGTGGGGGATTCGAGCATAGGTATTAAGGTCCCAAGCTTACTCAATGAACCATGGCTTGACCTTTATAGACTCGGTCTTGGGCACAAGGGATCCATATATGGGTATTGGGATCCTGCGCTCGATCTTTGTGGACACGGGTGTATTGGGGCATCGAACATAGGCACCGTGGCCTAGATGGACCCATGCCTAAGCAATGGAGACTCAGGCACCAACATTAGGGTCTCGGGGACTCGATCCCAAGCACCGAGGTAACGGGTCTAGCCTTAATAGATCCAAGCCCGGTCGCCGAGGACCCAAGAATGAGCATTAGGGTTCCTGTGCTCAAACGTAGATATTTAGTTATATTTCGGAAAATGATTTTCGACTTTTCAAAGATGGAATCATTTTCCTGAATTTAAGCATAGGTTTTCCATTGACCAATAAAATATTTTCCGTCGACTCATTTACTAAAGTAATTCAAATGCCGGAAAATGTTTTCCGCAAAACAAACGGAGCGGTGTTTCAATTGTCGTACGGAACTATAATTTTTCGAGCCTGAACATCTTAAGCCCGAAGGCCCGGACCGACTCAGAATATACAAGAGGGAAGCCTGAAGTCCCGACCTAGGCCTCTTCGAGCCCAACAAGTCATGCCGACTGGGGCCAGGTACCTTGACGCTCCATCTTTTAGTAGAGATAGTTACGTTTCCACATTAACTTTCGGGCTAATTCACGAGATTAGAGGGACTTTTCAAAGTTATAGTTTCCTTTTCGAATTTGTACTAGAGCCACGAATCAATTAACTTTTCCATAAAATAAAAAAATGTGGCGCACGTGATTAAAAAAAAGATGAAAGGTAACTTTTTTTTTTTTATCTATATCACACTAAATGCCATTTTTTTGCCATCATTTCAGATATATCTACCAATTTTTGTTGTTGAGTTCGGGACGTTGAAATTTAATGGAATAAGAGTTCTGCTTTATTTATCTGGTTATCATAAAAAAAAATAGTTGGAATTGAATGGAATGGGTTTATTTCGTTTTTGTTGTCGAGGATGGACTAAAATGAAAAATTTATAAGTTTAATTATCAATTTAGTAATAGAATTATCTAATTAAAATTATACTTTTATAGCACAAAATAATTATTTTTCAATTTTGAATCATTTATCAAGTATCTAATTACTAAAACAGCATAAATTTATTATACGAATGTCAATTCAATCTTGAACTTTCAATTTAACAAATTTAGACTTAAACCTTTTGAAAATTTGTCAATATAGTCATTCCCATCAATTTTGGTCAGAATTCATTGACGTGGACGCTAATCGCCTATATGACATAGGTGGCGCTAAAATGAAAAAATATTGCAATTTTTTTTAAAGTTTCTAAATATTTTTCTTTTTTCCTTTTTTTTTTTTCATTATGGCCGGTGAGGGTTGCCAGGGCTCACTGGCCACTAGGTAAGGGCCGCAAAGCCCTTGCCTACAGTCGGCAAGGCTGTAATGGCTTTGCCCAGTGGTCGGCAAAGGTGCAAAAAAAGAAGAAAGAAAATAATTAAAAAATTTTAAAAATTGTACATGTCAGTTTCAGCCATCGGCCATGCCACGTAGGACGGCTAGTGTCCTCTTTAGCGACTTTCAATCAAAATTGGCTTGAATGATTGTATAGGCAAATCATAAAAATGCTTAAGATTGAATTGCTTAAATTGAAAGATTTAGGACTGAATTGGCATTTGTAAATATGTTTATGACTTTCTTAGTAATTTTTTAAATTTTCAGAGAGATGAAATGTAATTTTATATTAAATGCCATTTCTTGCCATCTTTTCAGATGTATTTACCAATTTTCATTTTGTGTTCGGTATATTGAAATTGAATGGAATGAAAATTATGATTTCTTTATTTGGTTATCATAAAAAAAAATAGTTGGAATTGAATGGAATCGGGTCTTATTTCATTGTGCTTGTCGAGAATGGACTAAAATGAAAATTTTATAAGTTTAAAGGTTAATGTCATGAAAAATCTCAAACTGGTAAACATGTGAGAAATTTACTCAAAACTAATTTTTTTACCATGAAAAACCCCAAATTGGTACATTTGTGACAATTTGCCCCAAATTGATACGCTTATAACAAATTTACCCTCCGTTAGTTTTCATTAAATTGAGTTAATATCACGAAAAATCAGAAATTGGTACACCTTTCGATAAAACCCCAAATTGGTACACTTTGTCAATTATCACATGTAGAGTAAATTTGTCATAGGTATACCAATTTGGGGTAAATTTATCACAAATATACCAATTTGAGAATTTTCATGATCAAAAAATTAGTTTGAGGTATATTTATCATAAGTGTACAAGTTTATGATTTTTTTTATATTAACCCTAAGTTTAATCATTAATTTAGTATTAGAATTATCTAACTAAAATTATACTTTGATAGCACAAAATAATTATTTTTAGATTTTGAAATGATTTATCAAGTATTTATTAACAACTTATAATTGATAAATTAGCGTTCATAAATATTGTAAATCCATAAGAGAAAACACTTGTTTTTCTTGCTTTTTATATTTCCTAGATTCCCGTTCCTCTGTTTCTCTCCTACTTAAATGCCACACATGTTTTGAAGATCTGCCTACTTTCTCTCTCTCTCTCTTTACTATAGGCTTGCATGACAAAATTTCTGTAACATAATTTTTGTTCCAAAAGTAGGTTTAGAATAAGTTTGGAATAGAAATTTGTTTGCTAACGTAATTTCAATTTTCTATTTCTGAAACAAGTTTTTATTCTAAAAATAGGTTTGGAACAATAATTAGAAGTTAAAATTATCTAATTTTCTAATAAAAATTAGAAAGTAAAAACTCTCTTCTCTCTCTACGTTTCCTCTCTCTTTACAACTTACTCTCCTCTCTCTCTCGGCTCCTCGCCTCCTCCCTCCACTCCGCTGATCATCGCCTATCTCCTGCGGGTCATCGCTTGTTTCACCCGTCCGACGCCATCTGTTCATCGCCTATTCGCCGTTGCTGCTGCCATTCGTCGTTCGCCACTGCCTTTGTTGTTGTCTACTCCATCGCCTCTTGTCGGTTGCCAATGCTGTTAGGGAAATAGAAAATTTATGTTATTATCTAATGAATTTCTATTCTGGGATATAAAATTTTGTATCATTATTAAACATGTTTCTCTACTCAGAAATTGATTTATGGAACATAATTAGAAAAATCAATTTATTTCTAAAAATTGATTTCTAGAACAGAAATTTTATCATTTGCGCCCTTGGATTTCTTAAATTACCCTTGTTCACTTTCTATGCATAATTACCTAATTATGTATATGCTCATAAAGCATTTAACCCTTGTTGTAAATAATGTTAATTATTTTTATAAAATTATCATAATGTTTTATGCGATATTGATTAATACACGTCATTATAATTATCAAATAGTCAGAAATAATGAGAATTAAAATATATTATTAGCTTCATGAAACAACTGATAAGTATAATATCAATTTTAAATTATCCATCTAATATAAATTACTAATATTCATAAACAACTCCATAAATTACTATAATGTGTATTTAGTTTGAAACCTTTAAATTAACCTGAATTTTATTCATCATTGATTATAAAATATTTATTTAACCACACATAATATAATCTATAATATATTATACTATTGGATTATTCGAATTTAGCAACATAGTAATTAGTAATGTAAATTATAGTCATTATCTTTTAAAAGCATTATTTAACAAAATCATCAGTCCCATTATGGCACGTATATATGTAGATTTCGTTGAACATCAATATCTGTAATTATAATTCTTGTCATATTTAGCAATTAGCAGGCAGATGACGAAAATTTGAGTAGAAAGACCCGAAAATTTTAAAATTTCCTTCTTCTCATCTCTAAAATCAAGTTTCTTTTTTTACCATTTTCCACCAAATCTTTCAACCCGTTTTACCTTTTTTTTTATTCCAAAAAATAAATTAAAACAGAAAATAGGCCTAGCCAAAAAGCAAAGCCCTTCAATATAGTAATTGGTTGAAGATTGAATAATATTGTAGTGCTGTCTTTCCATGGTCACGCATGGTTCCACCTAGACAGGACATGCCTCCTAGGAAAGTCGCTTCGTTGAAATTAAGATATTCAAACGGAAAATACGAAGCTTTGCATCAATGCATTGACCACGTGTGTATATCAATTATTGATATGATGTTTTTCTTTTCTTTTAAATCATTGGCTCCTCGATGATAATTATGCTTTTGGGTTGGATAATGTATTTCAATTAGTCAAAGCAACAATAGAAAAGAAAGTCAAACGCAAATGAAAAATAAAATTTGAGAAATAATACCATAATGTGTCTACTTAAATTCAATGTGTACTAATGATATCTATATATTTCTTTTAATGCTGTAATAAATATTTGCATTTTTAGAACAGGTGCAGAACATGTTGCACAGAGATAGCAAGTTTGCTGGCGTATTGCATGATCTCCATGTTAGGTATGAATAAGGAGTAAAAACGTTTAGAAGAATGCTTTTCGTTTAGATTTTTTTTTTTCTAGGAAAAATATAGTAGATTTCACCGTTGCAACGAGAGTTTTACGTAAGTGGTTCTATCCTATTCGCCATTAACTTGGGGATTATAACTATTCAATCTCTCAAAATCAATAGTATACAAAACCGTTTGTGTAAAACTTTTTTTTTATGCCGGTGGCGTATGCTACAATTGCTTTTGTTTCAGATTGCGAGTTACAAAGGTTATGTTGAGACTGTGAGTTTATGGAAGAGAGAGAGTTTCTGGCGACCATGTAATCATGTTGACATGACATTGCTAGATAGTCGAAGCTCTATCAACTCGAAATATGCGATTCTGCTTTTCGCCCCCACCGAAAAGGGTTGGGGACGAGTAGGAGCGAGAATGATCGATGTGACCGTGTTATATCCGACATGGTATGTCCTGATTCTTGTAACTAACTACGCAACACCAACGTCGAAGACACGTGCAGCAAGAGTGCCCTTTCTCTCTCTCTATATGGTGTTTTGGAGGGCCATAATGGTCTCACTTCCATTTTTGGGAATCAAAGGATGCAAGACAGGGTGTGCAAATTATGACAATTTTCGATCGCCTTTTCTTGATCTCAAGCCAAATTCGCGATGTAGATTCGATATCGACTAATGAGGAGGGAGACCACTCACCGTAGGATGATCGATGCACGAAAGAATTCGGTCAGAAAACCAACAACAGACGTAAATAAGCAAGTCAGACCGTCTGCGATTGTCATTGTCCGTGCGCAGATAACCATCGCGTCGACATGAGATTCTCTCCCTTCTTTTTTCGATGCGAATTTGATAAGGCATGTTGGTTTTCGAGTAAGATATGGAAAGCACTTTTATCCGAAGAAGCTACTTATGCTTCGCAATGCAACCCCATTCTATCCCTTTATTTTTTTTTTGCCTTTTTCCTTTTCACTCAAAAAAGGCAAGTTAGGGTTAGAGAGAGAGAGAGAGAGAGAGAGAGAGAGGGAGAGAAGGTTTCCAAAGAGGAACGAAATCGCCAGCAAATAAAACAAAGAGATCCTGTTTTTATGCCTTTATAATAATTCAAAAAAAACGGAGCAGATTTTAGAGGGGCTAGAACATTCCTTATATCCCATCCCATCACCTCTCTCTCTCTCTCTCTCTGATAGTCTCTCTTCCCTCTCTTATTCGCCCAGCAATCAAAATCTCCCCTCTGCTTCTCTCTCCCTCTCTAGACTTTCCAACAGCCACTCGCGGTGCAGAGCCTCTCTCTCTCTCTCTCTCTCTCTCTTCTGGGTTTGAATCCTTGGAGCTTCTTGGGGTTCTGCCATTGGCGATTGGGTCTCTCTCTGTACAGAATTCTCCGCCGCCGAGAAGAGCCGGGGAGCGTTCCGGGGCCGCGCCCAATTTTGGTGGGTGGGGGTTTTTTCCGCCGCCTCGTTCCCAATTCGTTCGTTTGCTGGTGCGTAGTATAACGCTCAGGTTAGGGGGGCTTCTATCCCTTTTCTTGGCTTTCGGTAAAATTCCGTACAGATACGTGCGCGTTCTTTCTCTGTTGCTTCGTTTTCCTGCTCGCGCCGGGGGGGGGGGGGGGGGGCGGAGTGCAAACCCTAGTTTTTCTTCGGACGTTTCTTCTCCCTCTTGTTTTGGGGGCGGTTCTTAGGGTTTGTTCCTCTGGTTGTTTCGGATTGATTGGTCGTGGAATCGTCTGTTTCCGGGGGGGTAATTGAGTTCTTGGGTCGAAAGGTGTTCTTCTCAGCGGGAGTTTCTCGTTTCAATTCGGACGCTCTTTTTGGCAAATTACCCTTGTCGAATAAGTTTGCTTTCTTGCCCCGTTCCTCACCAACATTGGCCGTTGATAGGCACCATTGCTTTGCTGCTTCTCGGCATTCGTTCATTGATAGCTTCCTTTTTTCTTTTTTGGAGTTTAGGGCTTTTCGACTGCAGAGTAAATTGTGTATAGTGTACAAAGAGAGCAAGGAAAAGCCGGGTACTCTGCGGTGAACAGTTTTGGTGAGCCTGAGATTGTAAGTCGCGGCGACAATCATCAGGTACTGACTGTTTTAATAGGGTTTTACGCCTAAGGTTCGTGGAGTTTGTTGCCAACTGAAGGTGGAATTGGGGGGGTTTTGGCTGGATTGGGAGAGAAGTCCGACGGTTTTGTAGGACACTGAGGAGATTTTAGAAGGAAAGGATTTCAGTCTCGGTCGTTGGTCTTGTAAATGAACATGTTATTTAATAAGGATGGATAGGAGTGAGCCTTCTTTAGTTCCAGAATGGTTGAAGAGCGGTGGAAGCCTCTCTGGAGGTGGCAGTAGACAGCAACAATCTTCATCTTCTTTACGCTCAGGTACATATTATTATATGGCACGTGTCTTTGTTTCTGACATCTGGTGTTGCCGGAAATACCATATTTAGTAGTTAAAGTTCATTGGGAGGGAAGATAATCGTGGTTTAGACATATGAAGCATGATACATTAGACGGTATGCAGAAGTTTTTAATGATGTGGATGTATGATAGGACGGCAAATCTACCTATGGAAATCATTTGTTGGGATACGGAAGTTAACGGAGTTTCGAGCTTTGAAGCATCATACATGAGATGGCATGTAGAAATTTTTAATGATGCAGACATCAGTTTATTGGAGCTATCTGTTTCCTTATTGTACTCTTGTGTTGCTATGCTGCAACACAATTAAAGACGATCTATCCGTTACTTTGTAACCCTTCAAGTATAATCCTTCGAGCTTTCATTTGTTGAAAGTTTCCTATGGCTGTTTGCTTTGCTTTTGTGGCAAAAGTAATGCATTTTCCGTAGATGCATGTGAGAAATAAACTTGTGCTGGAACTATCGTATATTTTAAGGGTTTGGTGCGTATTTGCATAGCTTTTTTTGTTAATGTGCTTCCCTTAGGTTTTGCATCCAGTTGAGGTAGAGTTTGTATGGATATAACTGTAGTGCAAATTGTGAGCTGCTTTTTGCTTGGATATGTATGGCCTCTCCAAGGTATTGTACAGTCTCTGTGGAAGCTATTTTTTGGCCTTTTCTGTTTTGGATAACTTATACGATTATTTTATTTTTCCTTTAATAGATGATCGTCCTGCGAATAAGAACGTGAGAAATAGGTCTTCTTTAAGCAGCGGAACTCAGGTGTCTGATCGAACCACTTCTTCTTATTTTCGTCGGAGCTCCAGTAGTAAGGGATCAAACCACTCACGATCTTACAGCAGTAGTAGAACTCATCAGGATGAAGCTTGGGACGATTTATATGAATTTCATCATAATGACAAGCCATTTTTTGGTTTACAGAAGAACCGAGACTATACTGATCCTCTAGGTAGTTTGCTGCCGGGTAAGTTTGATAAGGATGTGCTACGGCGTTCACAGTCTATGAACGGCAGGAGGCAGGAAGAGACCTGGCGTAGTCAAGTGGTTGGTGATATTAGTAATGCAAGAAATGGGGGCCACAACATCACTAGTGGTTTGCTTACAAAAGGCAGAGATGCAAGTAACACCACTGAAGCTGCATTGGGACAGGACTTTCCCTCTCTTGGAACGGAAGATAGGCAAAGAGTCTCTGAAGTAGCAAGAGTACCTTCTCCAGGCTCTGGCACTACCTTTCAGAGGCCTTCAAGTGCTAATTCAGACAAAACTAGTACAGATGGGTGGACGGCTTTGGCAGAGGTGCCTGGAGTGGTTGGAAACAGTAATGCAACTAGTTTGCTGTCTCAGCAAACTGTATCTGGAAGCTCAGCTATTCTAGGTCAAAGTATGAATGGCCTTAAAATGGCAGAGGCTGTTGCCCAAGGTCCCTCTCGTGCTCGGACACCTCCTCAGGTAAATATGGTCCCTTGTTGGATTTTTATTATGTTCGTCTATATCTATCATTTCATATTTGAATATGGATGGATTTCTAGGCTGATAACTCTAGAATTTGCAGTTATCTGCTGATAGTCAGAGGCTTGAAGAGTTGGCTATCAAACAATCTAGGCAACTGATCCCCGTGACGCCATCCATGCCCAAATCTCAGGTAATGTTTCTGATGTCATGGTTGTATTCAGGGTTATAGAGGTTCTAATCTATTAGATGCATAGGTAGAATCGATTAGGCTGCTTCATCCAAATCAAAACTTTTCATTGAAATGCAGTTTTGAGACAGCATAAAAAATGATAAGCCTCCTTATATGCCTGTAAAATTGTGATCTAATTTTTATTAATAATTTCAGCGATGCTTCAGTAGGTCCAAAGCAAGACTCTAAAGCCCATAGTACACTTGGCTTTCACCTCAGTATCTGAAAGAAAGCAACCTTTTATCCATTAAACTGTGCCTCTTTGTATTGCGCATCTCTTATATGATCTCATTATTGTGCATCAACACTGTCCTTGCTTTTGTACTTCTAATAACTTGAAATGTTACATTTTGTTGTTGATTTTGGGCTGACTTGCTATGCTCCACCTTCAGAAACAAAATGAAGTTGGATGTCTCATCTTGGTTTGTTGTAGTTTTAATTTTGGGTCTTGAAAATGGAGGAATTGTTTGGTCCCATCACCTGAATGGACAAATCCCTGTTAGGAGCTCCATATCTTTGATCTGGTCGAGATAAATAGATCCTTGATAGTATATGGAGCTGGAACTTCTGATTTTGGGGCATTTCTTAGCTTTGAATATGGTATACTTTTACATTTATTAACTGCTTGATGGAATCACTAGAAAAATTTTAAGATCAATAATGCCAGAGCATGTACTTTTGGTTAGTCAAATTTGCACGTGCTGAAAAGTAATACCAATGAAAACACTTGCTCCCCTTCAATATAGTAAATTGTCCAAAAAATATTTCCATGAGCTGGTATCCAACTTATAAATAAATCTATACTTTATCTTGTGCTTGCAAGTTGCAGCTTGGGGTACCCCATTCCATGGCCTAAAATTACCATTACTTAAGCCAATAATCTCCGCTCTTTATTACTCAGGTTGAAATAGTACTCTTGTTTGGTATGAGATTGATTACATTGTGAATGTGTTTAATTGTGGGATTAGCCTATTAGGACTTGTAGGTGAGCCTGTCTAAACCAAGTATTTTAATTTTAATATGGGGTTGAAAGAGAGCTTTATGTTTGTTTAAAACTTTGTTGTGTATTTTGGTTGTTTAGTATATTATTAGTGCGGCATGTACTCTGCAAGTTCCACCACATAAATGTTTGGCTGCATGTGGCTTCTATAGAGGCTTTCTATGAGTTCCATTGCATTATTGCTGACAATGTTGGGAGCCCGTATGTTTAATGACAAGTAATGCAAGTTTTTTTCCCCTGTATGGGGCATCGTAAGAACAGTGCTCATGGTTTGTTATTTGCATCTTCATTTTAATGTTGTTAATAAAAATTCTTCATTTCGTTTGATATGTTCTGGTGGGGCTAAATGTCTGGAGCATTCTCCCCGTCTGGATCCCTTGTCCTTCAGGGTGGTGTGTCATTTCCCTTCTATTCTACACCTTGTGGAAAACTAATTATACGCCACTTTTTTCCTTGCACAGTCTTGAACAAGCTGCTTGTGAGGCAGTGTAATAAGTCATGGAGAATTTGACTGTTCTTATATTGAAATTGTTCTGATTTTGCTATGTATGCTTGAGTTTTTACAAATGTAGATGTAGTGCATTGGCAATTTTGATGGAGATAAACAAAATTTCCTTCTTTGAAATTCTAAGTCGCAAGAGTTAATGATGCCCTTTTAATACTTACAGTTTCTTAGTCGGCGCTTTCTTACCTTTGATGAGGTTGGAGGGAGGGGTGAGACAGTCCCACATGCTATGCATGTCATAGAGACATTCGTACTTTGTTGCCCAATTGGTCTTTTGTGGGGAGGGATGGAGGGAAAGGGGGAGAAAGGGAGGTATAAACTGCTTTTCTGGCCCTCTCAATTTCGCTGAAGAACTTTGATGGAACAAATTTCAGAATAGCAAGTTCTAAATCTGAATAGATAGTGGTGGCACATGATTTGTTCTATTATAAAGTAGGATGTCTTTTGCCAGTACTTTATGGGAAAGGGAGGTAATATTGGCATTAATTTTGTGAATACAGATGTTTGATGGTCAATTTTATTTTAAATGTGTTCTTGATGTTTTCTCATGTTTCTTCCAGTTGCTTAGTTCAATGGAGAAATCAAAAACAAGAGCCGCGCAGCAGACTACTAAGTTCTCCCCTTCGCTCTATGGCAATCAGCCTATGCGTGGTGGGCCTGCAAGAGTTGATGTTGGGAAAACTTCTAATCTGGGAAAGTTGCAAGTTCTGAAACCATCAGGGGAGCTGAATGGTGTCTCTTCAACTGTGAAGGAGAACCTGGTTTCCCCAAATGGCGTTAAAGTTCCACTTAGCCCCCTAAATCTGTCTCCATCAACTGTTGGTTCTCACTCTAAGAATTCTGTTGGCAACCAGAACTTGGGAGGTTCTGAGCGTAAGCCAACTGCATCACTGGCAACTTTAGAGAAGAGACCATCTTTGCAGACTCAAAGCCGTAATGACTTCTTCAATCTCATAAAGAAGAAATCTTCTTCGAGCATCAATACTAGCACTGATACTACTAGTACTATATCAATTTCTGATCAGGAAAAATCAGAGCCTTTGAGCACTGAGGCTGGCACTGATTCGATCTCTTCAGAAACTAAGCATCAGTGTTCTTCAGTTATCTCTGTTTCAGACTTTCCAACTGAGAATGGTGGAGAGATGGTTGAAAATGGTGATGCATGTGAATGTACTTTAGGTTTGATCAGAAATGGAGAGGAGCATCTAAACCATCCAAATGAGGAAGAGGTTGCATTTTTGCGTTCTCTTGGGTGGGAGGAGGGTGCTGCAGATGGAGATGATGAAGGCCTTACTGAGGAGGAAATAAGTGCATTTTATGAAGAGGTGGGCATCTCTTTTTTCAAAAAACTAGTGCATTATAATTCACTATATGCTGTATCTCATCAATAGATATCTGACTTATGACATTTGATGTTAATGTAGTATATGAAATTGAGGCCATCTTCCCAACCCCTTGGGAACCAGCAAAAATTTCTCCATCTTAGCATGAACGGAAAGATCTGCAATGGGTCATTTGGGTTGAGCTCTGCTGGGTCTCGCGTGCAATCTTGATCTGCCGAGTTTAGCAGTGAAGTCAGAGGTTGTGATTAATTGTTTAAAGCTGATTATAATCTTTCATTATTTCAATGGATGAAAATCCAATCTAATATTTTGAAGGAGGTGGGGATGTGGCTATCTTTGCTCTGGAGGGAGTGGGGAATAAGCTGAAGAAGTGTGATCTTTGAATTGGCTTGTTATGTGCTCTGCCTGCCTTTTCAGAGGTTGCTGTAGGAATAGCTGAGGGACATATAGGGAAAAGGGGAAAGAAAAGGAAAATGCGTCTTTCTTTAATATATTTGCTTTTGGATTTGGTTTTTTGTGAGAGTAGGCAATTGACAAATAGTTCATGGTTTTTGGTCATCTGATTAAAGGAATAGAAAGATGAGATAGTTTTTTTGGCATCTTGTTCTCTGGGCTGTCTTCATTTTCTGCTGCTGCGATTTCTTAGCTTTCTATTGATATGATTGAAAAATTATTCATTTATACCGTTAAGCATGGGAATTAGATCGAGACTTCTGTTTCTCTGGTTCCGGTGAAGCTGCTGGGAAAAGTATCTCCTTGCCTATGCTGTCCCCTATTGTAGGGCTTTTTATTTGCCGTATTTTTTTTAGATCCTTTAATAAGAGCACTCATGACCACATGGTGTATGTACAGGATAGAGGTTGGGTGATTGTAACTAATCTATCTTCTCATGGTGCTTTGTAAGCCCTTTTCTTCATTAATATGGGATGTAATGTATATATCGTCTCCAGAAAATAATGGGGGCAAGAATATTTTTGTTAGGAATAAACTCATGACTGGCATGGTTCTTTGGGTTTTCTTGCATCATGTTGCTTTTGTTTCATAATACACAGTTTTGTGACATATTAATGGCATCAGGTAGGATTTCAAATACTTGTAGAAAAAAAGATAGGTTGTCAGATATGATGAGAACTTATGGGATTTTGTGGAATTTACTGAGAGAAAACATAGGGTTAACACAACTGTGGCCGCTTTCTCCGGTTCATAGAATATTTTTGAGTTTGCATTGTTGCTTTGAGTTGACTTCACAAAAGGGTTTGATTTATGCTGGTTGATCTGCTAGATACCATATCTTGTTCCTTGCATCAGAGATTTTTATAGAGTAATAATTGAGGGGAAAATTCTGTCCCTTACATATCTCCATCTTTGGAAGTTTATCTTGTCTGACTTTGATCTCTATAGTTTCACCAACTCATATCAGTTTACCTTAGAATTTTTTGTACTTGTGGATTTTTCGTCGAAATGGAGACACCTAAGTAAATACTTGTTTATGGTCCACAGAGGCTATTTGGTGCAAACTTGCCACTGAGTAGTAAGGTTTTGGAGTCGGTCGAGAGTTTTCTCTGTTCTGTAGCTGGCACTAAACGATCTCTTAGGCACTATTATTCTTTACTCATAGTGCATCATAGACATGGCTTGATTTCGGAGAGGAATTTACAGATAGAAATAACTTGGGACAAGGGGCATTTGGTATGGATTTGAGCTTCAGGGTTATATTAATATGAAGGACAAATGTTTGTTTGCCTTCGCCGATATTCATATGAAGATTGTAAAAATTTTGCTGATATGCTTAGTTTTCTTTTCCTTTGCCGATATTCATATTAAGATCGAAAAACTTTGCGAGACTTGCCGATGGTTATACGTTCAAAAAGACTAAGCCAATGACTATTATCCGATCAGATGGGTTCCAGGACGAGTTGATTGACGGGTTCCAGTACGAGTTTGCGGAGATTTAAGCGGAGCCCGTGAATGTCTTGTCATGTGTAAATTTACTTCATGTGACATGCTTTGAAATTTGAAAAGGTAATAAGACTCTTAAGTGGCTTGATCGATAGCTTATTATCTGTAATTTTGTACAGATTGTATGATTGGCTTTTCTTGAGGGTTTGGGAAATTAGAATCGTGTGGATCTCGAGATATCATATTGGAGGACAAAACTCTACTTAGGATAGGGGCAGATCGCTTCATTTGCACAATGATAGCATGATAGCATTTGTCTGAATTTACTGAGGGTAGATGGTCTTGCAGCTGCTGCTTAACATAGAACATCCAGGTTCAATGCTGCAATAACATAGTCTGTCTTGCCTTTGAGTACGCGTATCAAGCTTAATGCAAAATTACAAACCCTTCAACAAATTACTAGGCAATGTCAGGAGTGCCCATTTCGGCCGTCACACCCCGATACAAACTTTTGCGGCAATTAGCAACGATTTATTGTATTTCTATTGCTCAACCCAGTTGGTTTGATTTTGACATTGACCGATACATCAGGGATTGTCCGCTCGCCTGAAGTAAATCTTCATGTCTTGAGTAGTCCATACTAAGGTGGATTGGTGTCAAACTAACAAATAACTCGGATAGAGGAACTTAATGAGTCACACCCCTTCACGCATTGTAATTGCTACAAAGCAAGATTTATACCTCAGCACAATGCCTAAGAACACCATCCGCAGTGTGCAGTCTTCTTGATAATGCTCCTTCAAATCAAAAAGCTTTGAAAGTCCACCAAATGATGCAAGCTTCAAGCCAACCGGTGACTGGGAAAACAATTCAACTAGTGAGAGTAAAACTCATGGAAATGACAGCTTCAAACATAATTTGACAGTTATAATTCAACATTGGCATGAATTTGTTTGTCGGCCTACATTTTTACAGTGCATCCCTTGCACAATATCATCTCAACATAGTAGATATAAAAAAGCTACATCAGTATGACATCCTCATTGGTAATCTTGCACAATAGCCCCGACTACGTTTTACATCGACAAGGTTCCTACATCTTCTTGACTTGACAATTTGAGAATTTGATGGTTAGGATGATATTACACATTGAGCTAAAGTTCAAGGGTCATAATGAACAAATTAAAAGTTTATGGATCTCATTGCAAGTTGGATCAAAATTTAGGGACTATTTATATCATCATTCCTTTTTTCTTTTCCCGATGTGGTCCTCAAGTTTGTAATTTAGACAATTAGGTCTTTAAATTAGTCTCCGGATATCTAATTTTAATAAATTGCAGCCGACTTGTTTTCTATGCGTAAATATCATTTATAAGATCATACGTACATCATAAAAAAGACAAAAAAAAAATAGAGGTTTGTCTTGAGAGCATCGGAATGAAAAGTACAATTTATGATTGTCGTATTTTGTTTTGGTTGTGCAAACTTATATGCGCCAGATAGAATCTCTTCAATTTTCATATATTTGCCGGAAGCGTTGTTTATTATTTTCTTAAAGAAAATTTAAATATACTTAATTTTGTCTTTAAAGTTTAATAGGGAAAATTAAAAATATTTGTAGAAAAATACAAACGCCGTCGCCACTCATGCATATAAACTCGCGTCTGGTCCACAGAAAGGGAGACTGGTGAGCCTCTGAACTTGCCTCTTGCTTTCGCCTCTCCTCCTCTCTTCGTCTTCCTCCGCGTCTCCGGGGTCACACCAGCACGATCTCGATCTCGACTGGACTGTTCTGCAAGACCCATTGTCATGGCTTGCCCATCCTCTCCAGCTCCACTGTGAATCGCCGGCGACCATCCAGGACGACGGCCTGGTTCGGTCCATGCTGGTCAGTCGACAGAACGAGGAGGCTCGTGGTGAGAGGTTGCAGCGGAAATGATGCTGGAGAGACAACGGCGGAGGGAGAGAGGATTGAGGTTTGCCATGGGGATGGGAGTCGCGAACAACATGTGACCGCGCGTTAATCAAGCCTACATTGCGAGAAGGCAAAGTGCTCATGCATCGCATAAAACCGGATCAGTAAGCACATGATTTGTCTGTTTAATTTATATATTTATTATTGTTTGTACATTGATAATATCACCATATACTATATATATATATTATATGTCATGTGTAATGATCCTCGTATGAACTTGGCTTGGTGGGATTAGTGCATTACATTATCGTGATAATTCGAAACACTAGCCCCATCTCTCTCTCTCTATGCTTATGTGAGATCAGATGAAATTCAATAGAGTATCGTCCCAATTACATCCTTTTTTGTTTTAGACTTCTATATATATATTTTTAAAATCACCAATATCACCGGTACTCTTTTTTTTAAACCTGTTGATATATGAAGAAACAAATCAAAGTGATAATATTCAAACAATAACAAAAAAATCAAAATGACTCGCAACTTTTAAAATAGTGGTTTCTGAATATTTTAAAAAAAAATCGATTTTTTTTTATTTTTGATTTGATTTGATTTGATTTTTTCCTTTTTCTTTTTTCTTTTTTCTTTTTTCTTTTTTCTTCTTCTTCCTCCTACCTCTGCCGCCCTCCGCTGCGACAAGCCGGTGACGGCCTGGCGAGCCTCGAGGTCGCCGACTGAGCTCGACCGAGGCTCGAGTCGAGCTCGTCGCCTGCCAAGCTCGG
>BCNH02000004.1:21184836-21274347 GCA_001662345.2 Metrosideros polymorpha var. glaberrima | reverse complement strand
TTTTTATATAAAAATCATAATATTTGATTAAATATGAAAGTGTTTTAGTAATATAGGTGGGTTGGGTATGGGTTGAGAAATTTGCACTATACTTAAATAGGTCATAAATGGGTTAATGGGTCAATTTGGGTCGGACCATTTATGACCCAACCCAAGCCTGACCCAACCCACCCGTTTAACAGGTGTATGCATCACCATTAAGCTCATACAAATATATAATGCGTGTAATGTGTATGGCTTGTCAAGAGGTCGTTTCATACTAGTCCTAGATATAATTGCGATCGATATTTATTTTGAGGAGTATTTTACAGCCCTCGCCATGCTCAAGCGAATGCAATTAGAGAGACAACCAATGTATAAAAGTCTAAGAATGAAATTGAACAAACAAATAAACTTCTAGGACAAAATCGAGCAGGCGAAAAAAATGACAAGTTAATAACTTTAACAGTTGCGTCAACAAATATTGTTAAATGTTTAACAGAAGGACCATATTGAATTGAATTAAAATATTTAAGCACATCATTAAGGAAAAAAAATTCAAAGATGACATTGAATAATGAGTGAAAATTCAATGACTACCGGCGTAATTACCTGCTAAATCAATTGCCATTTTACGCGTATCACTATCTAGACACTTTTATGATTTTTCCCCACCAATAGTAGAGATAATTTACTATAAAATTATGTGTCCATTGATTGGCTCAAAGGTGCTTAACCTCTCATATTAGTTTGCAATTAAGAAATTCATTAATAAACACCGCAGCCTATCTATCAAATCCATTACAAAACTCATTTTTTCTTTTCTCTCACAAGCTTTAGTCGTCCTATCTTTGTCAATAACTCACCTACAAGTTCTTCCTTCTTCTAAACTATATATATTATAGTATGAGATTCCAGTTTAAATTAATGGTTTGCATCTCACTTTGCAATAAACAATTGACCTTTCTCAATTGTTATTGTACATACGCAACTAAACTTAGTAAACCCCCAAAAACTTCCATGTGATAATATAATTCTATCATGTATAATTGTTTTCTGATCCAGATTCTGGCTGGAACCCACGTGAAATTTGTCAAAATCGAAATTGGTTATTTTGGGTGTGTACATGGGTACCAAGAGCATTTACTTATGTCTTTTCGAGGGTTTCTTGTGAGCTTGAAACTTTGACTTATGATTTGCTACTTCTTGATCCAATTGCCAAAAAGTCTCAATCGAAGAATAACATTATCTTTTGAACTCGAAAAGATGGACGGAATTTGTGGTCAAATTAATTATTAATCCAGTAGAAAATTTGTATTGTACAAAGTATATTGTCAATTGTTGAATACGACCGGTTGATAAACAAGGTCGACTCATTAGTAAATATCAACCATTGGATGATGATAATAACTTATCGTACGTTGTTGTACCTTAGAAATTTTCTGACGGCCAATGATGCGGCCGCTTTTAACTTGCTTTGCGGATTTACAAAGATACTAATTGATACATATGAGCAACATGCATGACGGGCCCTCGCTTGATATCAATATGCTCGATCGGATAATGATCGTCGGCTTAGTCTTTTTGCATGTATAACCATCGGCGGGTCTCGCAGAATTTTACGATCTTAATATGAATATCGGCAAAGTAAGCATGGGCAAACAAACCTTTGGCCTTCATATTGATGTAACCCTGAAGCTCAAATCCATACCAAATGCACCTTGTCCCAACTTATTGCTATCGGTAAATTCCTCGCCGAAATCAAGCCATGTCTATGATGCACAATGAGTCGAAAACAGCTAGTGCCAAAGAGATCGATTAGCGCAAGCTACAGAACTGAGAAAACTCTCTCGACTGACTTCGAAACCTTACTACACGGCGGCAAGTTTGCACCAAATAGCCTCTGTCGACCATGATAAACAAGTATTTACTTAGGTGTCTACATTTCGACGAAAAATCCACAAGTACAAAAAATTCTAAGGCAATACCTTAGAATTGTATGTGGACCATGTAAATTCTCTTCTTTGCGTACTGCAGTAGTTGGAGATTTAGTGTGAGTGAATGTGAACTATGGTTTTTAGGCTTTATTCCTGGTAGTGGCCATGTATGTTTTGGTTTTTGTTGGGACATTTTCTAGGATGGCATCCACTAAGTAGCAGACTACTTTGACCCTCCGCCTGCCATGGTCATACATTTGGGGATCAGGATCCTGATGAGGCAATGCTTTTGTTGATGCAGTTTCCTAACAGTGGAGTTTGCTTTGAGGTGTTCCTTATAAGCTTTCATAACCTACTTGTGGTACTTTTTGGTCACTAGAGCTTCTTTTCGGTATTGCTAATTGTGAGCTGATGCATGCTTTTAACTTTTAAGACCATGAAATCAACCTTGGTGCTATAGTTGGCTGTGTTTTATGTTTCACCGGGAGATGTCATCTGATTTGGATTCTCTTCTTTGCGAATTGCATATGTTTTGGCAGGATCTCTTCTGTCGTTCAATGTTAGAAACTTTGTTAACGAGATGCTTCTCTTCTAAGGTCATCGCTCATTGAAGTAAACCGGCGTTTGTGATGTGATGACATTACCAGGTCTGTCCTAAAAAGGGAAAGTTCATCTTGTTGAGAGTATTTTGGTTGTAGCAGAGACTTGCAATGGTTACCATATTTATGCATGCTCTGATGTGCATGGTGTAGTTGTCACTTATGACGTTTTATGAGAAACCACCGTCGACGAGGAAATTGTGTGTCATTCTCGTCTAATCGCATTCTTCAGATTTCGATCCCATTAGTCAAACATGGTTGTTTGCAGGAAGGCCGGCACCTGGGAAGGAGCTTACCAAAGAGTACAACGTTTTAGAAGCTGGTCTCTGGAACTCAATGTCACTAGATAAGGGTATCTCCTTACAATAAAACATCTGTTTTTTTTTAAAGAAATCTAGATGATTTACACTGTCTTGACTTCTCAGGCTGTTATAGGGGGCAAGCTACATTTATAACCAAAGACATGCCTAAGGTTTCCAAAAAGACAGAAAAATTCCTGGGAACTATGCCAAGCTTAATAATCTCACCATCTTTCTTGGAAACTCTGTTTCTAATCGACCAGAAATTTACTTTTGCAGCCGGCGGAGGGGGGAAGGAGTACCTATTCTTCCTGCAGCAAGTAATATGAAAAGGTGAAAAAGGAGAAGAAAAGAGGAGAGCAATACTCTGAGGTTTCGACGAAGCCGTTGTCTTTCAGCGTCTCCCTCGTACGATTTTCTAGGGACGTTTTCGTTCCCAACCCCTCTTCAAGGACATCGATTGTCACCGCCGCAGTTTGAACGGCCCAGGCAACTCACGCACCAACACTCATCAACTTCTTCTTGTGAGCTGATTATGGTCTAGTCATTTTGTGATAACCTTATAAAACCGTCCATGAATGCCGAGACCACGACGCCCTTTCTAGGCATACTCGGCTAGTAAGATATATTTATCGTCCAAAATGCATGAGAGCTCGTGGACGGTCTCGATTGGGATCTGGCACATCTAACGGTTGAAAACCATCCTAGCTTACTATAAATACGGGTAAGCCCTAATAGAAAAATCACTTCTTCACGATGGCCTTTCAAGCGGCGTTCGGCGAGATGCCCACTCTCGCCATCCCATCCGCACCGCCGAAAAAGGGATAGGAATGCTTTTTTAGTTAATATGACTTTCCTATTCTGATTTCCGTTTTCTCTTTCACCAGAGAGAGATCTGGATAGAGCTTGGAAGGATATGCTGGCAGCCGAACAGGCGTTCAAGGACTATAAACTTCATGACCAGTAACTAGGTCTTTTAAGATCGTCCTTGAACGCCTGTTCGGCTGCCAGCATATCCTTCCGAGCCCTATCCAGGTCTCTCTATGGTGAAAGAGAAAGCGGAAATCAGAATAGAAAAGTCACATTAACTAAGAAAGCATTCCTATCCTTTCTTCGGCGGTGCAGATGGAATGGCGAGAGTGGGCATCTCGCCGGACGCGGCTTGAAAGGCCATAGTGAAGAAGTGATTTTTCTGTTGGGGGTGCTTAACCGTATTTATAGTACGCTATGACGGTTTTCAACCGTTGAATGTGCCGGATCCCGATCGGGGCCATCCACGAGCTCTCACGCATTCTGAATGGTAGATATATCTTGCTAGCCGAGTATGCCCAGAAAGGGCGTCGTGGGTAGTCCTTCCTCAGGCGCCCAAGAAAGGCAAAACAGCCATAAACGGCAGCGAAAGCAACAGAGAAGGACTCTCTCTTTTTTATCTCTCGGCTTCTCTATCGTGCTTTCGTTGCATTGGGAACCTGAAGTGAACAAGGAAGGGAGACTATATGAGAGAGTGTTCTAGGGCGTGGTCCCAAAGCGGGCGTGGTCCGAGAGAGAGAGAGAGAAAGAGATTGGGAGTAAATGGTAGACTGGTACAGCTGTGGAAAATTAATATGAGCATCAGTTCTGTTTGATAGTGTAATTCTCCGATGACGACAGGTACAGCTGTAAATCTTTAAAGCTGTACGTAACGCGCGGTGGAGTTGAATTTAAGCTCAAGTAAAAAACATTGAATTCTCGGTGGGGAACGGGTAAAATCCCGGACGATGCATTTGGTAACGATTAAAAACGGAGGAAGCATATACAGACAATATAATTCTATGATTTTCCGTTGGGTGCAGAAGCAAACAACGGAAGGGGAAGGCGTTTCGAATACCGATGACCAGATCGATGTGGGGATGGTGAAAATCTCACAATTAATTCGGTTTTGAGGACAGGCTGGGACCCACCTGCTCCGTTTTGTCGTGTAGTAGGGTGCCTCTTTTTTTTTTTTTTCTTTCCTTTTTCTTTTTGAAAAAAATAAAAAGAAAGAAGGAAAACCCTTCTCTCACGCATGCCCTCTCTCTAGTACCCTCAAACAGGATCGATCCCCTCCCCCCGCTTCTCTCTTCGAAATGGGGTACGGACTGGCTCGAGCCTTGGTTTTGTCGCCTCATTAAAAATCCCATCTATCTCCATGCGCAGAAGCAAGAAGAAGCCAAAGAAAGAAAGCAGCGCATGGAAGGAAGTAGGAGAAGAGAGAGAGAGAGAGAGAGAGATTCGATCTTTGCATTAAATGAAGAGGATTTGGTCTCCACATGGAAGCATGCATTCGACTTGTCTTTTTTGTCTCCATCTAATTTAATGCACAACAGATGTAGATGGGCATGCATACAACATTTGAATTCAAGAATAGACGCATATTCTAAGGATGTTTTGTACGTTACAATCTCATTTATGTTATAGCTAGTGAACTGGCAAAATTAAAAGAAACCCAACAGGCTGACAAAGACGGTGTTAGAGTCAATGGATTAGTTTGGAAGTTAAACTCGTCCCAAAATGAAACCTGAAACCGCTTCTGTAAAATGGAAAAATGGAAGTTGCAAGACAAAGGATGCCTTCGCAAACGGAACAATATGGAAATATAGGCATCTTCCAAATTATTATTTTGACCATTGTCAAAAACACATGCTTCATTCTCATTAGTATCGTTATATACTTGAGTATCGTTATTTCAATAGTTAACTACATTTTTTTGTATCACACTATGCGATAGATTGGCTTATATAAGACCATCTTGACTTCTTACGTGACAATAGTGAATAAGTTCATCCTCTTGGAAGGGAAGGGAGAAAACGTAAAATTTTTGGTGACAAGAGTTTAAGATAGTAATCTCGATTCAAATTTTTAGTACAACATTCTCGTCCACTTATATCGATTGTTTGGTGTCAAGCTTTATCGTTTCTAAAGAACGTAGATTTTCTTCTTCTTATTTTTTCTTTTCAGACTTTTGGTTTAAAATTTTTCAAGTTATGAGGGGTTGGTTTTTAATTTCATATAGGACTGTCGAACTATTGGTGGGGTTGTTCTTGTAATTTATCCAGAGACAAAGAGTCACGAATTGGAACTCGCAAGTTGAATATTGTGGGTTGATGTGCTGTTGCTTTTTATGTCTGGTTATTTATTCTTACAAATTAAAATGTGTTTTTATGGCGCATGTGCCCAAATTTAGCGTTCTGAGTTGCTTGTGAAGAAAGCTTTAGTGTTTCAAAGGGTTGGAAAAGGCAATAACCACCATGAATTAGGGAATGCTGAAAGCCCCATACTGAAGGGACTAGTATTGAGTTTTCAGTATTTACAAAGCTGAACCAAACCCACCATATGTTAACGAGGAATTACTAACATGGCAATCGTGTGTCTAACTTATTGAGGGCGGACCAATTGTGATTGTACGGTTTTTGCCATTTTGATATAATGAACGTGTAAAACTGTTCAATTTCTAAAGAGTTATGAGATAATTTTTACTTTTCCGTACCTAATCGGAGTGTATGAAAAGAAGATTGATAACTTCATATTTTCACTAAATTTGTGCATGTCTCTTATATTGATTATATGCACCCTATTTTAGAGTCTAAGAGCATAGGATTGGCCATCTTTTGTTATGAAAGGAAAAGCGGTAAGGCTCTGATATACTTTCATCACGAGCATATCTCAAATATAAAATCAAATGACATGTTATTATCATCGAAGAGTTCAAGACTAACCGAGCATCTTAATGACGAAGTCTCAATATAGCATTTGGAATACAACTTGAAAATAACTCTTTATGAGTAATTAAAGTTATCAATCTTATTGTCTAATTCTTTATGGCGTTGCACGAATGGAAAATATAGTCAAACTATAGTGAAGTCTTACTGGACCAACGTGAATTCTCTGCTCCACATAGTCCTAATCATGGGTGCCTCGATGTACCTCAACCATTGATACAAAAATCATTTATAGACCTCGCCAGTTGATAATTGATTGATACACCAATAAAATTTCAGGGCAAAGGATCTCCATTCTCAGTGGACATGTCAATGAAGTCTTTCTATCTTGTGCTTAATAAACTATAAAAGTCGTGTTACATAACAGTCCGAGTAAAAGAAATTAGTAGCATTGCCTTTTGTGATCGTGAATGTGTTAACTAGTGCACTGACCCAGCGCATCTATATTAAAAATACTTAATTTTAAATAATTTAAATTACAATGCAGTAATTACATGAACACGAGAACACTATAGTTAGTGCATTGAACGCTTGATAGTCTCCTAAATCAGTTGTTTAACAAGCGTATTATGCAACGATTCATAGATTTTCCCTAAATCAAATATAATAACGCCAACGTAGTAAAAAATTAGTTGATTTTCAGAGTCGAAAATTCAAAATTACAATCTCTATGGGCACTGCCACTCCCCCTTTTCCTTGCGAACCGTCTCTAACTCTAATGCTATGTGAAGCAATCTTAACAAAATAATTTTTATTCTGGAAATCAAGATCGACCATTATTTTTAAGCCGAATTTCGTTATAAAAAAAAAAAACACAGACGTCAATGCACGTTGTAAATCCTGCTGCGGGATTTAGTAATTGCTTTCGATGCTTGATAATGCGTTGCTTTGCTTCCGGCAAAGACCTAATGCGCACAAACAAAGAGGTCATATCGATGTTGATGGCTAGCTGAAGCAGAAGATTCGACTGAGAGAATGTGAATCTTGAGTCAATAACGAATGCTGGAGAGAACATTAGTAAAGTTTACACAAGGAATATGAACAAATTGGAACTTTCATCAGCTGTTTTACTCCCCATGTGTACAGCACGTTGGCTTAAGAAACAGGCAAGGTGTTTCATACTTTGTGACCATTGATGTATGCACACTTTGTCTCTGAAGGAAACGGATTCCTTATTCTCACTCTTGAGAAAATGTGGAAAAAACATGTCCAATAACCATCGCTTTGAATCACTGATCAAAGGCATATCACTTAAGCATACATATCTTGAAAGCCATAGATTAAGAGTCCCTTTTTGTGTTTCTCGAAGAGAGACTTGAAGAGCGTTCTCTTCAGAAAAACCTCTGTTCTTCTTTTTCCAGGGAGAGCGTAGCGGGAAAAATGTTGTTATCTATTAGAAAACTTCTTACATAATTTGCCCCAAAGGCAAAGATAACACTTTTTTTCTTTTTATTTTCATAACCCCTGCAATCAATCACCAAGATTGCATTCCTTTATTAATTATAACTAAAAAGGCATCATGGTGTAAATTAGGAATTAAATTAATTAATTCCATCATCTCCCACTCCTCAATGATAGGCTAAAAGAAGTCTCTCTACTTCGCCAAAATTCATATTGGCAAATAATCCGTGCGACCAATATATTTTGAGAGTTCGTTGTCATACATTTGTTAGGAATATTTAACAGCTTAAAGTAGATTTTGTATGTAGTACCCAAAATCAATCAGTCACATTTATATCTCTCTTGATCCCTTTAATCGTGATATATTGTATTCACAACTATGATTGACAAACAATCATAATTGGTCGATCTGTGAACACAAAACTATAATGTGACATCAACAACAAATTAATCTTCCTCTTCCCTTAAACCTCTCAATTTTAGTTATATTCGCTTTTCTAGAAATGTCCCATTAAGTTGCATCAATTCATGAGCATTGGCAACATTTTAAGATAGCAAACACTGAATAGAAATCTTGAGAATAAGTAAGAGTCGTGAGGGCACTAAATGAGAAACTCTTTTTCTTAAGAGTCTCACACGACATTAAAGTTGAGATCGTAACTTTCGCCAATTTTTATTGGTCGTCTCATGGATACGTAATATGAAATACGTATTACGGTATTCTCTCCTTTCCCATGGAGCGTATGTGTACAGATGATAGTTCAGACACTCCGAAAGTCTAACTTGAGTTCACATATTTACTCTTTACAAAGAATCAATCAAAACTCACATTTGGCATAAAAAACAGACAAAGTGAAATATGTGGATTATTTCACTTTCGGACATAATAAATGTCATGTCCTCATCTTAACCCTCTGTTAAGGCGACATCTGTATTTTAAGCTTTAGCTCTCAATTATCACATAAATAATAAGCTTAAAATTTATCTTATCTCTATTTATCACATAGTAAATAGAAACGATTACCCGTGTGAGTGGGCTAATATCTTATATGTCTGGCATACTTTCATAATATAATGCACTAAGCATTACGATACATGAATGTTATATGAATTCATAGACATTGATAATGACATAAAACTTTATAAATAGTGAACGTTCGGGGAAAATACAAGAATACAGTGCATCAACCTCTATGTAGTCCTAGAGATTTCACATGACCATAGTAAGCATCTCTAGGAATTGGTTTCGTTATATGATCTGCTATCATACTTTGCGTAGTTATGTACTGTACGTTCACTTCCTTTTCTGCTACCATGTCTTTTACAAAGTTGTATTTTACGTCTATGTGTTTGGTCTTACAATGGAACTTAGGATCCTTGGTGTACGTTATTGTTGCTTGGCTATCACAGTTAACCAATAAGAAATCTGTAACATTCTCAGCGACACCCAAATGATCCAAAAATCTCCTTAGCCAAACACCTTCTTGTACTGCTGCCGATAAGGCCACGAATTCGGCTTCCATTGTAAATAAAGCTATACACTATTGCTTCTTTCTGCTTTAAGATATGGCGCCATTGTTCAGTAAGAACACAAAACCGGAAGTGAATTTCCTAAATCCAGAGTCAAACTTCGAAGCATTTCGAGTGTAACCACTACAAATTGAGGGCTATCAACTTCCACGAATTAAAATCCAAATTCAATTGTATGTCAAACAAATAAGAATGCAAAATTGTTAAACAAAGCCGAAACTGTAAAACATCTTATTTGAAAACCGATGCTGCAGCAGCCTAAATTCAAAGCCTCACGACTAGTTCATCAGAAGGAAACGCAGACCCTCAGTCACTGAAATCCTAGAGTTAGTGAAGGATTTCAGAAGTAGCCAGTTTTGTTTGATTTAACAGAAAAGGCCGATAATTGTACCAACTGGCCAGCTAGGCATTTCATAAAGGAATTGTGCAGTGTTTCTTGGGATGGTTATCCCCCACCTCCTTTGTCTGTAACATTAGGGATAAAAACCACCTTGATGTATTTGGTTTCACTCAATAAAGAGGAAAATTTGCAATCTTTCCACGGTTGTAGTTCCTAAAAACATGATTAATAGTAGATTTTACTTATATCAGAACCATCACAAGTTTAAGCTAGAAAAACAAATATGCAGATGAAAGTAAAGGGAGAGTAAAAGCATTTTGTTCATGCAAGTTCCGAACCAACGAGCTAGCTGAACTGAAGAAATGTTGCCATTCTTTGGGTGTGTAACCGCACGACTCCTCCATTGATCTCCACATCTCCACTAGGCTGTTGGAAGAACGGCTCCAATAGATTGCAAGTATCAGCGAAACTGCAAAAACCCATCCAAAGTATTAAGCCCTTTTCGGGTAAATAAAATGGAAGGCATCTAGGCTCATCAGATCAGTAGTTGGAATATTAAAACAGTGATGACATGATTCTATTGTAAGAATTGATTAACATGTTTTGTGCAATGTGCATGCAGCTTGAGAGATAACCTGCAACAGATTTTGTAAGACAAAGTTAAGACTACATCCGTTTACACTTCAGGGTAAGGGGAAAAATAGGAATGACTTCAAGTGAGAAAATGGAACTTTAGATACCAATAAATTTTCAAGATGTGATAGACACATGTAATGCAGAGTCATAAGGCTAAACTAAAAATGCACCTCTTTCATAATATCTTCGCATCTACGTAATAGCTCTTGCTGTTCAGCTGCACTGGATTCTTTTACAGAATTTGTCCTCGAGGTAATGGAATCCACCTAAAAACTCAGAATGAGGGAAACACATAATCACCACTTTGAAATAATTTCTGAGGCAAAATCGGCTGGAATTATCAATTTCGGATGAGTTGTTTTGCGACATAAAAGAAGAATTTCAGTTTTTGTGCCATACCTCTCCAACCACACTTTCAACCTTCCTTTGTCTTGCCTCCAATTTATGTTTCCTAGATTCTATTTCCATTTTCACGTTATTGGCTTTTCTAGTAGCATCCTCACATTTGGTATGACTTTCCTTTTCTACCTGCTTTCTCGTTTCATCCAATTGTTCCTCTGGCAGAACACACGTTTCAGCTCAAGAGGCGTGGCGAAAATTAAACTATTGTTGAACAAAAAAGAAGCAACAGAAGCACCTCTTCCCTGCAGTCCAACAAGCTTGGCATCAAGTGATTTATCCAAGACTCCATCATCACTTAGCTTAGACTTTAGCGCTTTGACATCTTTATCAATAGCTTTGGCAGAGTTAACCTGCCGAAAAGAACAATAGCACAAACCCCAGTCAAAAAGCCTACAGAAATGGGGACGCTCAGAGAAAACCAGAAATGAGGATCGTATTTCTCATATTATAACATCACAATCACCAATGCTTGAAAATATCCTAATCACAAGACTTGATATCACCTGTTCCTGTATCTTTTGCATGACCCTTAAGTGCTTGGACAATTTTTTGAACGCCTGAAAAGAGAAAATAAAAGATAAGCAAAAGTGGAACAATACACCATTGCTGGATCTTCACTATTATATTTAAGAATCTAATTACAAAAATGCACCAATGAAATAGAGATAGTCTATAGAGATTTCTATGAAGATGACTACTTAGAATGTAAGAAGCAAAATTGTCTAAGTCAAGGAAGGACTTGAAAGCTGGAGTCTTTGACAATTTCTTGAGATATGCTCACAAAATTCCTCTCCTCTCTCCAACAACTTGGAGGAGCAGAGAACTCAATAAGCACAGGGTGAAGAGCAAAATATATTGAGAAGTCGTGATAGTAGTCACTAGCTGTAAAAAATGGAAACACCAGGTTCTTCCCTAAGATTGCTAGTGCCTAAGAAAACTAAAGGAAAAATATCTAGATAGCCCCTGCAAAACTAGAGATCATTCATAAGTTGATTCCCTCAACTTATACCGAAGGGATCGGAGATTTAGAAACTTAATTTTTTGAAACAAGACAGAATGGTGCTTTCCAGCGTAAATTATTTGACCACACTGAAGCACGAAAACCCTATCATATATCAGAACAAAGTAACCCCTAAAACTCTGCAGGAGAGTTGCACTTAACTTTCAAGCAAGTTGCATTAATTGTTGGTTAAGGTTCAGTCTTCTTGAGATGATCCTTCATTGTACATTGTCAGTAACAAATCTCCATGTACATTTTTAAACTGCACACTACCACTAACTGTACCTTAGCTAGCAATAGGTTTAGTGTCGCATTTGAAAGAGCGTCTGTGTGATCTCCGAGTACTTAGAAATTTGAGAAAAGAGAAGCAGAACAATGGAATATTCAAAAAATTCAGGTTGAAAAACTATGAAAGGAAGAATTGCCGTAGCTCAAGCGTGACATCTCCATTTAATATACTTTTGAGCATCCCTCTCTCTGCCATTAACAAATTATAGGGTATCAAAGAAAGAATCTTGCAGAGAGGTGGCCACAAGCAATTTTATGCGAACTTGTCAAATACAATGCAATGGAACTAGGGAGGAACAATCCAGTTGAATTCAGGAAAGTCCAAGTGGCTGCAGCTGTTGCCAGCTACGACAAGCACTGTGGGGGCTATTTAAATATGGAAAGACAGAGTGTCTGTGAGTATAGAGCCTGCCCTGTTTTGCAAATCAATTTTCAAGAGAATGTTTTTATGGCCACTGTAGGTGGGGAGTGCAATAGAGTCATAGGTTTCTATTCTTTGGCATTGAGCCATAAAGTGACATCTAATATCTCCTACGACGAATGCATCATATAAGAGCCCAACTCTTTTGCAAATCCTTTGCAACTTGGAGATAAGTGAAGGAAACTGACAAGAAGAATTGGACCTTTCCAGTAAAATCTCCTGTCTAACTTTGGACACATGAAACAAGTCGACGGGAATGGAGTTTTTTGTGTGTAGATGCTCTTTCATGTATGTAGCAAAAGTAAATGGTTTCACTTGTCACATTGGTATTCAGGCCAACTGTTCATCCACACACAGAGGCACACATATATTCATTCTGTAAAATTTTCATCATTGTCTATTTGCATCCAATCTATACGATATAGGTTGGTGCACCAAGGAAACTTTCTAATAAATTAGCTAATTGCATCGAAGCGGACAAGGCCGATACATGGCTAGGATTCAATAAGTGTCAGGATGCAAACGAACAAATCAGAGATGCTACTGCAAGGACTAGATGTGTTATATGCCTTTTTTCAGCAGTGACTAGTCATTCAGATTATGAATAACCGATCGAGCCTTAAAGAAAACATACGTTACTAAAACAAGACTGATGAAGATTATGGACATAAAACTCAGGAAGCCAACAATGATCTATGTAGCATGAGCATTCACAGCTTTTAGGAAAAACCTAATTATGCATAATGAGACAAACAGCTAGAGAGCTTAAAGTATGCAGATCGAAGCCTCAAGCAGGCAAACCTGATAAGGGTAATGATGATTACTGTGGAAAAAGTATCAATTACCTTTGTGTAAACCTCCATAACGGCATTCTTGTCCTCAAAAGATTGCTTTGCTAAATTTTCAGCATTTCTTGCCTCTTCCCGAACTATTTTTTTCTCTTCGAGAGACCTCTGCATGAAAAACAACAAAATTGTAGGATCTCATGGAATATATGCAAAGAAGAAAAGCCAAAAAAAATAATAACAACAAATAAAAAGTGGACGTGGTATGATGGGTTCCTATTATACCCATTGCTAGTTCAGAAAGTAATCAGCAGAATAGTACTTTGTGACAATCAAGTCTTACATGTTTTGAATTTGGTACAATCAAGTCCTTTCGAAATTCGCTCAGCCAATTTTGCTGACGTGGCGTGCAAAAATCTGACATGACACTTTCTTGAAAGTTGTGTATAAATGGCACCAAGGGCCAACTAGCCCTCATAGCATGCAGGTGAAGCCTCGCAGGCCCTCACAAGATGGTGGCACCACCAGCGCATGAGGGTGGGCTGAACCTCCCCTGGCTGTCGCGGGTTCGGCTTGGTGGTGGCGAGGGCCAAGCAACCCTTGCGCAGTGGTGGCGAGGGTTGCCATTGTGCAACGGCAGGCAGGCAGTGAGCTCCCACCCCCCTCACTTTGACCCCTACGAGGGTTGCTGAGCGTCGCCGGCAACAAAGGGGCGGCAGCTTAAACCCCCATCTATGATCCTGTGGTGTCATTCATTTCATTTCTTTTTGTGTTTTTTTTTTCATTTCTAGATTTGATTTTAATATTCCCTTTGTTCATGTTCAGTTTTTTTTTTTGAATTTCTAATGTGGCGTCCCAAAACAACATTGTTTTTGTTTAACCTATTGAAATTTTTTTTTTTAATAAAACGTGTAGGATAAAAAAAATGATAAAGAAGGCTATGTGTGCATTTCCGTCCACTCGAAACTAGAGGATTTGGCAGAAGGACTGAAGTGGATGAAAGCTACAAGTTTTAGGATTTAAATGAATGAAATGAAAGTTATAGAATTAGAGTGCACGAAGTTGACAAGTTTTAGGACTTGCGCTGTAATTATCCCTCTACTTATTTAATGAGATGTTGGCAAATTCCTCCTAGGGATCCTATTTTACTAACCATACTAATAAACTCTCAACAAAGGCAGACAAAAGAGACTAATTCATAGGTATCAGAAGATATAGCAACAGGAATAATTATTAGAGATAAATTACATAACTTAGAAATGTTTCCCAACGCACCTGAAGTTTATCAGGTGACTGGACTATTTTCGAGCGTAATTCTGCATTGGCTTGAACGCTTTGCACAAGCCCATGCTCTGCACTAAGGATCTGAAGAGTGCGAAAATAGGAAATGAGAGGTCAAAAGGGGAGTAGTGCTATTTCTACTTCAAGTAATCATCAGGCCATAACTGAGAAAAGCAAACAGGATTTCCATTTGTTTACAAATGCAAGCAAAACATATTACCCGTCTGTGATACAATTGCACGAGTCAACTTCGTTACAGTACTTTTCCAAACAGAAAAAAAAAGACCCTGCTACTGTAAGCTTGATACGCTTACTCAAAGGCAAGACAGACTATGTTATTGCAGCATTGAACCTGGATTTTCTATGTTAAGCAGCAGCTGCAAGACCATCTCCCCTCAGCAAAATTCAGACAAAAACTATCATGCTTTCATTGTGCAATCCTCCAAAAATGATATCTCGAGATTCACACATTCTTATTTCCCAAACCCTCAAGAAAAGCCAATCATACAACCTTTACAAAATTAACAGATAATAAGATATCGATCAAGCCATTTAAGAGTTTTATTACCTTTTCAAACTTCAAAGCACGTCACATGAAGTAAATTTACACATGACAAGACATTGAAACACGCAGAGTTTATCTTTTTAAACTTTCAAAACATGTTAGGTAAAGCTTAACAAGTGCCCAAAGTCACTCTTTAACATGCTCTATACATAGAAACAGAAGGCGAATATCACTTTCTTGTTACATTATACTAAAGAGCAACTTTTTGTTCAGTGTGGAAACTCTAACAAGATATTGGTTGCTAGGCATCCTGCAATTGCAACACACTCAGTTGTAGTGCTTTTGCTTCCATTGTTAAACCATGATTCTGCTTACTGATAGAATCCCCAAGACCAACATGTGACGGACAGCCACAGCACTTCTGTAGTCAAATATGACGATCAACCTACAGAAACCTGTATCGTGATTAAGGAGTTCAAGCGGTGTGACAAGCAGGTTTATCGGACACACTTTAATTTTCTCTAGATAATTTCATTATGTGTACTTGATACTTATAGGTTGACAGTTTACATCATGAATATGCTTTAGAAAAGAAAATGAAGCTGGTCGTTCGTAGGGTGTGAAGGGAGTAACCCACTTTAAAGACAAAAAATGCATACATTATCTAGTATGCTACCATACTGAAGGCATCCTGCAGACCCTGAAAAATAGAACCACCAACTTCCAATGCATAATGGAACTGAAGCCCTTCAAAAGTGCACTTGTCTCTATTTACACGAATCAAGAATAGTTTTAGGGACTTGGACTATGTCTAACAACTTTTGCTTATCAAAGCAAGAGATGAACCTGACACAAGCACAGGTCTGCCGACAGAATTGTCTCACAGGAAGTGAGATTCCCTGGCAACAAGCCTATGCGCATGGTCAAATGACAACAAGCAACTATTACATTGCCTCCAGTAAGGTTTTCCTTCAATCTGTTACATAAAATTGATTGTCACTTTATTAGACACTTAGCGAGACTAAAGCTAATAGTCATGGCTTTTCTCTGGAGAAAGTGCATGGTGTCGTTATAAATGCATTAGCCGGATGACATTTCAATAATATTTGTAATAACGTGGCCATGATCGATATCTATGCTCTAACTTGATAGGAATGTCTACAGCTTTATAAGTCTAGAATTTGTACCAACATCATCACAACTTAGTAAGAGGAGTTATCTTTGTTGGATAGCACCACCGCATTATTCTCAGCTAAGTTCTTCTTTTTCTCACAACAACTCAGCTTGAAAACCTTTCAGCAAAATAAATCACCTTGAAAACCCTAATAAAGGCATATGCAAGAAGCACTCCGAAAGATAGAAGATGTTTTTTCTACAAGAAGAACGAGAGACGAAAAACCTCGTGGAAGAAGGGAGAAAGGTAGCAGCCTTAGTGTTATGAGTCTCAACTAGAAAAATTTACATGGATGCCATAACAACTTGTATGGTTCAGACTAATCAAAGTGAAAAAAAAAAAAAAATACAACTTATGTAGCTCAGAACAGGATGCTGCATTAACTTCAGTTTAGTTACTTGCATTACTCCAGCATTCCTTAAACTTTAATGAGATTTTAAATTAGTTATCATAATTACACCAGAAGATTCATTGACCCAAAGACTTTCCCGCAAAAACTCAAAGCTGCATTCCCTCTTCCAAGTAATTACTGTACTCTATCTCCTCCAATGACTATATATTGAAAAGTCAAGGCATCTGAATCTAAACGTAAATCCAAAAGGGAGTGTAGAAACAGTAAATAAGACACCTACAAAAACTGTAAGAAAAAACATGCAACATGGCAGGCTCACCTTGGCATCCATTTCTTTACTCTTCTCCTTCAACTTCCATTGAGTAGTTCTCAAAGACCCCTGATGATTTTTAAGATCTGATTTTGTCTGGTGCAGTTCTTTCAGTTTTGTATCTAAGTCTTGAACAAGAGGTAATTCCCCTTCCCTGGCTTGATTATACTCTGCAATCTCCGCATTCAACTGTAGCAAACATATTACATGAATTCATGGTCGACTTGCATGGAAAGTGCACTCATTGCAGTTGCTTTTCATGTACCTGTGATAACTTATCCTCCCACTTCTCCTTTTGTTCATCAAGGAGGTCCAGTTTTTCTCCCAGCGGTTTCAAAAGATTCATTTTGGTGTCCCTGGAGACAAGTAAAAAACGTGAAAGGAAAAAACACGTATTAGCTGCACATAAAAGATGAAATTCCTTGAAACTCATTATCCTGATATAAGATATCTAGAAAGCTGAGTGAGCCAGATTATGTTTAAGCACATGAAATTGAAAGTTAATATTTTTCATACACGAATGTATTGTTGTACCAACAAAGAATTTGACTGATCTGTTACAAGACGTTGCATAGTTCGCACTAACTTGATCACACCTGTCCAGGCATGATGGCCAATTTTCGAATGTCATATGCAGTTGACCAAAAAGCACCCATGTACTATGATAATCCACACATGTCATATGCTCGGCCGGGGGTGTAGATTCTTGAAGTTGGCTATCTAGAAAAGATCATTTAATCTGTCTCTAAACATCAAGGCTCCATGCATCATTTCAGCTTGCAGCCAGAGATCATCTGATAAAAGGCACGAAATTTGTGAACGATGGTTTCCCGACATAATTAGTGCGCTGAGCTCACTTGTAAAGACAGAAATTGAGAATGGCGCTGACAAAAATCTCAGTCCGTCCAGCATCGGGCTTCACCAGATCTTTCAGGCTAAACTGCGTGGGACAATGCAGAGAGGCCACGACCTCCTTGACTCTGCCGCACAGGTTCATCATCCGCACCGAGTCCACATGGAAGTCCGGGTTCTCGAGCTGCTCAAGCGCCGCAAACTCCATTTGCCCATCTTCCCTGTACAATTGGAGCGCGAAACCCGAAACAAAGACGCTCGATCACTCGTACACACGCAGCAAAAGCACAAAGGTTAGTGCGCCATTAACAGACCGGGTCGAGATCACACGAATCCAACCCGCAGATTTCGAACGTGGATCTCCATGAAAAGAGGGACTGAAGACGAGTAGCTTACTCCTGGAAAGAATCGAGGTGGATCAAGAGCTGGGTGTAGAGATCGGAGACGAAACCAGGGGTGGGAGCGGCGAGGTGTTGCGCCGAGACGTTGCTGAAGATCTGGGAATCGACGAGTAACGACAGTATCTGCGATCGGGTGAGCCTCGGGTAATCGAATGTCGACATGGGAGCGGCTCAAGAACACTGTGAATGGTGAAGCGAAGACGAAGGACGATGGGCTGTTTGAAAGAGAGAGAGAGCGCGCAACCGCTTATCACCGAGTGCAACAACCTCTTATAAGCACGTTCAAATAGCCTCGAGAAAAAGACATGAAGTTTTACCTCGTGCGGGCCTCCATAATTAATTTTTGCCAGAATTAATTTAAAAAGAGAATGAGAAATTATGTTTATCAAATGTACTTTTATTCTATTTTTACTTTTGACAAGTTTACTAAACGGCGTTCGAGAATTGGCAATGGATGGGGACTGGTGATCGACGGCAGCCGACGACCGTCCATCGCTCAGTCACTAGTGGCAGCGGCGGCCTACGAGTGTGAGAAGAAAATTGAGAAGTGAAAATAGAAAAAAATCACTTCTGGCGAGAATTGATTCTGACTCTAGAGAATCATTTCTTTATTAAATTGTGGCAGACAAGAGGATATCACCATGAGATAAGAGGATATCCCAGACAGTTGTGGCAGCAGTAGGCGCCGTCATCATCGAATAACCTTCTTCGGAAACAAGATTTCCAACTCCTACCGTTATTGGTGTTCCGTTTATCTGCAAATTCAGAACAATATATCAATCGCACTTGGTTGGGCTGGTTCGATGGCTCTATATGAATTAGCAGTTCTTGATCCCTCTGATCCCGTTCTCGATCCAATGTGGAGACAAGGTATGTTCGCTCCAGGTTATATGAACTTGACTCTCCTCACACTTTTTGAGCATCAGAGACACAAGATCAATAACTTGCATGTTGTAATGATAAAAAGGTTATAATGCCTAAATTGTAGATATCAAGTCAACAAAATTATGTCAAATCTCTTTATTGTCAACAACTGCTGGACATGGAACATAAGGATGCTGTGTTCCTGCTAGCAGCCTTGATAGACTGTCCTAAAGAGCACACTGCATACCATACTCAACAAAAAGACTATAGGCGGCAATACTTGTGCACTTGTTTGCTGCATCACTACATTCCTTTTTCACATAACAGCTAAGGGAAGGAAGATGCTACAAATTTAATATGCCCAAATTCTTAGGAATGTCAATTGAATTATATGCAATCCAATGTTGTGCCCTCTGAATCAGCAACCAGAGGGATTTAAGGTGACTAGATCTAACAAACATTACACCGTAATGTTTATGTGAGCCATATGGTTGTCCATCCGGATCCATCGAATTCAGATGCTCCATAACTTGTTCGTTGACCCAGTCCACTGCTAGTTGTTTCAACTCGCATCGGGATCAGGCGTTATCTCTAGCTCGCACCAGAATCGGAACACGATCATAATATTCGCAAGATAAGCAATCCGAGATTGATTTTAATGTTATCTCTAGCTTGCACCAGAATTCGAGCACAATCAGTATATCCGCGTGATTAGCAATCCGGGATTGATTTAATATCTCCATTGGTGGTTACCAATTCTGTTGTCAATATTTATCACTTGAGATTCTTTCTAAAATGTATATATATATATAGGAGCCATCACTGGTTGTAATACACACAATTCAGAAATCAAAATATACAATTCTTACATCTTCTATATCATCTGTTTTTCTGCATTTCCTCTTCCATCTCTGTTGCAATGTCAAAACATAGCCAACAGAATCATAAATATGAACCTGCCGAAAGTTCGAACATCATGTCTAAGTTCATCGGATAGCACAGATACTTTGACTGCTCTTAGGTCCCAAAAGGACGAAGAAGCTTGTCTGCTTGGTGATATCCGTGATCTTTACCTCGTCAGAAAAAAATGTGCACCTAAACAAAATTCGAAAGGTCAGATAATACACACTTAACAAAAAAAAAATAAAAAAATCCAATGAAATGCATCAAACTACTTAGTTAAAAGCAAATTTCATCTACCAATTCCATGATCGCGCCGGAGGCTCGAGTTTGAATGGGAACAAACAACAAAGTAAGTAGTATTTAAACGTATGACCGAAAAAAAATAATAATGTATGAACCATTATACCAATCCAAAGTTAATGAGAAGTGTCCATGACAGGTGACTGAAGAGACCACCAAAGTGATAGCGTTTTTCTGTTACATTAGTGCAGCCATGGCTGGGCTACCAAAAAAGAATTATCTCAACTGCAGCCAGAGGAAAAGAATACATTGAGGAAATTACCCTTTTTGAAATTCTAAGCCGACGATTATTATCCAATTGGACGGGTTCCGGACGAGTTTGCGGAAATTTAAATAGAGCCCTTGTCGGGTCAACTCTAGAGATATTCTAACCATTTGAGGCCACATCTTCAAGAGTTAGATTGGTCATCGATTTCTACGTCGCTACATCCGATTGATTGAACTTCTCCACACAATAAATTGTTAATTTAATCATCGGTAGATCTCATGAATAAATTGAAAGGTATGCAATACGACCATACATTTCAATTCTTATAGGCGTGAAAAGAAGGAAAGAAAGAGGTAGAAAAATTGCCTAAAAATTCCATGTTGTCGTCATCGTGAGAAAACAACGCCAAAAGACTCGGGCCACATCGCCTTATCTTAATAGGATTTGTGTCAGCCGTGCACGTTGACTCGGAGAAAAATCTGGTAACCGGAGATTCTTAATCAATATTATAAACAATCAGAACAAATTCTTCAATGATAGCGTTTGTTTTCTAGTACAAGTGGCTCACAGAGATTGTCTGAAATTATTTTAAAGTTGTCATCATCCTTATTTGATTTGATTAGTTGGTCCCTTTTTTTAAATAACTTTTTGGTGTTATTTTTAGGATAGTTACCTTAATTTAGCTTTTTATTTGAGAAATATTGAAGAAAACTTCAAAATTGTTTTGATTATTATCCGTTAAAGGTTCTTGATTAGGTTGATTGTTAATGATTAGGCAAGAGTTTCGATTTCGATTGAGTTTGAGTATTGAAGGAGCATATTTCTCTGTAAATTTTATAGGAAAATTTTCAATTCCTATCCTAGTTTTTTTTTACCTTAATATCACTTTGTACCCTCTACTTCTCAAACTATGACTTCATATCGTAGAATAGAAAGAAAAAAAAAAAACATTAGTAACAAAAACAAAAGAAATCACAAGTGAAAATGACTTATTTGCCCCTCCATCCAAATGCCCCCAAAAGGAAGGTCCTCATGGCGGGAGACGATGACGGAGGGCTCGAGAGCTGGTGGTGGCCGAGTTAGGATTAGAATTGATATAGGGATTTTTAGTAGGTGAGGGATTTAATATTATGACTGGAGCGTTTTGGGAAGTAAAATGGCCGCTCTTCATAAATTAGGCTACAATAGTAACTATTGTCAAGGCATAAATTGGTGTCTGAACTCAAAATTCAAGGTGGGAAAAATTATCCAAAAAGTTATAAACTTATCGTGCAGCCATCAATTTAGTCCTAAACTTTTCGATTCGGCCAATGTAGTCCTAAACCTTTTGACGATTTACTAATATAGTCCATCCATTCAATTTTGCCTGGAGATGGTTAACGTGGCGGTCATGTTAGCACCAGCCGTCCTAGTTGGCACGACTAGCAATCTGACGTGTCCAATAGAGCTCAAAACAACGTCATTCTGAGAATTTTTTTTTATTTTTTGAATTCGTTTTCTTTTCTTTCTTTTTTCAAATTTTTCCTTCATCTTCCCAAATTTCCAGCTAGCGGGGGGTGACAGGGCCTTCGTGATGGCCGGCAGACCTTGCCCAAACCAAGCAAGGGCCGCAATCCCCTTATTCATGTTGCTCATATGTATCGATTAGTATCTCTGTAAACCCGCCAAGCAAGTTAAACGCAGCCACATCATTGGCCGCCAGAAAATTTCTAAGGTACAACAATGTACAGTAAGTTATTATCATTACCCAACGGTTAAAATTTACTAATCAGTCGACCTTGTTTATCAATTGCTCATACTTAACAACCCACATTATACAATGTACAATACAAATTTTCTACTGGACTAATAATTAATTTGGCCACAAATTCCGTCCATCTTTTCGAGTTCAAAACATAGTGTTATTCTTCGATTGAGACTTTTTGGCAATTGGATCAAGAAGCAGCAAATCATAAGTCAAAGTTTCAAGCTCACAAGAAACCTTAGAAAAGACATAAGTAAATGGTCTTGGTACTCATGTCCACACCCAAAAAAACCAATTTCGATTTTGACGAATGTCACGTGGGTTCCAGCTAGAATCCAGATCAGAAAACAATTATACAAAATAAATTATATTATCAGATGGAAGTTTTCAAGGGTTTACTAAGTTTAGTTGCGTATGTGCAATAACAATTGAGAGAGGTTAATTGTTTATTGCAACGTGAGATGCAAACCATTAATTTAAATTGGAATCTCATACAATAATATATATAGTTTAGAAGAAGGAAGACCTCGTAGATGAGTCATTGGCAAAGACGACTAAGCTTGTGAGAGATAAGAAAAAAAATGAGTTTTGTAAAGGATTTGATAGATAGGCTGCGGAATTTAGTAATGAACTTCTTAATTGTAAACTAATATGAGAGGTTGAGCATCTTTGAGCCAATCAATGGACACATCATTTTATAGTAAATTATCTCTACTATTGGCGGGGGAAAATTTCGTAAAAATAGTGATATGCATAAAATGACGATTTGTTTAGGAGCTAATTACATCGTTGGTTATTGAATTTTCGCTCATTGTTCAATGTCATCCCTGAATATTTTTCTTCATATAATGTCTTCCCTAAATATTTTAGTTTCATTTAATTTGGTCCTACCGTTAAAGATTTAACAATATTTGCTGAGGCAGCCATTAAAATTATTGACTTGTCATTTTTTTTGTGTGTGTTTGATTTTGTCCTTGAAGTTTATTTATTTGTTCACTTTTCCTTAAACTATTATATTTTGGTTCTCTCTAATTGCATTCGCTTGAGCATGGTGAGGGTGATCAAATATTCTTCAAAATATATATCGATCACACGTATCTAGGACTAGTATGAAACGACTTCTTGACAAGCCATTCACGCAACATGGGTTAATATATTCATATAAGCGCTTGAACTTGTTTAGATACAAATTTAGATTCACACCATAAATGTCTCCTGTTGTGTGTTTCATTTAATAAATGCGTTACATGTGGGTTTTAATGATGTGACATAATCAATAAGCATTTAGTATTATGATTAAATGTAAATTTGACATGGTGCAATTAAGAGCCAGAGAATAACAAAATCAGTTTAGGGACTAGATTGAACAAATAAACAAAAAATAATTGTGAAATTGAAAAAATAAATAAAGATACACTATGAACTAAATGGAATACTCCGTCCATATCAGCCAATTCCGCAAGGGTTTTAACAAAATGACCATGCCGAATCACTTTTCAAAATTTCAAGGATGACATTAAAAGAAAAAAAGTATAGAGATGACATTAAACAATGAGTGAGAGTTTGAGAACTATTGATGCCGTTACCCCATTTCTTTGCGGAATGAACGAATATATCCTAGAGTCCTAACGTTCTTGTTGAAATCTTGACGTCTTTGCATGTAAATTGTGTTTTCTAGTGACTGATAGATGGAGTAAAAGCTCATAGAGGTGGTAATTGTTGCTGTTCAAGTCTAATTGCAATAGTTAATTAACTTTTTTTAGCATAGGGAGGATCATCAGTCGGACTTTAAACCATTCGTGTGGAATTGTCAAACATGTGAAGGTATTATGAGGAAATTAAGGCACCACATATGAAGCTTTAAGTCTCTCACCCTATTGATTAGACAATTAGGTAGACAAAGCATCTTGCCCCACTAAATTAAAGGGCAATAAAGCTTTTAATCTAATATTATTTTATTGTAAACGTCGGGATCCTCAAAATTTGAGGTGTAAATTTACATCTTAATCTTAAACTTTCCTTCTTGATGGTTGATAAAATGGACGATCTACAATAAGTTACATAATTAAGAGAAGCTGCAATGAGGCGGTGGCAACATTGGTGGCGGTTCAAGGCGGCGACCTAGCTATGGCTGGAGGTGATGATTTATCGGGGCTCTCAAGTATATCTTAGTCTAGACTGTCGAGGCAATCATATAAAAGAGGTAAATTCACCATTCCCTAAATTAGAGAATTCCTAACTATCTTTATTATAATGTACCCCCCTATATTTAGTGAATCCATACACGTATTGCTTATTATAAATACTAAGCACAATACTAGTTACACTAAATAATTGACAAAGTAGAATGTAATTTTCCCTTAGTGTTATTACGTGTCTACTAAAGCCTCGTGTAATAAATTACTTACAATAGTATCCTTTTATCTGTCCCTTCTCCCCCGCTTTGCTGATGGGGGAGATTACATTTGATGATTAATAAGTAAATGTATAATGATTGAATTTGATATACACAATTTTCTAAAGAAATAAATGCTCGAGATCTATCTTCAATATCAATTCTTTATGCCAAGGAAGCCCAATTCAAGCGAGTGAATTTTGGATTCACGAAATAACCCTATTTAATCTCATGGATCAAGTAGGACACTGTCTAAATCCGAGTGAAAGACTCAAATATATGAATTGGTTTGCAGTTGTGGCATGCAAATCGAACTTGTGCCGTGCACTTGACACAGGCTAGCGGCCGCTGTTTGGACACACAAGTAAGATCTTTTAACCCTTTCAAGTGAATCCCATAGGGGAAGATATCTTCATTACCAAGCCATTTTAAAAAGTTGGGAAACTTAAAAGGAGGATTCGACAAGTTAGGGAATCGAATCATGACACCTAGAATGAATAATTTAAGGGGCTTACCTTTTTCCTCGACATGGGCAAAATGATCATGGCTAGTCAATGCACAGGGCAAAGAGAGAGAGAGAGAGAGAGAGAGAGAGACTTTGCATGGGGATCGGAGTCGCGAACGACATGTGACCGCGCGTTAATCAAGCCTACATTGCGAGAAGAGAAAGTGCTCATGCATTGCATGAAACCAGATCAATAAGCACATGATCTCTTTAATTTATAAATTTATTATTGTATGTACATTTATATTATCGCCATGATATATATATGTATATATGTCATGTGTAATGATCCTCGTTTGAACTTGGCACGGTGGGGTTAGTGCATTACATTATCATAATAATTCAAAACACTATAGCCATCTCTCTCTCTCTCTCTCTCTGCATAAGTTAGATTAGATGAAATTCAATAGAGTATCGTCTCAGCAGTGAAATTAACCCCAAGTTTAGGTGCCCAAACATTTAGTACTCTTATGAAATACTTGCGCAAAATGACTTGTTTTGGGGATTTCAGTATATATGTGTGTGTTATATAGTCATGTCGACATGCCTTTTGATGGGATATCGTCTTTACGGATTGATACCCTAAAAACCATTAACAAACATGATTATGGAGAAATACTATCTACACGTATTTGTCGTATATAAAAGTACTAAAAGATTATAATGTAACATATGCGCCTCGTGCAACTTTTGTAGATGTGATCCATAGCAAGATTATAAATCGTACATCTTATGAAAAGCACATCGAGAAAAGCCATAAAAAAACATTCTTCATGTCGTGTGAACTTTATGAAATTTTTTGCCTCAACAGAAATATACTGACCCCGACCAGGTCCACGAGATGTCCTATTAATGTCGTCACGGAGGGAATTAGCCGTAAAGGAAGATGACCCGGATAGATTGCTAAAGGGAACCAAAACAGTGAACAAGTTGCAAATGTAAGAGAGTCGGCCAAGACTTAACCAGGAGATGGCCTATGAAGTTACTTAGTGGCCGGCGTGGTTGCGTTAGGGTTCGGCAGTGGGGACAAACTTGGACCAACATTTGCTTAGCCCTAACCCTAGCAATCCAAGTAAACATACTACGACCCTCCTTTTCTTTTTCCTTGTACTTTTTTAGGTACCCAACAAAAGAAATTGGTAACCGAAAAGAGATAAGTAACATTTCAAATCCTAAGGTTGTGATCTCTGTCATTCATTCACATGTAAGTTGTCAAGCTCACATGAACAAAGATATGTGACCAGAAGAGGCAAACAAGTCGCTCAAAGTTCACTCCCAAATCCGCGATCATAGTGATTGTGGCTGACCGTCATCGTGAGAGAGAGAGAGAGGCGACAGTAGTAGGAGTCGTGACCGTGGCAGTAGGGGCACACAGTTGTTGCGATGTGGATGGAGGAGAGGGCAAAAACAAAGAAAGAGCAAAAGAAAAACAAGAAAAAAAAGATGAAGAGGAGAAAAAAGAAAGAGGAGTACGCATCCCGATAATTGAATATTCAAATATGATTATGTTTCTTCTTTCGAAGAAAGTAAATTTAAGATATGAATGAATTTAAAAAAAAAAAAACAAACAAACAAACTAGAGGACTAACCATATACTATTCACAATCTTAGCTTTGAGTAGAGAAGGAGCAAGTATTGACTTGTGCCACATTTAGTTTTCCATGCTAACGTGGGTGATGATTGAATTGAAAAAGAAATAAAAAAAAAAAGTAAGGTTTGAAAGAAGGAAAGGAATAGAGAGAGAGAGAGAGAGAGAGAGAGAGAGAGAGAGAGAGGGTCCAAGGTCTTTGTAGTTGACAATTTCTAAGATCTGATCCCTAGGGTCCTCTCTTTCTCCATGGGGTTTCGTACGGGGCTCATATTCCCATCGCCATGATGACGTCACAAACAATTCCTTTAATCATATTCATCTAATCTCATTTGATCTAATCTCATTTTTATATTACTTTCCCGGGAACAACAGAACGAACCTGGTTTTGTTTTCTTGTGTGTTGAAATATTTGAAGTTGCCCCACCATTTTTTATTTTCTATTTTTATGTTTCGGAAATTTTCATTTTTCTCTTCATGACTTTTTTTATCTGCCCTATTTCTTATTTCCGAATTCAGAGAATATGTAACTCTATCTATAAGTGAGCAAACAGTTTTCCAAGTCTAATAAACAGAATGGGCATCGATAACTGTACTAAGATTGATTTGCAAAATTCGTACGCTAAATATGACATAGTACTCATAATACAAATATTGTACAGCGTCCGGTCCAAGACAGTATTCGTATGGATTCGCCTTTTCTCTATCCCGATTATCAAATTGACCACTTTATTTTCACTATCGTGACTTAGCTCCATCGAGAACAATATGTTTATTCATTGTAAGAAAGGTTACGAAACCCTAGGTCATAAGAAAGTTTCATTCATCAGCCATTGATAATAATTCGACACACAACGTGATAGTCATAAAAGGGTTCAATGTATGGGAATACAAGCAAATGATATTTATGCTCTTCTTATACACATTTTCATGGAATTTATTAAATATGTTAAAGACTGACCGGTACGTCAATTTAGGCGATAACTATTCGAAATGTTGCGGGCATGGTTTGCGAATGTTGTAAAAGGATAGGGGGGTGAATTCAATTGGATTTCTAGTTAAACTACTAATTACAATTTTTGTTTAGAATATCCTCCAACATTTCATTTTCCATAAATGCGAGCTAGCTTGATTAGTCTCATATATGTGTAGCCACCTTGTCCCAAAAAGGGTTGGATGAAATTTTGGGTTAAAACTTAGCATTGGTTGTGTGCGACCTCAAGAGGATTAACCCTAAAAACAGTTGCATTAGCTTTCTAATCGGCATCGCAGCCCGAGCTTACCCTCAATTTGCACCATATTATTCATAACTAAATGTCGTTTGCAGTTGTAGTCATATTTAGAAAAATAAATTCAAGCATTTCTCTTATATGTCTCGATGATAATAGTTTCAAATTCATTTAAACTATAGATTAGATGTCATTTGTCTACAAAGCAAGGTCCCATATGGAAACCCTACCGGTTAGTCTTCGCTAGTGTGTGGTGCACGAGCAATGGTGTGTGTAGGTCGTCTTACATATCTTATACATTATACATTCTTTAATATAATATATATATGTAAATAGGGATTTAATATATATTTTTTCACATTGAGGATGGGCCCGCATATTGAAAACTTTGAGGCGCCCCAACACAGGAGTCTATGTATATAATTATACCATTGCTAGTTGCTTATGGCTCAGTCATTTGTATGTATTCTATGGAAAGCTTTAATTAATGACCCAAATCAAAGTCAAACCCGTAGATGCCTCCTTGGTTTTTTGTCTAGTACTCAACTCTTTTAGACGAGGGAATTGACTTCGGTGCCTCAAAAGCTGTACGTTACCCAGAGAGAGAGAGAGAGAGAGAGAGAGAGAGAGAGCGAGAAAGATAAATTTCAGGAACCTGCATCTCTCTCTCTTTCTCTGTCTTTATCAATCTTTTAAGGTCATGGACATCGATCTATCTTTGAAGCTAGACGCTGAAGAAGAAGGCAAAAGATCGACTGGAGATCGTTGCGAAGTGCGAGTGGGCGACCATCATGATGATCAGGAACGGTTAGGAAGTCCTGAAGAAGCTAAGGATGTAGCAGCAACTGCCTCGGGCGAAGAACAAGAACGACAAGAAGAAGAAGAAGACGGCGACTGTGAAGAACATGGGTCGGTCGATTTATCGTCGCGAGATGGTATGAAGACGGAAGAGGTAAATCGACTTCGCATCTATCCTAGTCTCTCTCATTTGTTAACTAATCTTTTTGTCTGGTGTATTAACTTGTGAAGATATGTGTACATGTCTTTGTTTTTTGTGTAGTTATGCGTTCTGAAAAAGGAGATGGATCGGATGAAAGAAGAAAACAAGGCTTTGAGGAAGGTGGTGGAGCAAACAATGAAGGAGTACAATGATCTCCAGCTCAAACTAGACCATGTTCATCAATCCAACCAATCAAAGGTACAGTGGTCTCCTTGTGTATCATGTGTATAAATGAATTCTTACATGAAATTATGCTAAGGTTTAATTTCTGTAGTTTTATTTAAAGTTGCCTTTCTATTTTTGGTCTTATTGAATTAGGATCCTTCAACCTTTCTCTCACTCTACACAAAAGGAAAACCCGATCAAGAACCAAAATCCGTGTCTAGCCGGAACGAGAGCTCTCCGTCGCCATCCCCAAAAAACAACACCCTTGGGGAGAGCGATCTAGGGTTGTCTCTGGGATTGCAAATTGGCGCCAACCCACAAGGAATACAAGTGCATAAAGAAGATGGCATCAACAAGGACCAAAATCGCACAAATTTCCCGATGATACACGACAAGATCCAAAGGACCGATAAGTTTGCAGGCATAACAAGTCATGTTGCCTCCATGCCCAACAAGAAATCCCGAGTCACAGTTCGAGCGAGATGCGAAGCAGCCACGGTAGGTCCAATTTCAATCGAAATTCAGTCAGTAAATTACCAAGAATACGACTCTTGGAAAAGATCGAATTAGTAGTATTGACTAGGGGAATATTTGTGCAGCTGAGCGATGGATGTCAATGGCGAAAGTACGGTCAGAAAATTGCAAAAGGGAATCCATGTCCTAGAGCATATTACCGGTGCACCGTGGCGCCAGGATGTCCAGTGAGGAAACAAGTACGAATGGTGCATGAATTCTTTTCAAGGTTTCAATATATGTTTACTCTATCATAATTCGACTAATGAGTTTTTACTTTTATTGTGATGAAATTACTTTTAATTAGGTGCAAAGATGCTTGGAAGACATGTCCATCTTGATAACAACCTATGAAGGAACGCACAACCATCCACTCCCAGTGGGAGCAACAGCCATGGCGTCAACAGCCTCCAATGCAGCCTCTTTTGTATTACTTGATTCGAGCATCAACCCTCTCTCGTCGGACGGATCTATGTCTTCAAGTTTCATCAACGCGCACTCGTCATCGTTTCCCTATCAGATCGCAAACCCCAGGGTTCTCCCTCCATTTCCAAGCTCTAGAAGCTTAAACCCTGGCAACGACCCCTCGAAGGGCATCGTTCTCGATCTCACCCATGTGAACCACTTCGAGCCACCGCACAACTTGCCGATGAGGATCAATTCTTCTGTGAATTACCTGTTGCCTCATCTGGGTCGCTCTTGGATGGGCAGAAGGCCGAGCTACGATGCTTTCTCAGGCAATCCAAGAGGCTCGGACAAGCCACCAGGATCGGCTGAGAACGCGAATGCGAGCTCCATCGCTTGTGATCCTCAGTTTAGGGTTGCTGTGGCGGCTGCTTTGACGTCTCTCATAAATAATAAAGAGAAGAGCGGGACGATACCGAGCGAGAGTCGTAATCCTATGGAGCCCTCTTCATCAAATAGGGACGGTGAGAGTGGTGGCTCATCAAACGGTGGTGGTAACAACCTGGTTCTGGAGTCTTTCTCTCCTAATGGTAAACCAATTCAACTCTTGCCATAAAGTCACTAGAATCTTGCCCCCCCCAAAAAGAAAAAGGAAAAATAATAAGTGCTGTAATTTAAATTCACAAGAAAGTCGAAGTGTATACTTTCAGATCCTACGCACCTTATCTTCTTGAGCTCTTTTCAGTCTGGTCAATTCTAGGGTTAATACATTCAACAGTGGACTTGTTTAGTCTGGTTTTCTTTCCATGTTCTTGAGTTCCAGGTACCTCTTCTTTCATGTGTATTTATATATTCCAACTCCCATCTCAAGGCAGAACTCCCAGGATCTTAGGATCTTCAGAAGCGTTTTAATACTACCTCTCTCTCTCTCTCTCTCTCTCTGTGCCCTGGTAGAGAATGAGCCTGTGCTTGAAGAGGAAGACCACCCTCATGGGTTTACTGGCGTGTTAACACCGGATAGGGTCTTTAAGATATTAGGTCTACTGATGCAGAAGAATCTTTTTAGCAGAAGCACACTGTGCACGCATAAATATGGAGTGACCCTCATTAAATTTCTCTACATGTGTCCGGAGGTGAATGTCAATGGTTCTTGTGTTAAAAAAGAACATTGCCCACCACCAACATTTAAGTATACGAATTGCTATTATTATTTACTAAGATTAGATAAATAAGAGCTTAATAGACAATAGAAAATCGTATTGCGGGTTTGAGATGATTTTATTTCATTTTACTTTATTTTTACTTTTTGCTCACGCTTCTTTTGGTAGAACTAGGGAAAATATAGAGCTAGTGATTTTAGACTCATTTGGCAATTTTTTCTCGATTTTTCAAAGGTAGAATATAAATTTTCTTTTATTTTGGTGGGAGAGTAAAATAATTTGAGGGAAAAGTATTAAGAACTTTCTCTGAGTCACCCCAAAAAAACCTGTAAATTTCACTATTTTTACGTAATTAGTGTTCCTACATGCTTCCTACATGGTATTAGAGCACTTCGCAGTTATTTTTCGGTCATTCTTTTTACAAAGACGAAACTCACATTTAGTTAGGTAAACTCTAAAAGCATGAAATATCGTATTGATTAGCCCAATAAGCTAGGTAAGACATGAGATAAAATTAGGGATCAAATCTATGGTATGCACCTAATCCACACATAGATGCCTTTTCCTTATTTATAGTATTATGTAAAGTAAAAAAGACCTCCTAATTTTTAAAGATTTAAAATCTTTTCCTTATTTTCTGAAAATACCCTGAAATATCTATTTTACGACCATTGTTTTGTAACTATGGACAAATGCATAAGTTAATAATTCAAATTTATCTATTGTATGTTACGATATTAGAATTTCAATCTTTTCTATCCTAGAACAACCTTCCTAAGAAGCGACTTTTTGCGCGCAACGCGTGTGCATATTTGTTAGTCAACAATTAAGCCGGCCCCGTCATTGTCGATAATCTAATTGATACAGAAAATTTTCAAACTTTCCTTGCAACCCAAATTGTGAAGCATGTTGTGGATGTTTGTATCTTGCAAAAACTGTTAGAGATTCTTTGCCTCCTGCCAAATCTGACAAGTTTTCGTGTTAAGAGTCATCATTTGCGACACTCAAAGTCCAATTCCTCAAGCAAGAATGCAATTTCTTTGTTTCTTTGTTTGTTTTTTTGGCTAGCCATAAGAATTTAGTTTCAAATATAGCTTCTAGTATAGCGATTGAAGAATTCCTTAATTTTAAGGCTAATTATTAATTATATTGGTCTCCACGATCCCAATTAACATGTCCACCATGTAGTAAAAAGAAAAATAAAAAGCTTGTTAAAGAGAGATTCGTACTCGGCTATGAAGATAATCGTGGCAAGCCTAGTGAAACCACTAATTAATGAAAACCTATTAACCCCAGGTTAATTACACCTAATCAGCTACACCAACAATAAGTCATGGAGGCATAGGGTTTCTAGGATCAGCATTAAGCCAAGCTAGAAGGGGAAGAAAATAGGGGTGAGAGTAAGAAATACAACAATACAAGATTCTTATATGGATTTAGAAAACCTAGAGATTGAATCGAGAGTGCATATCCCGATTGAGCCATGCTGAATCGAGTCGCTGTCTCTGAAACAATCTATACGAACGAGACCAATATGGAATCCGCAGCTCGGTCTTCCTCTCTTTTGCTCTCTCGGACGGTTTTGATGGATACACGGCAACGTTTTTTCATAAATTCGCAAACTTGGAATATTCTGCGATCACTATTAGCCCACGTTTATAGAAATTTCTAGCGGTGAGATCACCTGTTGTGCATGTTCTGCCAAACCCTAGATGACCTGCCACCTTTATTAAGCCAGAAGAAAATCCAGATGTGGATAGTAGAGTCCTTTCAACATCCTACAACCCAAAAAGCAAATTCAACATGAATTTCAAGAGGCTGGGCAGTATAAAAAAATTTTAGTGTTAGTGGAAAAAGCCCAATTGTATGTGGTCGGCCCTCAACTGTCTAATCATAATGGGAAGAAGAGCCCATTCACTGGTTTTGTTTTGGGTATTAAACTAGATGCGACCAACCGGGCAAGTTTCACTCGAAAATCGAATCGAACCGAACCGATCTTATTCAACCGGTGTCTAGCATGTTCGCATGGGGAATTGATAGGTTCCCGGGTAAAAATAATAATAATAAGGAGCTAGCCTTGATTGATTCAGGTGCGGTTCACGGTATAAAACCGGTTTCTCTTGTTCGTTTAAAAAGGATAGATATGTTGGATGTGCGTTTTGAATTTGGCAAACGTGGGAAATCCATCAATATCTTAACCATTGCGCCACAAATCGTTCGCATTGTATTACTTGAAGTTTATTTAAAATTTGAAAAAAAAAAAGGTAGGTCCGGTCTCTGAGTTAATTCAGGACTAGCTAGTTCGATTTCAGGCCAATTCCTAAGGAAATTTGTTTTCTTTCGGGTTCCAAAAACTGAGAACCGACCCTCACATGATAAATTCTAAAATCTTGATCTGGAAGTTGGAACCACTCACAGTGAAACCGATGACTCCTATATGGAACTGACATTGATTTATCTCTCTTTCAGTGAAGAACCACATTGTCTTTCATCTTAAGCACAATAGTTGGTACTTTATAATGTCTCTTGAGTATTTTCTTTTGATTAGCGCGGTAAATTAAAAGGAAGTACGAATAAATACTTTTAATCCCTACCCTTTTTCCATTGTTAAATAATTTTTAAAAAAATCCCTGCCATTTCTAAATTAGTAAATGAGGTATGAAAATATCCACTATTAATTCCTTCAATATTTTCTATCTCATCATTTGTAGACATATTTGATTTGGGTGCATTTGTTTTGCGAAAAATGAATGATTTGAAAAAAAATTCCTAAAAATGATTGGTTATATCGCTTACAAAAATGAATGAACAAAAAATATTTTCATCGTCCACAAAAATGTTGATATATAAATTATTGTGAAAAATGAAAACATTTTTCATTAACTAATTATTTCAAGCGATTATTTTTAGAAAAATATTTTCCAAATCATTCATTTTTTGCGAAACAAACAAAGCCTAAAGATATGTTTTTTTTTAAGGTTTTTGCTTGAGTAAAAGAATTTTTCTCAAATAAGTTTTCCAAACTTTCACGCATTTAGTTTTCTAAGGGCGCGCATGACAAAATTTCTGTTCCATAAGTCAATTTCTGAAAAGAAATTGATTTTTCTATTTATGTTTCAGAAATCAATCTCTGAGCAAAGAAAAGCGTTTGATAACGACACAAAATTTCTATTCTTGAAATAGAAATTCATTTGATAACAATATAAAATTTCTATTTCCCTGACGGCTTCAAACAGCGATGGACGGCGGCGATGAACATAGGTGGCGGCCAGCGAACAGTGGCAACGATCGGCGGCGTAAGGCAGGCGATGAGGGCAATGGCAATCGGCGAGGTGACAAATGGCGGCAATCAACAGGCAGTGGTGACTGGCAGGCAATGGCGGCGACCGGTGGCAGAAGGCAAGGGTGACTGGTGGTGGTTGGTGGGCGACAGTCGACAACGATCAACTATCGGTGGCGACCGATGGCGGGCAGTGGATGGTGATAGTCGGTGAGCGGGTGGGCGGCGACTAGTGACGGGTGGCGGTCAACAAGTGGGCAACGGATGGCTGACGGTGACCAGTGATGGGCGGCAACGGGGGGTGAGTGGGCAGGTGAGTGGCAAGCAACATTGACGATCGGCGGGCAACGACGGCGGGAAGCCAAAAGAGAGAGGAAAGTGAGTTGTAAAAAGAGAGAGAGGAGGGAGAAAATTTCTGATTTCTGTTTCAGAATGATTTTTGGAACAAAAATTTGTTCCAGAAATAGAAAAATGAAATTGCGTTACCAAACAGATTTCTGTTCCAAACCTGTTCCAGAATGATTTCTACAACAAAAATTGTGAAATAAAAATGTTGTCATGTGCAGCCTAAAAGTGATCAGTCAATGGAAAACCATTTATGGTTAAAGAAAATATGCATGTATAGAGTTAAGGAAAAAAATTCCCTAATCTAAAAAGGGAAATTTTTTTTTCTAGAAAATGATTTCTCAAAAAATATTTTTTTTATCAAGAAATTTTCTTCAAAACAAACTCAATCTAAAATGAGGTCGAAACAGTTTAAGAGTTACTGCAAGGACCATTCTAGAAGGACTCCGGATTGGTTTGCACCCAATCCACATCTGCATGTTTATTTCTTATTTATACATTATACAAAGCAAAAAGGACCTCGTACTTTTTAGAAATTTTATATCTTTTTCTTCCTTCCTCAAACATTTATTTTATAAATATGTCCCTATTTAATTCATCTCTCACATGATCCAATATTAAAATTTGAAATTTTCTCTATCCTATAACAACCTTCCTGAGGAAAATCAAATCTTGAGATATTTTCCTTTCCACATATACAATTTCTTTTGATGGCGTAGTTTTTCCAATACATTTGTTCTAATTAATTATTCAAATACTTCGTAATAAAGCGATTTTGCCAATCTTGCAAATATCAATTTTCGCACATGCACACAACGCATGTGCATATTCGCTAGTAAACAATTAAGCCAACCCCGTCATTATCAATTACTTAAATGTAGCTGAAAACTTTCAGATTTTCTTGAAACCCTAATGATGGAGCATGTTTTGGATGTTGGTAACTTCCAAGTATTGTTGAAGAATTGTTTGCTTGTTGGTAAATGGGACAAGTTTTTCTTGTTAAGAGTCATCATTTGTGACATTCAAAGTTCAATTCCTCAAGCAAGAATCCAATTTCTTGTATGAAGATGCAAGAATTGCTTAATGTCAAGGCTCAATAATTAATTCTATTGGTTTCCACAATTATAATCTCTTTCTCTCTCTAATTTAACATGTGAAATCTTGTCACAATCTCGGCTGAGTGAGCTCATCTTATCAACTATACTAGTAATAAGTCATGGAGCCATAACGTTTCTGGAATCAACATTAAGCCGAACTAGAAGGGAAAATAGGAGTGAGCGTAAGAAGTACAACAATCTAAAATTCTTATATCGATTTAGAAAACCTAAAGTTTGAGGTACATAATTCGATTGAGCTGCATTGAATTGAGTCGCTGTCTTCGAAACGATCTATACGAACGAAACCATATGAAAACTGCACCTTGATCTTCCCCTCTTTGGCTTAGTCGGAAGGTTTTGATGGATGACCCCGTAATTAGGACGAGGAGTGGAGAGGAGACTATATCCCAATAGGCTCATCCATCATCGATTACTATTAACAATCGGCCTAATTATTATTAACGATTGAGATGCGCAGAGCCTAGTATAATTTGATCTGGTACCTATTTTTCGTCAACGTGATTAATATTAGCCCACATTTAAGGAAATTTCTAAAAGTCAGATAACTAAGTGATGCATATTTGCCACTTAATTCCTTTCCTTTCTTAGGTGCCAAACCCTAGATGACCTGCCTCCTTTCCTAGCCGGAAGAAAATCCAGATGTGGATAATAGAGTCCTTTCAACATCCTATAAACCCAAAAAGCAAATTTCAACATTAACTTCAAGAGGCCGGGCTGATGGACTCCTCCCAAAAGAGCCCTGTTAATGCAAAAGGGCCATTCATTTAGAATAAACGAGTTCGTGTTAGTCATGTTGAAACGATCTGTACGAACGAAGCCATACGAAAACCGTGGCTCGGTCCTCCTTCCTCTCTTTCGCTTCCTTAGCCGGCTTTGACGGACAAACCGCAACGCTTTCTAGAATGAGGGATGGAGAGGGGACGGTAACATATTAATTTAGCGTGTCCTCACGGGCCCGTCCATCATCAATTATCGCCGACTATCAGCCTACCCCGACTAGCTAGCCACATTATTAACAAACGAGACGCGCAAATGCCCAATACAGTCTGGTTAATTAATTGTACTTTTTGGGCTAACGAGCATTGTCTCGTGTCTTATTTACTTAATGATAGCATTTTTTATTTTTTTTTGCAAACTTGCAATTAATATTAGCCCACATTTCTGGAAGTGGCCCAAAAAGCATATGAGCCCTATTAAATAAAAAAGGCCCATTCTTATAGGATAAATAAGTTGGCGTTAATTTCTGGAAAAAGGCCCACTAATAGTTAGTTGGGCTCCATCTAAATAATCATTATAGAAAGAGAGCCCATTCAATTGTTGTAATGTACTTGTGGTTCATTAATCCTCTCTAATAAATCTACTTCTTATTTAAGTCTTTGGGGTATTTTCTTTTTGTTAGTGCCATAAAATTTGGAAAAAAGTATGAATAAATTCCTTATTATCCCTTAACTCTTTTTTTTAATTGTTAAGTGATTTTTCAAAATCTTTTGAATTTAAAATGATTTATCAAGTGAGATTTCTTAATTACTTAATGATTTATTAAAATTCTCAACCTTAATTTCTTCGATATTTACCGTCTTGTCAACCATAGACGCATTTGATATTAAGATGGAGATTGAAATCACATATCACTATCTCTTCCCCCTTTGCTTTGCTACCAAATAATGCCGCGAGATCGAATCGAGTTCAAGTAGCACGAGTATTTAATTAGGGTCAAGCTCAAATAGACGTATTTGATATTAAGATGGAGATTAGAATCACATATCACTGTCTCTTCCCCCTTTTCTTTGATACCAAATAATGCAGCGAGATCGAACCGAGTTCAAGTAGCATGAGTACTTAATCAAGGTCAAGCTCAAATTTGAAAATGCTAGGCTCAAATAGCTCCGGAGCCCTAGCACAAAATTATAATTTATATATGTTCATAAAATTTAACAAATACATAAAATTATCAATTTACAATAATGGCGTACTTTCAGAATTTGAGCTTTTATGCACGAGCTCGGTTCGAGCTTAATTCGAGCTTTGACTAAAATTTATCGAGTAATCGATTTGGGTCGAGCTCGACCTTGACCTCATGGATAATTTATTATGATCAAGACCAAGCTCGAGCTAGAAGAATAGAACTTAATGGATTATGAAGTCTTGAATATTCCAATCAAATCAAACTCGAGCAATTCAATAAATAGTATCGGCTCGACTCGCTCGATCACACAATAATTTGCATCTGATATCGGTACGCAAGCCAGTACCATAAACCTAAGAAGGGTTTCCCCCACTCCGCTCTCACCGGCCTCTACCGCGCTCTCTCAAGTATATATCATCTGTCGCAACCTTCTTCATCATCACCATCTCCATCTGGTTCTCTTCTTGTTGGGGGTGTACCAGTTGCCTGCTGACAGCACGACCCTTTTTCGATCCGAAAACCCGAAATGGGGAGCACGGCGGTGGAGAAGACCGAGGAGGAGCTTCGCAAAGAGATCGACGAGCTTCATCGCCAACAACGCGAGGTACCCTTTCTCTCTCTCTCTCTCTCTTGGAAAACTCTGTGTGGGCAGTCGAGTTCGTATCGTTAATTGGCGGTTCGGGTCTTCTGTGTTTGTGGGGTTTGTGGAAGCAGATAACGGAGAGGCTTCGAGACCCGAGGGGCCTTCGCAGAGGGGGATTTCCTGGTGCCGGCCCTCGTAACGTGGCCGCCAATGGAGTTCGGCAACGTGGTTTTGTTCGCCCTGTAAGACAATTAGAATATCTTTCGTCTGCCTTTTGAGCTTCAGTTTGTGTTTCTGAGCTAGTAGTTTTGGATTGTTACTTGGATTGCTGAGATTCTGGCTCTGGGTTTTGGTCTTCAGGCCGACAGGACTGAGAACGAAGATCAGCCGCCTGCCAAGCGCCGCCTCTTGTCTGCCGTCGTCAAGGTTCGTGTTTTTCATATTTTTTTGGGTTCGGTCATCTAATTATCAAGGAAAGTGAAGAGGGTATTTAACAGTTTTTTGGCTTTAGTTGAGAAATATGGTATTGTGTAGTCAATCTGCTTATATGTCTGATAAGCACGTGTATGCGCTTGCTTGGAATTGAAGGTGGAAGACGGAGAGATAATAGAGGATGCTGAAGCAGCAAAGGATGTGAAGATGAGGGATTCATTGGTGGAGGGAGACGTCGTTGCAAATCAAATGGATAAGAAGCCATCTGATTGGCAGCAGAGTGGTAGGTCAAGGAGAGATTTCACTAAGCGAGCAGGAAAGACGGTAAGACATGTGCATGATTATTCCGTCACTTCTTGTAGGGTGCTGCTGCGAACTAACTACGTTTTGTTCACCTTGTGACATAGGAATTTGAAGCTCCAGAAATGGAACCTCTTCCAAGGGTTTTACCAAAGAATGAGGACCCTAGCTTGGTCAATCGGAATAAAAGAATGTTGGGTCAGCTTCTAGGAACTCTGGAGGTGTGACAAATTTATTTTCATGTCCTCGAGTAGATTTTTCTCTTGTGGTTATTGGGCACTAATCAAGACAAATGTTCTTTTTATTGTCACAAAGTGATGGAGATTTCAGACGAATTCTTAGTTTCTGCTAAAATTTTTCGTAACTGTATCATCACTAGTACAGTTTGGTGATCTGTAATGTCTGTTGTGTGTATGGAAAGAAGTGTTAAGAAGTAATCTAAATGTAACTCAATACCTATTTGGGTCAAGGGTCCTGGTTGTGAAACTTATTAATGATGCAAAAACTTCTTCTAGTTGATAATGTACTGCAAATGCAACGTGTAGGATCCTTGTGCAACAGATGCAGTAAAGGAAGGGCTTAGTCGAAAGATGTTGCTTAATTACTTAGTGTTATGTGAGATCAGGAATCAAGTCATTGAGATTTATTTTATTCCTTAACGTAAAAACAATCAATTGGCATTTCATTCTGGTACCTCAAATCACAAGTATGTGCTGCTGAAGATTCATCAGAAAGCATTCATCATGGGGATGCATGGTTCCATTACCAACATGCAATTTGGAATGCATGTTTCTGGTCCCATTTGAGAATGCCAGAATCAATGTTCTCAATGTTCCCTTAGAGACTTCTATGTGTTTTAGTTGGTGGAATGTTACTTTATGTCTAGTATATTAAGGTGTCTGTCTCGTCTTAAGCATGAGACATGCTCATTGGCCCATGCCTCACATGTTACAAGAAAAAGTAAAATCCATCTGACCCTTCTGATTAGTGCATTTGAATCAACCTGACAAGGTGATTTTGGAAATCTTTTTTTTAGATATTTTGTCCTCTATCTAGATCTTTAGAACCATGTTGTTAGGTTTTATCCTGAGCTAGTATTTCTGCTGAAGTGTCCTTAAGAGAATTTTTTACTAGCACACTTGTATGGATCTGTTAAGTGTGCCAAGACAAGTTGGGAATCAGAGAAGCATTGTCTGGCATCTTTGACAGGTATTTTGTGTCATGCTTTTTTTGCAGTGGTGGGAGGGCATTACTCTATCTTTGGCGACCCTCTGGTTTATATTGCTTTAAATTCTGAAAACCGTCTGTGCTTATCTTTTCTGCTCTCTTTGAAAATCCTCATGGCATTAACCCTGTGCATTGTGTCTTTTGTATCTTCTTTTCTTTGCTTGGTGTAGTTATGTTTTATGGACATTGTATTGTGTGGCAAGAATTGAACAAAACATGATACTTAAAGAAATTTTATTTGTCACTCGAGTCCTACATTCTGAAAGAAATCCCATTTGTTCATTTAAACCGCTTGGCAATGTAAAATTTGCATCTTCATTTATTAACGTGATTTTTTTCGATCTTTTAGTGCCATAAGGAATTCCAAAAGTGATTAATCCCTTCATTATTGTCTGCTGTGTTGAATTCTTCCAGAGATTCAGAAAGGAGGACAAGCAACTGTCGGGATCGGATGCATTCATGCGGAGGTCGAATTCTTTACAAAGAGTATGTACTTGTTACTCATGCTGGTTTCTGGTCTTTGAACTAGCCAAAGCATATGTATATTATAAACTACCTATGATGATTTCTTGCTGATTATAGTAGCTGATATTCTTTATGAAACTCAGGCGAGAACAGTCAATTACAAAAATGTGATTGATTGTACAGTGTGCTACTATGAAGTAAATGGGTGCCATTTCCTTTTCTTCTATGGCTAGATTAGCATGTCTGCATTATGTAATAATCTTTGCCTAAAACGAATCTCCATACTAGTTTGGATATAAAGAACATGATTGCCAATGTGTCGTTGGTGAAAGTGCTTTATCATGCTGGCTATATGCTCTTGATCTGGACCATAACAGACTTAACAGGTGCTTTTTTGCTACTGTAAGTTGTCCATATTTTAGACAAATGAGTAGATCATGGCTCTTCTGTATGGAAGATTGCAGTTCCAATCTAACATGAAACTACAGAATCTGCTTGATTTATCTTTCTGACTTATCGGAGAGCCAACTTGGTACAAGCAAGTTGGCTATTTCTCTTTATCTAGTCCTACACCTCACATTTCTTGTAGGCTGAGCAAAGAGCGCGTGAAGAAAGTGAAAAGCTGAGGCAGCAAGAGCGTGAGCAAATTGCAGAAAAGAGAAAGCAAGATTTGGTTTGTCTTTTCTTTTAGTTATATCAATTCAGAAAGAAAGAGAAGCAAAGTACTTGGTTCTTGTCTTGTTAGTTAATGAAGCAGTTGACATTTACTCTCTTTTGTTTACTACTGCTGTTTGCATCAGACTCTTAGGGCACGAATTGCTGCCAAGGCAGAAGAAAAGAAGTTGGAGTTGCTGTATTTGCACTGGACTGAGCACCATAGAAAACTTAGCAATTTTATAAGGTTGGTTCCCACTTTCCTGGAATACCATAATAATGCTCTTTCATATGAGTGATTTCGTCCAAGTCATCTTGTTTGCAGGTACTTCAATCATCCTTCCATATCTCTTACTCCGTGTTGTGTTCATGGTTTCTAATTAACTCCCCTGCTGCAGGTTATTTTTCCTTTTGGTCCAAAAGTGTCCCTATTCACAATTTTATTGAGACGAAGATAAGTTTCTGTTCATATGATGGCCGTGATAAAGCAACTGGATGCTGAATTTCTGCTTTCATTGCCGTAGGTAGAATAACTCTTCTTTGCTTACTGTTTTTTATGTGCTCAATGGGTAGTGCTATGCGTATGTTGCAGGACTAAAACAAAGCCGCCCATATATTATCTACCTGCAAAACCATTGGAGAAAGATGCAACCTTGATCGAGCAGCAAAAGGAGCAGGTTGGTTTTGTTCTGCTGTTATTCTCAAGGAAAGTTGAGGCATGTGTGCATCTATAGAGATATATAGGTATTTTGATCTGAATATATGCACTGATACACAGCGCAACGGAAATGGGTTCATCATTTTGTCGGTGTTCACAGAACAGGAGAAATACCTAATGTTTCCCTCTCCATTACATGTCAACAAGTTGTAGAAGGCAATGTTATGTCAGTGTGCACTTATTCTCCAATCGGTCCGTTTGGTGTACATTATCGATCTGTGCTCTATTCATGTAACAGGATTTCCTGGAGTGGAAGAGCGCTAGGCGACAGGAGCTATCTGAATATCAGAAACAGATTGGGGAGCAGTATATTTCAAATGTCGAGAAGCAGTTGGAGAGGTGGCAAAATGCAAGGAAAGCGAGAAGAGCAAACAACGATCTGAACTTACAGGAAACGATGGATAAGGAGTTGGAAACCCACAGGCTGGAGCATGGACCCAAGACCAGAATGATCCCTGGCGCAGGTAGCAACGAGGATGAGGATGTTGAAGACATTAATGTCGGAGAGGATGACATGATGGACGATGTGCTGGATGTCGACGAGAACCACCGCAGAGGTGATGAAATACCCAAGGCTGAAGCAGGTAATACCAGTCCACAACCTGATAATACTAATAACTAGCTAATGAAGCCAGCGTCTCGCCATCCTGTTTGCCTCCAAGTAATCCCTTTCAATGTGCCTTTTGTTGGTTAGTTAGGTACTTTTTTCCATAGAGAGTGTTTGTATTGTTGCTCTATTTTGTTTTTAAGTTTCTCCTGGATATGAATTGTTTCTGATTTTCCTATGTGAGATTTTGATCAAGTATCGATGTGAGATCGGAGTGATACATAAATTATTTTCCGAAGCCGTCTTTTGCATCTCAATGTGAACGGCATCATACTTTTGATATCGTGGTTATATTTTCTTGGAAGCATTCTCTCTCAACTATAAAGCTTTACACGAGGAACAAACTTTCATCATGACGATGCAATGGAAGTCGAATCAGAGCATCCAATTTTGGAGTAGCGAATTTGATGCTTTTCCTTTCTTCATTCTAAACTGTGGGCAACAAATGCGGTTGGCGTCCGGCGACCAAATCTCATTTTCCGGGTTAGTCTTGATAGTTGACAAGAAAAGTGTTTAGTTTTACTAGTGCAGGCGGTATATGAACCTAATGTGAATTCATTGGCAAGCCTCTTGTGTTGCAATTCCTGCGTTCTCTTGGTACTGAGCCTTCTGTTGCCTCCTCTCTTCCATCTTTTATCGAGCCGACCGCGCGCTGTTCCCTTACCAGCAGCATCAACATTTTTCGGGACCTTCGCCACTTCTTTCCCCAATCCTCGTGCAGGGATCCGATCAACCGAGTTTCAAATCCTTTGCCATTTGTCTTTCAGTCGCAACGCTTGTTTGTTTAGTTGTACAATCTTCCGGTCAATAGATTCGGCGTAGGAGTGGCTTTGCATATAGCATTTTGCTTGGACGTTCGTTATATCCTATGATGGCCGGGAAGTAGCTTTGCCAATCGCACCCGATAGATTCGATTTGAAACTAAAATGTCTCTGCGCAGCGTTCGCAGTTCAGTGCCACAACTTTTTTTATTAGATCAGCCAAAGTGGATTAGCCAAACGTACCCAAAGGGCTCTGGTTGTTGTTATGAATATTATCACAGGAGAAGATATGAGAGAATGGCTCATCCACAATCTCCTGAATAGTTTATATGTAAAATCAAACATGGAATTTTAGAAAACGTAATTAAGAAAATACGGTTCTTGAATTTTGATGCGATATTTGACACAAAATTGCAAGATTTCAATGAAATTTTCCCTCCCGTAATCAGAAATTTCTATGGACAACTAGTCCTCTGTCCCCAGAACAAGGGGAGATCGTGAAAAAAGGCCCAAAAAATGGACAAAAAAGATCAAATCTAAGTAAAACTCGGCCAAAAATTGACAAAATCCAGAGGTACCGTTCGCCGGCGATGTGATGCATCCCCGTTTTCCGGCGAGCCATCATACCAAAAGGGGATCGTTATACCAAAACTCGTCATCGTCCTCAAGGACTTCCTCAATGGACATGGTTTCCTCATCGAATGGCTCGGATATCTCGAGCGAACCCTCTCGTTCGCCACCACCGTTAAAGGGTGGCGTCATGATCTGCGCTGGATCACCTGGAAGCCCATATCTTCCTCTCCTGTCACCATCGTTGCCGTCCTCACCCATTAGAGCAAGAGAACTCATCTCCGTCGGGGCGGGCAAAAGGACTGACAATGGTCGAATCTCTGGCGCTGTGTGTGGTGGAGCCTCTGGTGATGGCGGATAGCTCTCTTGTGATTCCAGAGGCGACGAATCAATGAGGTAGGCTGAGCGCTGACCGGAATGATCATTCCCATGGCTGGACGGCGAAGCGACCTTGGGGACCCGGAAAAAGATCGAACTGGAGTGACGGAGAAGCACCGGATGAGGAGCACTGCCGTCAACTGCTTCAATCTGAGATCGGAAGCTCAGAGCGCCACGGAGCCCGTGCACTGCCACATCGTGGCCATAGAAAACCCCGAGCACCTCCAGCTCGACGCCGTCCACGGCAATTGTGTAGGAATGTCGGCTCATGGTCATGCGGAGTGACCGCGAGGGGAGGAGGGTGGGGACCTCGGTGGAGTAACGGACGCGGCGGAGGTTGGCAGCGGAGAGGCGGTGGGGGACGGCGTGGGAGCGGAGGGCAGAGAGGTAGGCAGGGGCGGGGAGGGCCATGCCGAGGGCGAAGAGGGCAGAGTCAGCCGGGGCGAAGAGGGTGAGGGAGGCAGCGGCGAGGAGGTCGAAGCGGAGGTCAGACGCGGCGATGGCATTGGCGGCGAGGTTGTAGCCGCGGGAGCGGAGGGCAGCGAGCGCGGCGTCAAGCTCTTCAATGGGGATGCAGGCGGCGCCGTCGGGGAGGCTGAGGAGCGTGAAGGCGAGCGTTCCGAAGAAGATTATGAGGGCGGCTTTGTGGTCGGTGGCGGTCGGCAACGCCATGTTTCTTGAAGCTTTTCTTGGAGAGTTACAATCGAAGATGGAGGCAGGTGATTTGATCGGATTTGATTCGACCCGACTCGATTGTCAGTGTCACTGAAATTTGTTTCTGTTATGTTGGCCGTTGGGTCGGTTTGTTCGGTTTAGAAGATTCGAAGCTTCTTCTTCTTCTTTTTGGCGGGAATTGGAATCTTTTCTATTTTTAATGGTTTATTGTCAAGCTCTCCGATAAAAAGAAATCGGGGAAAATTGCCCGACCAGGCCTAAACATATTGTATGAATGCTAATTCGTTCATAAAATTTTCCAACTTTGTCAAATGAGTCTCACCCATTTTTGCGAAATTTTGATGTGGTTATTCTGGCCAATCTTCACCAGTGAAATTACTAACGTGACGATATGTCTTATAGGACGGTCGACGATGGCTATATTGTCATTAAAATTAACTAAAAAGGCTACATTGAAATTTCACGTAAAGATTTAGGATTAAATTAGTGAAATTGAAAAGTTTAGAACTGATTAACCAAAAAAAGTTTAGAATTGAATGGGCATTCACAAAATAAATTTGGGATTGATTGAGTAATTTTCCTACTAGAAATTGTATACTCTTTTGAAATTAGCATGTTAGATACTGCACATTTCTTCACCCCGTCTTTTAGTTTACGTGTTGAGTTTTATCCGATAATTTTCATCAAGTATAATTAGTTAGCCTGACAGGCTGCTACCGCATAATGTCCCGCCTACCCCACTCGCCGCTATAGACACTTATTAAATATAATTGACAATGGATATTTTGAATTCTCACGTATTGATTATACAAAACACGACACGTGAAAATCCAATTTTTTGGAGCCTTCAAGCACTCCTTTTAAAAATCTATGTCGTTCGACAATTAAGATCAAGATCCAACGATTTCACTACAATTTCGTTATGTCTTAAATCATCATGGATGAAGTGAGCGCCGCTCGAATTCCCAAAATGCACATGATACTATTAATCGGAAGAAGGTATTGCACGCGACGGTTACCCAATCTGACAATAATATGGTATGACAAGTCAATCAAGATCGAGTCATTCCTAAATCGAAAGCGTGGTGCCGAACGAGGAATGTGTCACTTGAGCAATGTGACCGGCCAATCACCCCACGTCAGCTGCGTGGTGGAAACACGACCGTCTAAGCAACGCATGGCAAAAACCGGATCTCTTAGGACAAAGCGAGGAAACGTCTCGGGAAATAGCGTTTCTCTCTTTGGATTTAGTCAGATAATCACTATTTAATTAGCCCATTTACAGATTTAGAATCTGGCCACGACCGAAAACTTTAATTAATTACCCCAATTACCGACACTGATTAATTGGCCTATTCGATGCATGTTAAAAAAGAAAAAAAGTATAATTTAAATAGATTAATTATAAAAATCACTAAAAGTTTCTAAGAAAACAGAGTTGACCTTTTTTTAATTTATCATTTTTCAAAGGAAGATTTCGGGGTGAATCGATTGCAGATCTAGAACCAAGAACCAACCTTGTAACTCCCGGTTCCAAAAGATTGGAATCAAGAAGCGAATCGGTCAATACCTGATTATTTTACGTTTTGTAGGGGTGTGCAAAAGAATCGGGAACTGCCTATCCGCTCAAGAATCGGATCGGACCGCCCAAGAACCGATGGTTCTTAAAGGAAGCGGCCCGATTTCCAGTTTCAATTTCTTGGAACCATTGGATATTGGTTCGGTTCCTAGTTCTAGGTACAAAACCGCCCATCCGAATCGGACACCTGGACCGCTATATAATATATAACACTAATAAAATAATAGTATTTTTTTAGTATAAAAGTAAAACCCTTCATCTTCAGTTTTCACACTTAATAAAAATATTATCTATCGTCTCGTCTACCTCTCTTAACTCTCACTCTCGTCTCAACTCTCGCTCGCTTACCTCTCACACTCTCGCTCTTGGCCCCCTCTGGCTCGCCACTCATCAATCACTAAGACAAGGCTCAGTCAAAGGGGGAGAGGACTTTCGGCTCATCGAGCAAAGGTTAAAGTTTTCGTTTTTCCTTTCCTTTGTCTCTTCTCCACTGGTTAGGGCTTTCGGCTCGCTTCAACTCCGCATTGGTCGTTTGCTTCTAGTGTCGTGGAACTAAGATTGCATTGGTTTTCTTCGCAAGGATGACATTCTCTAGCTCGATTCGTCAAACAGTGGGTCGATTTGTCACATCGACCCAGTCTCGTCCGGCTCTCCTCCTTCAAGCCTGTAATTTGCCCGTTTGAGCTTCTTTACTTCGTTTTCATTTGCTTTACTATTTATCTTGTTGCAGCGAAATAGTTTTTATTCATTACTTTTTACAGGGTTGCATTTTGGATACTTTTGTTTGGAAGTTTAGCACTTTCAAGCGTATCATTCCGCAAGTAGTTTCTGATCACGATTGCACTTGCTAACAAAGATGAGATGTACAAGGGATCGGTTCTATGGACCCACCCGAGAATTAGACCGGACTGGCAGTCTGATTCTCGGGTGGTCCATGGAATCAATCGGCAGTTCTTGGTTCCAATTTTTCGAAATCGATCCTTAGTAAGCGGTTTCCAATTCTATGGTGGGAACTGTCCACCCGGACCATGAACACCCCTAATGTTTTGTATAAAAACCAAAACCTTATAATAAGAAATTTGCACCATTTCACTAAAAAAAACATATGCATGTCTTGACGATAGATGCAAAAGTTTTTTTTCTTTCCTATGAGAAAGAGAATTCAAAACCGGTTCAACTCAAGAACCAAACCGAACCTGCGCCGGTTCTAGATTCGCCGAACAGAAGGTCGATCTAATTTGTCTGATAACCCACCATCAACCGATCGATCCACGGCAGTTCCGTCCGATATTCGAATCAAACCGGACTCGGTCCCACCCTTTGGGACCTGCGAAGCTCGGGCGTTCTATTGAAAACGTCATCGCTTCGTCGGAAGCAAATTCCCACGGGAATATTCCTTTTGGTAGTTCCAATCGCAGCCGTCCGCCCACAGACCGATCGCAACGACTTACGTTCAATGTCACTCCATCGTTTTTCGCACTAAATGAATAAAGGCATTGAAGGGCTGCGTCGACAGAAAAGTAGTAAAATCTCCAGGAGCCACAAAAGTCAACACTAACGGTCAACGCCCACTTCTGCTACTTGTCTCATCTCATTGTCCATATTTCAAGCAACCAATGTAAAGTAGAGGGTTGAAAAGTGGCCTCTCATTGAAATGACCATTTTTATCCTTAAGGCGATTTTTTAAAGGGGCGAGAAAGAAGACTGATTTTAAGTTGGGCATTCAGTTTTTGTTGAGAATTTTGGTTTGGTTCGGTAAATAACCCAAACCGAGAAAAAAGAATGGTTATTTTTCTATGATTCGAATCGAATCGAAAATGCATGAAATTTTCGATTTTAGTTTCAGTTTTGATTCGGTTTTCTAATTTGATTTTGACACCCCTATCTGATACCATGTAAGAATGAGCTAGGAAACATAAAATCCGTTGCACATGCAAGTCGAATTAGAAACGGCACGTGGGATTTGATGTTCGAGGGCTTTGATGCCATGTTAGAATGTCTAATCCAAAAGTTTAAATTAATAGGTGAAGAGAAACCACATATACGAAAAGAGCATATAATGTTCGCATAAAGACCACACCTGTCGTGCTTTAATGTGAATTATTTGAACATTACATGAAGATATACTTTTTTTTTTTACGAATGTCACGCTAAGCAATATTATTTTATGAAAGTCAGGAGTTCTTGTTACTACAATTACAAAGTACAAAATTCATGTATTGTATATAGGACATTGAAATTGAATAAAAGAAATTAGAGCTCACAAATTTCCAAAAAAAATATACTTTAAACATATAAATCTTTTTCTATCATTTACTAAGCTATATATACCATGGGCTGGTTTGATTTAGCATTCTAAGGGACTTTTGGCCTCCAAAGCCTTTTGTGAAAATATTAAAGCGTTTGGCAAACCTTCCCAAAAGACTTTTGACCAAATTTTGGCAAGGGGAATGCTGAAAGCTCAATGCTAAAGGGACTAGTATTGAGCTTTCAATATTTGCATCTCCCAAAATTAATTTGTAAAGCTGAATTAAACTCACTCCATGTTAGCTAAAAAAAACCTATAAAAACTCTCTCTCTCTCTCTTATATTTCATAGCATATTTTCTTTTTGACTTTTTCCAAGATGGATAATATCTTATATGATTTGTTATTATGCTAAAATTGGAAAAATAAAATAAAAAAACCAAACGCGCTTTCGCCTTTAATGTTTTTCGCCGTAAAGGAACGGACAGCACCGGGACGTGTCTTTGTCCGCACTCTGCCGACTTCGAGTAAAACCAACTTTGACGAGTACGAACCAACCGAAAGCCGGAAGACCGTTCTACGATCGAGGGGCCCTCTGCGGCCGGCGAAAGTACCACCACGCCCTTCCATCGAATGGCACATCGGCGCCCCTATGCCGGTGTGCCATGTGGCGCTCTCGTCGGCGCCGCAGCTCATTCTCAATCATCGATTCGTGCGATGAAGTACGTATCAATGATCTAGACATGTCGAGACACCCGTTCAAACTCCACACGTCATGAGAGATCTGCTCTTTCTTAACGAGCAAGTGACGTTGCATTGAAAATTCAATCGGTACGTTTATAACTGTAGTGCTCCGGCTCGAATTCTTCATTTGACGTATCTTATGACCGTAACACCTTAAGGTGTGATCACGATGAACTGCCAAATCCATCAATCCAAGTGTTCATCAAATATCTCTGTAAGCATACCAAAAATTCATATCATCGATAAAAAGGAATGTTGAAGCTACGATTTTGAATGTATTGCTCTATCACTTGCGTGCTTTCTATGGATCGACATTTGACGGATTGACATCCTCTCTTCCTGTGTATTGTTTGGCACTCTGGTACATGCCGTGGCTAGTTTCCAACCATTGTAAAATTGAGATTCATATCGGCCTAAATATTTCGAGACACCCATCGGAATCCCATGTGCCGTAAAAGGCACTTTTGTTTTTTTAACAAGCGAGTGATGTTCTATTAACAATTCAAGCGATATAATTCCAATAGTATCACGGAAGTGGGATCACAATGACTCACTGACTCAGTTACGAATATCTTTGTCAATATATCTAAGATGCTACAGTGCCAATAAAAGTTACGTTGGAGCTGTAAATGATCATTCACATTGCTCATATTTGATACTCAATAAAGATATTCACCTCAATACTGTCTATTAAGTGCTTATATGAAGCGACTTTTATTTAAACTCGCAATTCGATTTTTCTACACTTTGCGTGTTACTGATTTTAAATGCTCGAAATTCTCGAAATATCCAAATGTCGAGACGTAAAATGATTTATTTAATATTTTTCCGATACGATAATATATTTTTTATTCATTTGAAAAGAAAATCATAAATAGAAAGTTAAGAAGAAAGAAAGAAAAGAAAAAACAGGGCGATAAATGCGGCAAAGAGTACAGTGACTTTCTCGTGTTCAATATATATTTAACTAAACCAGAACTCTCTCAAAGCAACTTCCTCTCTCCTTCCTGTTCCAACTGCTCGCGACTCTCTCTCTCTCTCTCTCTGCAGCAACGATCGGCCGAACCGTCGTCGGGATCGGAGTCGCCGTCGGCTTCGCGGTTGTTGAAGACGAAGTCGTCGGAGAGAGTTTGTGCTGAGCCCGAAGAGACAGAATCGGAAACCGCCGGCTGAGTCGAGGCCGAGAGACTCGGGGCCAGCCAGTCATGGCGTCGTCCAAGGTGATGACCTCCACGACGTCGTCCAGGGCGAATCGGGATCTGCCGCTCCAGTCCTCTATATCATCCTCCCTCTCCGCTCTGTTCTCCGATCTCCAGGACCACCACAATAGCAGCCACGCCATCGTCGCCGCCGCCGCCAACGCCGCCGATAGCTCCGGCGCGGTTACGATGGACGACCTCCTCAAGAACATCTACTCCGGCGACAGCCCCGCCACTCCCGATCCCTCGCTCTTCAACAACCACGGCGGCGTCGGCGGCGACGGCACGTCGCTGCCGGGCGCCGGGGACGCCGGCGGCAGCAAGACGGTGGACGAGATGTGGAAGCAGATCGTGGCGGGGAGCGATGGGGCGAGCGGCAGGGGAGAGGAGGAGATGACTCTGGAGGATTTTCTGACGAAGAACGGGGCTGTGAGGGAAGAGGACGTCAGGATTGGTGGTGTTGGTGGTGGAGGTGGAGGGGCAGGGGGTTACTGTGGGGACGCGGCGGGTGATTTGAACGGGCATTTGATTCAGGTGGGGGGGACGGTGGGTATGGGTGGGGGCGTTAGGAACAACAATGGTGGAATTGGGGGGAGAGTGGTGGTTGGAAGAGGGAAGAGAAGGGCCGTGGAGGAGCCGGTGGATAAGGCCACGCAGCAGAAGCAGAGGAGGATGATCAAGAATCGAGAATCGGCGGCGAGGTCCCGAGAACGCAAGCAGGTAATTTTATTTGTTCTGCCCATTCATTTCTTGTTTTCTCCAGTTTCCCATGATCCAGTGTTGGTGAATAACTCGTTTCTTTACTGTGGTTAGTGTGCCTCAGAGCAGTCCAATGACATTTATGATAATTGGTCCGACTCGCGTTGTTTTGTTTCCTATTTTTCAGCTGTGGACTCTATATACTCATGATAACAAGTTTTTTGTTGGTTGATGTCATTGTCTTCGCCATCTCTGTTTGTCCTTCTTCCATCTGTCACGCACATTGTAATGGCCTCCGTTGCCACAAACATTGGGATTGTTAAAAGTTTTTCCTTTGTCTAAGGCGAATGGTTGCTCGGCTTTGCGGTTGTTGTGATTTTAGAAAAAGAATCCTGACATTTTTCTCTCTGCTTTTGCAGGCATATACAGCTGAATTGGAGTCCTTGGTGACCCAATTGGAGGAGGAAAAAGCACGCCTTTTGAGGGAAGAGGTATGCTTTGTATAAATCAGGTCTCCCCTTGATTCTGGCCATCTGATCAAGTTGAGTAAAAATATTTATACAAAGTCCATTGGGCGGCTCACCGTTGGCAGCTTTTTTCATAACACACACTGTAAAGGGTATCACCTAATGGGATTATGTTCCATCATTGATTTCTTGTTCCATCAGTACTTCAGTAAAAAACAACCATTTTAGCAGCTGCAGCAGAAACAGACAGTAACGCCACAGTTTGTTGTAAATGGGGCAGGAAAATGCAGATTTTGTTTTCTTAATGTACGAAAAAGAAAATCTTGAAATGGACGACAATCTATCTGGGAAATACAGAACCAGCTTATGAGGTTGTAGCAATTAATGATTATGGCACTTGGAGAAACTTGTGACGGCCTTAGTTTCGAGTCATCTAGCGATTGGAGGAGCAATGTCTTTGGCCTGTCCCCTGTTGGGGATTGGGCGGTTTGGTTGGGGTGGACTTCTGATTATCAACCTTCTTCCCTGATAAAAATAGAATAAGGGACTGTTTTAGCCCTTCAGGCTCCTATAAATTTCTGCCTCCAACATATATGCTCTAGGTTTGGTTGTCTGCATCCACAACATACTCATCATCGGTTAGTGATGATGAGTCAGAAGAACTTTTTTTCTCAAAAAGACTGTGCGTGTAGATAAGTACAAGTATTCTTCATTTAGAGAGTTCTAAAAAGTCTATGCACTGTATGCAGGCTGAGCAAAGGAAAGAGCGGCTTAAACAGGTAAATGCCACGGCATCTATGCTCGTTATTTTAAGCTAGAGTTTTTTAAGACTCTGCGGGGTTGTCTGTGTCTTCTTCTGCTTAACTTTCTTTTACAAAATGTTGGATAGTTTTCCCTGGTAAAAAGTGCAGCTAACTTTGTTGTGGTGGACCTTGTAAAGCGAAAATAACTGCATCATAGTTAAGACAATTGTTCAAATAGAGAAGTATACAGTGGTGGAAATTGTGCTCAGATGGTTTTTATACATGAAAATCAACACTCTATGCTCTCTTATTGATTCTGTGGTGTCTTTCCTGAGAAAAGAAAAGATAAACTGCTCTGGTCCCTGTCTCCTTGACTCACGGTACTTATTTAAAGACCCTTGAACAATTTATTTGGTCATATAGAGGTGGTACCATCTATAGATCTTTGAAATGACTATTTCATGCTCTACATGAAAACCTATGCTGATGTGCCACTGTAATATTAAGCTTATTTTCTCCCTTGCATTTATGGAATTTCTAGTATTTACATAATCAGAGCATGTGTAGAGAATTGCTATCCCTACAAAAGGCAATCCTCGTCTATGATGCTTAAGGGAATTATCAACTAGCGAAATGTTTGTTGAAATGTGCAAATTCTCGTGTTTCATATTATCATGACATATTCCAAAAGTGTGAGAATCGCGGTAATACAGATCAGATGTGCCATTTCTGTCGAGATATCGATATAGACTACATGCATAAACGTAAGTAATTGCCTTAATCTTGTTGAACGGAACTGGATGTTAGTGATTCAGTCTGAAATGAAGCTGATGCTGCTAGAGGTTTTATGTCTCTTCACGTGGAAAACATTAGCAGAGATAAGGCTACCATAAGCTTAATATCCTGTTTGCGTGGTTCAGTGGTCAAGGCGTTGCACTATTGCATTCACGAAGAATAATAAAATAGATAGAAACTCTATTATTTTACACCTAAAAGGGAGGAAAATCAAGATCTCTGTGCATCAACTGAATGCCAAGTCCTCACATCCTCTGTATTCCTTATATGTTTGACTTCTATACTGATTGTCCAATGTTGCATATATAGGATAGAAATTGCGATGAAGAACTCTTATTTGTCTACTATGGTTGCGAGGATGTTGCATCATTTGTTTGCATTATTCTGAATTTTTTCCTGACAAAAGAAGGTGAAGGATATAATTGATAATTTTGCGACTTTGTTGTCTTGCTTGTTTCCCTGAATTTGAAATTCATCCTGGCACAAAGGTGCATCTTTTTTGCTCAACTTTTGGTAAATGGAAATTGATCTTTTCCCGTTTCGTCGGAACTTAGTGGTAACATTGGTATACTTGGAATTGGTTCGGGTTTTGATTTGAAGATAAACTTCAGTCTTGTCTCATGCAGCTGGTGAAGAATCTTGTTCCAGTCGTGGAAAGTCGCCGGCCGCGACGCCCTCTCAGGAGAATCAACTCCATGAACTGGTAGACATGCTTTCCCGATGCTCGACCACTAACGGAGAGGTGATTTATTTACTCAACATGACACCAAAAGGACACAGAGGTTTCTCTGAGACGAAGAGAATAGTGTGTGCAGATGATGGAGACAAGGAGCAAACTGGCCAGAGAAACATAATACTGCTAGCTTACAGTTGCTTGGGGAGGTGGTTGTTTTCAGAAAACTTAGGAAGTTCACATTGTAAAGAGGAGCTTTTGTGCATTGTGCAGCCAGATATGTCAATGTCATTTTAGATTGTTACTTTGATTATGCAGTAAAAAAAACGTGATTATCAGTTTGACATAGCGTATAGCATGTATTCTTTAATTTTAGCCCACTTACCAATTCTTTCATCTTTTTATAAGTCCAATAAAAATTTATCTTTTTATATGTCCAATAAAATTTTTAAGAAAAAATCTGCCCAAAAATTCATGGTCGGAAATATTAAGATGACAGATCTATAAAATTATGTTATAACAAAGATTTCTCTAATTGTGGTACCTGAATTACTAAAATCGGGCTCTCTTCATTGTAGGAAAAGGTTTGGATGCTTTCTTCACAGAAGCAGCAAAGCATATATGTGCTAATTTATCTGCCCTCATTCTCCTCTCTTGTCATTGTTTTACCAATTCAATCGCAACGCATGTATTTGCGAAATACATTTTGTTTTAGCATCATTAAATGATTCAAATATTTTCTTGTATTAGTTGGCAAACACCGTTGTCCATATGCAATGTAGAGACAGTATAATATTTACGATATTATAATATCTTATATTATTTTTGTGAATTTTTTAAAATTTAAATTAATTGGTTTCTTTTGTAATTTGATAATGCAATCTTATGCGTACTTTTTTTACAACTAATCATACATTAAAATAATGTTATACTTATGCTAAAATACTTCATACTTCATACTTCATTGCAATATATTTTTTTATAACGATGTGCGCAATTCGCTAGCAAACGTATAGTATATAATTCACTCGAAGCAAATTGAGCAATCCCGACACTTCGATTATATCGAAGGAACAAACGAATATATTGGGTTTACCAACGTTTAACATTATATTTTTTCGTAGTGAAAGTTTCGTTGGGTTATGTTTGATAATTTATAAATATGTGTACTTTTTACAATTGATAACATATTAAAATAATGTCGTACTTATGTTAAAATATTTCATACTCCACTACAATTATATTTTTGTATGATGATCCACGCAATTCGTGGGTAAACATACAATTTATAATTCATTCAGAGCAATTTGAACGATCCCGACATTGACCGATACTTTGATGATATCAAAGGACAAAAGCATGCATCGGATTTACAAATGTTAAAAATTTATTCTTCTCCATACGCGTTTGGTCCGGCCAAAAAAGTACAATCTTTGAGAAATAATCAATGTGTCGTGTTTGTATCGAAAAGGGGGCAAGAGAAGCCGATAAAAATGTCATCTTTCTTCTCAGGTTTAATAATAATATCATGAAAAAGGTTCAAACTGATATATTTATAATAAATTTATATAAAATTAATTTTTTGATCATAAAAAATTATAAACTGATACACTTACGATAAATTTACTCCAAATTAATTTTTTAATTACAAAAAATTTCAAACACTTGTGAAATTTGCCTAAAACTTATTTTTTTAAATAATAACTTAATTAACGTGTCTTTAATTAGCTCATTTTCTAGCTACATAACTCAATTCATATTCTTACGTATCAATTTGAGGTTTTTAATGATTAAAAAAGTTAATTTTGAAATAAAATTTATCATAAATATATTGATTTAGAATTTTTCGTGAATAAAAAAGTTAATTTGAAATAAATTTATCATAAACATGACAGTTGAGGATCCAACCCACCACCACTGATCAGCGGCCTCTGATCCGGTTCTTCTCCTTCACGGTTTTCTCTCCGGTGGGTCCTCAAAAGATCCATGGCTGCATGAACAAAGGGCCTGAGGGAGAGATACACTTTTCAGATCCGCCTCTGGTGGGGAACTGGGAAGTGTCAGCAAGTTGGTTTAGATTTAGAGATACCCTTCGGACAAGAGCATGAGACCTTGGCTCTGGATCTGTAGACCCAAGTTGGTCTTGTCCGTTCCCAGAGCAGAAGCAAATGCTCAATCGTTCGGTGAGCTGACGACATGAGCGGCGCACTGGTGAAAGGTAAGATTTTTCTCCTATGCCAATGAATCAATAGTAGCAATTGCATCGTTGAGTACACTCCAAAGGAAAAGGTTTGATGGGGGAGTTCCATGATTCTTGTGGGACTTGATATGATGATGCTGGAGTCGACCTTGCTGTTGGGACTTAATTTGCGTGCAGTGGTGTACCCACTTTGAACTGAGGAGGCTGCACTGGGAGTCTTGAGTCTGTACAAGGGAGTCTTGGCACTGTGATGTGCTTAAGTGAATGGCTAGAATATCTCCAGCTATGTATTCCACAAAGTCTGCTCTAACAATGTCCTCTCTCCACTGTTGGGAGACAAATTCAGGTTGGTGTTGGTCCTTAGGCCCCTGAATCCTGCCACTTTTTGGCCAACTATCCAACTAGAAAAATCTCAACCTTATACTCCATAAAGCATTCACCTCAGGCTAAATGCATACGTGTTAACGCACGTGGCAGATGAATGTAAGATGGTCTGACAGGATGACAGATCTGCCGCGGAAAATTCAGCGTAAATTCTTCCCCAAACCATGTCGTTTTGGAGAAAAATCTTGGGCATCAGATTGGCTGAATTACAGGAAAATTGGGGGAAAATCTTAGGGGTTTTAGCAGATTTCTGAATTGGGAAAAATCTAAGTGCTCTTCACATACCCAAAACCTTTTGAAATCGACAGCTTTGTATGAAGCAATTTGCCGTCATGAGGCTTTGATTTGTGCTCGAGAGAAAGTTCGGGGATTGTTCTTGGCAAGCGACGAAAGTGGGGTCCCTTTCTGCGATTTTCTGCGAATCGAGCATTTTGACCGACGTACTCCTTTGGCTTGGTGTTGAGGTAACTTATAAAATCTGGAAATTGTGCTTTTCAAATCAGATTAAGTGTTATAAATCTATGTTATTGGCGGTTCATGATTTTCATAGCTGTTTGTTCAATCACCTAGTGGTTTATTTTTGCTCTCTTGTAGATGGAAGGCAAATTTACAAGTGCACTTCACTTGGGTGTAGTTATGGAGTTTGGAGACATCAAAAAGTACACAGGCCTCCATGAAGATAATTTCCATGGTTGTAAGTTGAAGTAAGTGAACTATAAAGCAATTTTTAAGGCTGTTAATGGTCTTAGGTACACAGTTGAAAGGTTATAGTACAGATTTCCTGGGTATATCTTGACAAATATGTTCTGCAGATTTTTGGTGATGATCAAGTGCTAGAAATTGTGGGTCTAGGACTGGGATTGGGTGTTATTCATGTATATGTTGAAGGAGCTGCTGTAGGCAGTGCTACGAGTTCTTCTAGTGGTGCTAATGCTGGTGTTGCTGCTATTGATTGTGGTGGTGTTGATAATATTAATTACTTCATCCCAGAAAATCATCTCAACTTACTAGTGTTGCTGCGTAGGTGATGAAGTTGATGGCAGTAATGATCCAGACTATGGTCCTAGTACATTATCTCTATGTAATGATGATGAGTATATTCTTAGTGATGATAATGAGGAGTCCTTTCAAGCTAGGCGAATGAGAAGGAAGCTAAGAAGTTCTAGATTGGCTGCTACTGCTATCACTCTTATAGTTGCAGTTAATTGCCTGAATATGAGGATGGCAGTGCAAATAATGGAGACACTAAACTAGAAGAAAGAAGATGAACATTGGAGTCCTTCTAACTTGGATTGAGCTGAAGAAGTCAGTCACTAAAGAAGGCTCAGAACCATTAGATATGACACTAATTGTGACCATAAAGAAATTCAATTTTAATTATGCTTGAGATTTGCCTTAGCTACTCAATTTAAGAATGCTGTGCAAAAGTATGATACGATGGTTGGAAGAAGAGTGAAGCAAGAAAGATGGATGCTAAGTGTACAAGTGACTGCGAAGGGAGTCTTTGGTAGTTCACTTTCTTGGCTTTACTCTTCTTTTTACTAACGTCAAAGGCATTTATGATTGTATACTTTTTGCACAACATTCTCGAACTGAGTAGCTGAGGCAAATCTCATTCATAATTTAAATTGTGTTTCTTTATGGTCACAATTAGGGTCATATCTAATGGTTCTGGGTCTTCTTTGGTCACATCTAATGCTTAGCCAACACTGCATCATTAAAAGAAGTAAGCTGTCTGAAAGCCAAACCCCCCCATTCATTCTTCTTCTTGGTCAAATGATTCCAAGCTCTCAAGTGAATCCCACTTTTGCTATTGCAGGACACCCACCGGATACTGCGCTATTTTCCTATCTATGGCCCCAGACAGAGGGGAACTCCTAGGTATTTCTCTGTATTTTGCAGACAGGGACTCTTAATATATCAGATAGCATCTGTTTCATTTGATCAGAACATGACTTTGCGAAATAGAATCCTGACTTGTTTAGATTTATGGCCTGACAAGATGCATGGCAATATTAATTCAGTATGTAAGCCAGATTCTGACATTCTTTTACTGTTCCATCAACAAAAAATATATGGGCTCATCCACAAAGAGTAGATGGGATAAGGTAGGAAGGACATGATGGAGAGAGTTTAATTTCCTCTAGATCGCATCAGCTACTGTTTGATTAATGAGGGTCGGGAGCATATTGCAGAATGATAATCAGATACAGGGAGAGAGGGCCAGGGGAGAGAGGGTCTCCTTGGCGTAAACTATAAGTGACTCTGGAGACGTATGTCATAACCCAGCTTACCCAACAATGGCGAAGCCCATTTTTCTCTACGTATGCTCAAGAAAAACCTATTCGACTCTGTCATACGCTGTCTTCATATCCAGCTTATGAACACCCTAAAACTTCTTCGTTCTCTTTCAGGTTCTCAAATGGTGGAGCACCTCTTGGACAATGAAAATAATATCCCGAACTCGACGGCCCTTTAGGAATGCGCTTGGTGTTAGTGGAATGAATAGATCCAGGAAGACAGAAAGTTGGAGGTCGCTGTCCCCAAATTGTAAAAACGTACCTGGAACTTTGCAGAAGTGACAACTAGAGATTCATTTTTCTTATCAAAGTTGATATCTCGTGCTTCTCCGGACAAAAGATTTCATTAGTTTAGACACTCGACCAACTTGAGCGCGAGTACTCTCTTACTATGGAGATTAATAATAGAGGAGCGTTCATGAGTCGCACTCTACATAAGGTTTACAAGGACATCCTAATGGTCGTCGGTCGCGGACATGGCGGTCGCCTGTTGGCTGCCTGCTAGAGAAGCCCAAAGGTGAAATGACGGTGGTCTCATCCACATCGCAAAGTCGTCGATTTCCTACAAAAACCTACGTCCTTCCAAGCTCTCCGACGTTTGCTCATACTGTTCGCTCTCCTCCTTATTTGTAAGAATTGTGTGGCCAAATTGATTAATCCGAAATCTAGAAAAATAATTCAAAGCGTACGAAAGCTAGATAGGATGTCCGTGATAAAGAAAATAAAAACGATATGCAATGGGTGATTATTGCAACATATATCACTAATTTCTCATTTATGTGACAAGTTTAGGAACCTAGAAAATTTTCTTCATTGTGACTGTATATGCCATAGTTTATGCGCAAGCTTATTGTACAATTTACGCACCTAATTGAAAATATTTTATCAATTATTAGCGAATAAGATTGTTATAGATCAATAGAATTCATTGAGAATGTGAGAGGAAAAGTGTAAAGTAAACGAGAAAAAACATGAAGTAAGTAGGCGATTGCCAATAGCCGGTATTTTGTTCATATATCCTCGAAAAATTCCACATTTATCCTTGACCATGTGGTGTTAGTTAAAAAAACAAAGTTCGTGTGGACATTGTAAGAAATAAAAAGTTGAAATTGCCCCCAAAAAAGGAAAACCAAAATCCAAAATAAAAATTCTCAACCAAGAAACAATAGGTTAAGGTTAGAAAGCCAATGGGCGCAAATAAGACCAACCAAGGTGGTTGGCCTAGTGGTAAAAATATTACTTATCTTTCACAAGTTCACAAATTTGATTTATGTTGTGAGTGAACCTCTGAACGACTCGTGTTGCATTACCTTACTTTGACATATCTTGTATGGAGAGACTTCTTAACTACTAATGTATTGCTGTATTGCGATGATGGGCTTGCCAATGTCGAAGCTTCGAGCCTAAGCTATTGCGGAGTAGCTAGCTATGGCTCAGATCGAATATTCTGTAGTGAGTGTGAGACCCTCATGGTAACGTAGAAAATAAAATTAGATAGATAATGGGCGCGAATGAGGACTCATGGCCAAGTTAGTTGGCTTCGACTTAAGGAACCATTGTTTCAGAGGATGATCATGATGTAGCATTCCTCAGAGGTTATGAAAACCAACCGTGACATCAAGTCGTTTTCTTTAGCACGTGCGAATACAGATTTATCTCGGGATTTTGGATCGTTATAGACTGCCCCGACCATCGGAATTTTTAGCACTGCGACGAGGACGGGGAGGGGGTCAATTGGAACACATTGATTCACTTTAGGGGGCATTATGAGGGGTCTTTTTGAAAAAAAGGCGACCAATTGGAGGGGTCTTTTGGAATTATCCAAACTTGTCATGCCCATGCCCATGGATCATCTCAGGCCCGGCCCACCAGCCCATCTGATCGGCCTCCATCTTCTCTCTTTCCCAAGGCTCGTGGACCACCGTACAGCAGCCTTCCATCTTCATTTCACCCAGCACGAGCGTCGCAGTTCGGTGGATGCTGGTGGCGACATCATCGTTTGATTTGAAGGGTCATCTGTCTACTTCGACATCAGTAAGTAGCCATGCCCTCCCTTCGTAACTCTCGTTGCTCGATATGGCGTGCGTGTAGCGTGTCTGCTTTCCTCCTTTGGATTTGCTGTTCTTTGATTCGCAGTTGCTGGTTTTCTTGCACTCGCTGCGGCTCTTCGGTAATGGGTGTTGCCTCTCTCTTTCTAATTTTGCATGTTCCGAACGTTAAAGCGTGACGTGATTCGTTCCATGTTGCTCCAATGCCTCTCGCGTGTTGTTGTTGTTGTTGTTTTGTTTCTTCTGTTCGGAGCCTTTCTCTTGCTCACCACGTGTTTGTGGAAATGTCAGATGAATAATTGACGCTTGTTTCTTGTGTAGTAGAGACGTGTATGGATCAAGGGGTCCCTTGTAGCCTGTCTCAGAGATGGGCCCGTTTGGCATTGGAAAATGCTCCTCTTTCTTGTGCAAATGTCTCAAAGTGACATTCTTTGAGAAAAAAAAGCACCCCTCGGTGTTGGTGGGCATCATATTTGAACGTCATGCTCTCTTGATTCACCGAGCTAATCATAGGTCAAAATTTGGAAGACCTGAGTCTCTGACTCAGTTCAGGGGGGTCATGGACCTCACGGTGCTGACAAAAACTTGTAGTTTGGTTGAAATTTTATGGCAGCTGAATTGGCAGAAGCCAAATGAATGGGCTGTCGATACAGAAACATAGGGTGATCAATTTTAGTTGACAGAGTCAAAGTTCGGTTCTTTGGTTGAAGTAAGTACTATGGGTTTGTATCTGTGTGGGAAAATGAGGCTAAATTTACTCATGGAACTTCTGCCAGTGATTTCGGAAATTAGAGTTGTGACGTACTTTCTTTTTCTCCCTGTTTCATTAGCACAGTTACCCTCCTCAGCATATCTCTAGGGCGAGCTTTGAAGCCGAAAAAACGTAGCAATTACTTAAATAACTAGTCAATATCATGAGCATCAGTATTTGGAAGTTCGAGCAAATTTCCATTTTCTTTAAATATTATGTTGGCTATTGCCTAAGTAGAAATGATCCTTCTCTTCTACGATATTATCAGCACGTTGTTTTGATTAATCTAATGATGTCATTTTTGTTAGGAATGTCGATGGAAAATCTTGAGGTGTTGAGGGGTGACAAGCTCATATTGAGAGGCTTGTTGTTCCATGGTTTCCATGGGGTGAAGCCAGAAGAAAGGAAACTGGGTCAGAAATTTTTGGTTGACGTAGATGCTTGGATGGATCTGCAGGCAGCTGGAAAATCAGACGTGCTGTCTGATACTGTCAGTTACACCGACATCTATCGGTGAGTCAGTTCATGCTTATTTAGTAGCGATAGTCGAAATTCCTTGAAGAATGTCGTCCGTGTGAAAGTTGATTTGCTTGCCAAGTTCTTGCCTTCAAATGCTTTCCCTTTTCTAAACCAACGTGTTGTTACATTTTATTGTTTGATTGAACTTCTTAAACTGGGCCGTGATTTTGGTTGATTGCGAGGAATGATTAAACAGCAAGCGCGTGCTCCTTTAGCAGCACGATACTTATTATGAGACGATTGATGGTGTGAATCATTCCCAAGTATATCTTCTGTCTAATTGACAGCATAGTTAGGGAAGTTGTGGAAGGACCACCCAAGAATCTTCTAGAGGCGGTGGCAGAACACATCGCGTCCACTACTTTGACGAAATTCCCCCAGATAACGGCTGTTCGCGTGAAAGTTGGGAAGCCCCATGTCGCAGTTCCCGGTCCTCTTGATTATTTGGGCATTGAGATAACAAGGCACAGAAGTTCTTTCGAACCGGATCAAGTCGTTTGCGCATAATGCGGAAGGGTCTTCATATACAATTTCTCTGCCTCAAATTCGGGTGTATAGGATTTCAACTGGTATTCCGTATGTTGATTTTCTATTCAGAGGCAGATTACTCAAACTGGATTTTTGTAATGTATCTCGATGATCGACTCATCTTTACTGGATTTTTTTTTTTACATCACATGTGACTGTCGGGATCCATCTCGATAAGTCTTAACGTTCTCTGCTCATTACTATATAATCTGCGAGGAACCGGGGCTGCTGAGCATTAAGGACTGTTATTGCTAAGCTTGCTCGATCCCCCAGATTTAACTAGACCTCTATATACACTGGCTTTTCAACGAAGAACACGAAGATGAAGTCTAATGCTCCAATTATAAAGGGTTAGGGCAAATTGTTACTCCAAGGAAAAAACATGTCTAAAGTTAGACTACATATTTTTCCAGATTATTTCGAGAAAATTGGTTCGACATTTTTATCGGCCCGTATTTCAATTACTAATTGTTCGGGATACGAGTCCATGTTCCCCTGTCGCTTTGCATCATGTACGTAGAATCTCGATATCGGCATCCGGCCTGAAACGCACTCTAAACATCGAGGTATTCGTTCCCTGATTTCGATCGGTATCGTGTGGTCGTGGCGGAAATTTGGATTCTAGGCAAAGGAAAACGAGCCGTCGATAAGAAAGAAGGCATAAAGGGAACTTTCCGAATAATAAAATCCGTCGTCCACAAAGAAAATAACAATAATAAAATCCGATCGATTAAAACAATAATAAAACCGATATACCGAGATTTGCCGGTTGTGGCCGTTATTTCTGTTGGCAGAATCCGCCACCCACTCTGTCCCTCTCTCTCTCTCTCTCTCCTCCCGGCAAACACAGACGTGTGAATCACACACACAGACACAAAAAGTAAAACATTCACAAAACGTGAAAACACCAGCAGAAACAAACGAGAAACACATCGTTTATAGTATTTTTTCACAAAGGGATACCAATCACGCCGATATCGTGTATTCTATTGGACAGACTTTTCGAGAACCGCTCATGGCGTAAAATTAAAGGAAAATCTGTCATTTTTGACAATCCATCGAGTAATTCCCTTCTTTGGTTGTGTGATTTTTAAGTAGGTTTTTTCTTATTTATTTGATACTAAATGCATTGCTAAAATTTTTTTATCAATTATTCGTCTGATTACATGCGTGATGACCAACGTGCCCCATTTAGAGTTAGAAATAAGGATTTGATCACGAATATTGGGTATAAAAAGCGTGCGCTTAATATGTCGAGTTTTTATGTGGGTTTAATACTTTAAAATTAAATTATAGATTTTTCTTAAATACTCGTTAATATAATACGGTGTGTTAAAAAGTAAAAATTGAAAAATAATATTTTTTTAGGGAAAGGAAAACTAGTAATATTACTTAGCATTTAAAACCCCCCAAATAAAAAAGACAGAAAAAAGAAAAAAAGAAGGAAGAACACTTCAAAAATTATTTCTACCCCAACGACAAGGAGAACACAGTGGAGCCAAAACCTCTGCAACCTTTCATTTCCATGGCTCCCTCCTCCCTCTCCTCCCTCTATCTCTCTCCCCACCCAGCCAACCCATTCCCTTCTCTGACCCCCAGGCCGATCTTCGCTCGCCTCCCTCTTCGTCCCCAAACCCTAACTTTCTCTTCTAAACCCTCCACTCAGAGCCAGAGCGAGACCCAGACCCAGAACCAGAACCAGAACCAGAACCAGAACCAGACCCAGAGGCTCAATTCTTCTCAGCCGGACAAGAAATCGTTCGCCATCGCCACTGCCGAGCTCTTCCTCGGCATCACTTCGCGGCTGATCAAGAGTCGCAACAGCAAGAAGGAAGCGAGTGCCGGGTCGGAGACCGGTTTCCTCAGGGACAGTCCGAGCGGGGCGAGCGTCAATGGCGGCAGGAGTGGGGGCGCGAGGATCAGCATCGTGATTGAGGACGAGATAGAGCCTGATGTGATATGGGAGCAGAGGATCAAGGATGTGGAGGTAGAGCAGAAGAGGAGAGTGGTGACTAGTCCCGGGTTCAGCTTCTCGGCCGCCGGGCTCCTTTTTCCGTACCATCTGGGGGTCGCTCAGTTCCTCATAGAGAAGGGCTATATCAAGGTTCAATTTTGTTTTCCAACTCTGGGTTACATTGGTCCATTGTTAGATTTTTTTTTTTGGCTGATTGGAGATAAAATGATATTGAAGTGTGCTAATTGGAATTTGAGTTAGGTCTGAAATTTGGTTGTGGCTTATGTCTTGGTTAGTTCGGCATCAATTCACAAGGTGACCCCCTTCATGGGTTTGGTGTGCCTATAATAATAGTCAGGACAACGAGGGGAGTATACTTGCTGATCATTTGCAAGACGATCCTCTTAATGGGTTGGGTTCGATATGCCTGTAACTAATCAGGACAATAAGGAGAGTATATACTTGGGATTGGCGATGTCAAATGTTTCAATCTGTAGTACTGTTGGTAATTTCTGACTTATGCTATGGCCTTCCTTTTATTTAACCAGGTATGAGCTTTAGATTGCAATACCATGTCGGTTCAAGTTAGGTATATAGCAGATACATTTTTCAATTCCTATCTCGCAGTTAAACTCAGTCCATGGCCCAAATGCCACGAAGCTATTATGTGAATCTAGTCACTGCAAATCGTTCATTTCCCCACTAGTCTATCAAACTCAAGTGAATTTATCGGTTCAACTTATTTCTGATATTTCACTCATTAGATCTTATAGTTTCTATTGTGATTGTTCGTGTATGGTATTGTAACAGTTTCATGGAAGTTACTAGCATAAACTTATGATTTATTGATATGCACTGGTTGACAACCTTCTATTAAGTCCAATTTTTGTTTGAATAAAAATCGTTTGTTTGAATTTCTGATTAATAGAAGTTCAGGACATATATGTGAAAGACGTTGTTCTTTTGTCCTTGGCCTCCTAGCTACTCAATGAAGCAAAAGGGTTATGTTAATATTACCTCACGGAAAATGAGGTACTTTAGCGAATCTTATTTTCTGATTCATTTTTTATGATTCATATCTTGATATGACATGTATGGTACGTACTAGTAGAGTCGACAACTGTGAACTTTTTAACTCTTTTATGGTGTGTTCTTTACCCTAGTCTGCTTTAATTACCGAGAATGAGCAAGTAGTTTGCTAATATTGAGGATTATTAACAATAGAAACTTTAATCAGCTAAAGTTAACTTTTTTCTCTTGCTTTATTGTATAGTAGCTTCCCTGTGCGTTGCATGGATTTCTATGTACATGTGATGTCACTTGTGCAGTTAGTGACTTAGTCTTTACTTAGGCAAAAGATTGTCTTTTCCCGTATCAGGAAACCACACCATTGGCTGGTTCATCAGCTGGCGCCATAGTATGTGCAGTGGTTGCTTCTGGAGCCAGCATGGAAGAGGCTTTGATGGCTACTAAGGTACTAGCTGAGGATTGTCGCAGAAGAGGAACTGCTTTTCGGCTTGGGGTATGGACTGTATTTTTTCACATAATACTTCTTAAATTTTATATATATTCATATCATCTTTCCCAATAGTTGTAGGCATAACTTTTACTCAGTTATCTTGTTAAATGAGGAGTCAAAAAGTTTGTGCAGACCAAAAGAATACTGTTTCTGTTATTATCCACTGTTTCTGCAGGACTCTATTTGGTCGTCAAAGACATTTTAGCCCTGCAGAACATGACATTGATTTTCATTATCATGAAATTGAAGACTATATTTTCCATAAACATCAGCATTTATTATTCTCCTTGTGTTAGGCTGTTCTTCGTGATGTGCTTGAAAAGTTCCTTCCTGAAGATGCTCATACCAGGTCCAATGGAAGGGTTCGCAGTAAGTGCGAATTCCATCTTTCATCCTCTCTTCTTTGTCTCTGCCTGCTGTCCTGTATGCTCTATCTAGCACTTCTATGTTGTTGTGGAGTGATCATTGATTTTTGACAATGAAATATTGAGTTTGTGTTAATTTAATGAAGAGTATTAGTGACTAACTCAAGGGAGCAAAACATGAATGGTAATGCCTGATAGAGTATTAGATAAAGCTATTGGGGTATTAGTATACTTTTAATTGACAAATGGCTATGCTGGAGCCTATCCCAACCAAATTCCAACTCTAAATGATTATGAAAAGTCCAATACCTAGTCTTACTATGTATGATTTTCTCTCAAATGCTTTTGATTTGTCAAACTGCTTATGTCGTACAAGATGGGGAGTATTCCTCAAAAAGGGTTTTGGGGGGGGGAGAGAGAGAGAGAGAGGGAGGGAGGGTGAGAGAGAGAGAGAGAGACTGTGAACTTTAAATGGATGTGGTGGACTTTAAGAATATCTGTACGGCTTGTGTACATGGAGTTATCGGTTGTCCCCTAATTCCCCTTATTTGTCTTCAAACTTCTATAAGCAGGATGTCTTGTTTTTAAGCTACTCTCTTTTCTCCCCTTTTTTGTCAATCCTACTTCAGTTTGAGATTAGAATTTGTCTCGCAAAGCATGGGCATTAAATTTCTCATAACCAGCGGCAATTCATAGACAGTTGTAGATTTTGCTTCTTTATAGAAGTCTTCTGCATGGGCAATTGATAAGCAAGTGAAGTGGTATCCGTGACTGGAAGATGTTTTGAATGTTGCAGCAGTTATGACTTTCACTGTTAGTTGAGACTACTACAGATAGAAGTTTGTATTGGACTGTTAGGGGTTACTGGACTAGATCGGAAAGACTTCTCAATGTTAAGCTTACTCTTCTGTATGCAATTAGAGGAACTTGACTAGTGGCCTATGTCTGCGATAATTCATGAAAGTCACCACTTAAAATGAATCTTTATTGAGCTATTAATTTTACGCAAGTATCATTTGCAGCATCTTCTTAAGATTTGGTGTTGCAGTTGCTGTTACCCAGATCCTTTGGAGGCCTAGGGGTTTACTGGTGGATCAGTTTGACTCCAAAGAAGATCTTATAAATGCAGTAGTCACTTCTTCCTTCATCCCGGGGTGAATTGTTGCTAAATTTCTTTTCTTTGTAGTAAATTGCCTTCTCCAATGCAGTTTGTTGAGAGATATAATATGGTGCAGATATCTCGCGCCCCGACCAGCCACATTATTTCGTAATCGACTGTGCATTGATGGGGGTCTGACGTTGTTCATGCCACCCACATCTGCTGCTCAAACTGTATGTGCTTGAGATATTATATTTCTTTAGCATATTAAAGAGCAAGAGCTGATTTGTCCTGAAAAATCATTGAAACTTGTCTCTGTTTACCTGGCATTCAAAGAAACCGCATGTTTCTACATCATAGCTTCTAAAATCTGAAACATGGTCAGGTGATAGAGACCTATATGAGAGAAGCTTGGACTAATTACTTGATGAGAATCACTTAGATTAATTACAATGTCCGTCAGTTGGGAGTGGAAATGTCATGATTAGTTGGCAACCTGTAACTTAGTGTCGGTGCTTGCCTTGAGTTTTTTCCTTAACCTCCAACAATGATGATTCTCAGTTTTGGCATTGACATGTTTATCCTTAAGGAGACATGCATATTTTTGTTGTTTGGTAGTACGAAAAGGAGAATTTAACAGTAGCAATACAGCTTCTTGAACTTCTATTTGCATACTCTAGCTCTTTAGCATGGAACTTTTTGAATGGCTTCAGCATTTCTTTAATTTTTCTCATCCTTTCTTAAAGCAGTTTCCCCCATTGGTGTGTTTATCTAGGCTTGTTTTACCCCCTTTTATAAGATATTCTATGTTGTGTTTTTCCACCTTGGCCCATTTTCCTCTTCGGTAACTGGTAAGTGTGGCTCACGTGAACTCTCATGCATGGTGCATGCCTGTTTGGTAGATATATCTTTTTGTTTTAATGTACTTGGTGACTGGTGAAGTATCATTACTTCCTGTGCAGTGCATTCAAGCATCTAGTTAAGGCAGGGATCACTGTGTTTTTGGCTATAGTATTGCAAATTGCATTTGCCAGTATTGGAAAGCGGCAAAAATATTCTCAGGATTCCTTTAGTACTTTGGGAGAGTACCATTTACCTGTATTTGGATTTGATGGTTATTTCCGTCTGATGAGATCTTCTGTGATTTTCCAAGCTAGACCATTCAAATTGGTCATAAAAGCTACTCATGAACGAGTCATTATTATCCCAGTTTTTCTCCCTACAGGTCCGGGTGTGTGCCTTTCCAGCCACTCAACTAGGGTTGCAAGGGATTGGGATCAGCCCAGATTGCAATCCAGAAAATAGGGCGAGCCCCAGAGAGGTAATCTTGGTTCCTGCACTAAGTTTTGATTATCCATGGCGAAGTTAATTGACAATAAAGTTTTCCAGCTTTTCAACTGGGCGCTTGAACCTGCAGAAGATGATATCCTTGACAGGCTGTTTGAGCTCGGATACCGTGATGCTGCAGTCTGGGCTGAGGACAACCCAGTTGCAGAAGTAGTTGAAGATGATTTTCCTTTGCTTAAAAATGGTTCTGCGTAGCACAGCTGATTGATAAGATGCTTAGACTAAGAACCTGATAGAAGATGCTGAGCATCGTGCATTATTATGCCTCACCCCAGTGAATCCAGTTGCATCATGCCCGACTGGTGGACAAGATCATTCTTCTTTCTTGAAGAGCAATACCAGATGCAAATTGAGGGGGTAAAACAAAATAGCACATAAGCTTTGTACAGTAGTGGTAACATTAAGTTATCCACACCCTTATATGTAGAAGCTAGTAAAAGGGATAAGAAGAACACAAGACTAAAAAAAAAATGTAGGTTTATTTTTCAGGGAAAGCTCAATTTTTTGAGTCAGAATTTAATTGTCCTCTGGATTTTTTTTTTTATCTGCTTCCCATCTTCATTTTCTAATCGAATGTGTGGCCACATCGACCTATCATCTAAAAGAGAAGGACGAGCTCTTTTCTAGAATTTTTCCTAGTAATGGACTTTGAGAATTTTCCCCACTTTGTTTATGTGTGATTTACTGCCTTTCTACGCTTCGGTGGCAACAGAAATCTATCTGTGAGAATCTTGGACCGTCAAGAGTCAAATGGAAGAATATCCACAGGTGGATTAGATTAGATTGTTAGGATTGAGTGCACAAACATAACGAAATAGAGAGTAAAAATAAGAAAGAGAAATCGAGATACAAGGTTTATTCTGATTTATCCTTAAATTAGGGCTATATCCAATAAAGGATTTCACCATAATTAGCATCTTCCACCACTTTGAAAATAAAGAGATTATATGTCCACGATACTCAGTAGCTATTCATGGATTAAAGACAAAACTATCAATAAAATACGAGCCCATAATATAAAGTCCTTGCCCCCTACGACTTTGCTAGGGTGGGCTTCCCGGACCTGTGTCTTTTTACAATGGGAAGTATGAATCACACAATATAAATTGTCAACTTCTCGATGGGGAATATGAAGCGTATCCCAACACAAATGACATAAAAATGCAACTCTTAAATTAATGCCATGTTAGTGCTTTCATGATCTTCTGTCGGTATGAAGATTCTTCTCTTGTATTTTAAGGATTCTAATTCGGGGGGAAAATGACATATATGGCCCTGAACTCTAGTCCAATATGCAATATCGTCTATAAATTTTTAATTTGTTTAATGTGATTCTTGAATTATAGGTAAATGTTTAATATAGTCTTTTGGTTTGCTCAAATAAGAAATTATATATTATCTGATGATGTGAATTATTATATGCCAAGAGCATCGTTTGAGATAAGAAAGGAAAGAAAAGAGATTGACTAGTATTTTTATTTGAACAGATGCTTTGTTGGAGATATCATTTTGAGTTCTTCCGTGATAATATCCCATGTGGAAATTTATTTTCCTAATTCGAGATTAATATCTTAAGTAGACAATCCACGCGTAACCCTTTTTTTTCCATGTTCAAATTTAATCGATTGGAAGGCATATCAACAGATTCCGTTAGCTTAAATTAAGAAAGGACAGTATTGAACATTTTCTTATAGTTATGGACTAGATCGAATATTCACTAATAGTCCAGGAATCACATTGAACAAATCAAAAGTTTAATGATGACAGTGCACACTGAACCAAAGTTCATGGACAATTTGTGTCGTTTTCCCTAATTTGGGCATTGAGCAGGCATCCGGTTAGTAAATAAACATTACGGCACTTCATTCAAAAATGGCGTCTTCACTCAACTAGTCTGGTATCGAAGTATTCTTTTCTATCCAAATCAATTTCACATGCCTGGCCTTTATCTTAAGTAGGTCTTAGGAGGACGTCCTGGTAAATACAATGATCCTATACTATCTCAGCCATGGATATAGAGTTTTCAGGCCCTATTTTGATTCCTTTGCCTTTCCTTTTCGAATACTTTCTTGGATTCATCTTCTTTGATGGCGATTTTTTGGTGCATTCTGCTCAATCATAACATCACTTTCCTCTCCAGGCTGTGGAATAACGATGCCGTGTGGAGCTTGGACGGGGGCGTTGTCCCTTCTGGGTCAATTGTGTGGTTGTTGGCCAAAGTGGAAACTTGGGTGATTGATTCTTATGGTCAGCTGAAGTGCCATAAAATCAATTTCTTGTTCGAATCTTCTTTTGTCTACAGGCATTCTTAATTGCACCGCGACGATGTTGCTCGTCATTTAGAAGTATTCTAGACATCCAAACACAGTCGCTCCTTATCAAAATCCTTTTCAAGATCTAATGGCAATTCATGTCTAGTGAGCTATAAATTGCGCCCTTTTTCTTGTTTTCTTTTTGTTTACGTCCCGGCATCTACTGTCCACTACGAGAAGAAAATACTTGATTCCAAAATCTGCATGTAACTGTCTAGAATACCGATCCATTTCATTGCAGGGTATATGTTGTGCACTGCATATTCAAAACCCCTATAACAACGTGAAGTACAGTTTAAGGAGCCTTCCACCTTAACATATCTCCCTTTCCAGAATCTTCACAGCCTCCAAGACTCCATCCTAAGAATTGACAACAATTAAAATTTGTAAATCATATTTTATTGAACCATGTAGGGAAGGAACATATAATAAGTCTCAAGAAGAATGTTGGACCCCTAACTTGCAGTTTTTTCAATTTCATCAGAGACTTTTGTGCAATCAAATGTTCTAATTTGCTCGATTTGTGTAACTGTAACCGAGTCTTTTATAGGACTTCAAATGAGGCTGAAGTGGCAAAACTTAACATCCCACTTTAAACACCACCAGCCAGCCACCAAGAAGGGCCATTTGACCCGTGACAGGACCTAGGCCAGTGAAATTATTAGCATGCCATTGTGTGAATCCTGAACATTCTACTAGCAGGTAAATATATGCATCTAGGATAAACAAGCATGAAAGTCATTGACCTGGTGAGCAATTTGGGAAGATATTTCTGAAGCACGTGCTTGGACTGTTGCAGAAAGTGCAGTGTGTATGGAGCCTGTAAACACATCCGCGGCCTCCATAATGCACATGCCATCAGTACTTTCCGGGAGCAAATGGCACCTTTTAAGTGGTTCGGGGGCCACCCCAAGCCAGAACATCCTCTCAGCCCAGTAGAATTGATCCAGGAGAAATGGACAAATTACCTTAATATTTAATATTGTGAGAGAGAGAGAGAGAGAGCACAATCACTCAAAATCAAAAGGTGCATGAAGCCGGAGCAAGGAAACAAGTGTTGCTCTACATACATCCAAAATAACATACCAGAAAAAGAACAGAAGGTGACAAGTCTTATTGCAGGCAAGCAATGGTGCGCTAGATATTTGTATATTTGATGTAAACTAATAAGCTTTGAAGAGGCAGTAAGATTTCAGCATTCCTTTTCTTTTTATTTTTTTATGGTGGCTGAAACTAAGATTAAAATGTTCACATTGTGGAAAATTACATTCATGGTTCCCAATTAAGCCTGGGGGCTAGGAAAATTGAGGTTGTAATCCCCTAGTTTTTACTTATTGTGCGATTTTTGTCCTCAACCCTCGTCCAGGTCATCTTACAATTTTTTCACATGACCTAACTGATGAGATTGGGCTAATTCAGGACTTGAATAGGGCAGGCATAAATTAGGACAATCTCCCATTCTTTGCATGTTGATGATACTAGAGTTGCATTCGTGATGACAGAAAGCAAGTAATAACTCCAACGTGTTCCCCAAACGAAACAGAAAAATTGACACCCTGGTCATGTCACTCAAGTCATCAATTTTTGTATTAAGTTAAATATTTGCAGCCATTTTTGCCCCTAATAGCGGATACAATCAGAGAAAGCCTTTATAGAGATTCCAGTTGACGCTTTCTCCTATAATTACCACAATGTCTTTTTTACACGACCCACTGTATAAAATGGCACATGCTTGATTTCTTGAGAACCTCAAGCAACTTCAAAGGTATGGTTCACAAATAAATCAATCATGCGATGAAGCGATTCTGAGACAACAAATATGAGTTACTAAAACGTGAAATACACCACTAACCTGGGGAATACCAGCTTTAAGTGCTGCCGCGGTTGACCCACTAACATTCATTAAGAGAGAATAATGCAGCACAAGTGAGAGATGGAAGTAGTAGTGCTAATACTGTAACTACAGAACTAGTGGATAATGATGAAACGCCTCACCTTCCCCCATGATGAACTGCAACTGCACATTTTGGGAAGAGCCAGAGGTATGGAATGTTTCTAGGATACACAACAAGAAGCTCAATAAACTTTCAGATTGGAAATTTATACACATGGATGGAAAGATGGTAATTGTAGACCAGTTAAGGTAGCTGGTTCTATCCCTTATCACAAATATGCATGAAAGAATAAGATGCAGAAGAATAGATATGATTAGCCAAGGAAACCGATCAATTATTTTTTATCTTCTCATTTTTCTTTTGAAGTTCAGGCTAAATAGCCAAAAGCAAATGATAGATAAAGATTCTGGTATCTCTTCATGGTTTTAACTTATATATCAGATATAAGTTCCTTTGCTCTTAAAAGGTGGATTATCCTTCCCTTGCTACTCGTACAAAGTAGAAATGACCTAGCCTGGAAGACCGTTGCATCAAAGGCATGACAAATGAAAGAGTTAGAAGTGTCCCAAAATCATATATTTCCCCCTAGGTGGATCTCCAAATGTAAGAAATTTGGCACTAAAACAATGTCCTAGATTCCCCCTTCCCGTTGTTTGTACAAGGATTGGCATCCCGTGTGTGCCGAGCTGCCAATTAACATATTTTTACTCATCAAAGGGAAAAACCAAATTAAGATGGCCTCCAGCAATTCAAAATAGCACAGGATACCAGTTTGACAGGCAATCTAGGCAAAGCTGAAGGTGAATTCAATTGATACACAGTAGATATTATGTTTGAACTTCAAAACTTAAAAAAAGTTGGATAATAAGGATAAGCTCACAATGTCACTCTTTTCCCATCGCTTGGTTTCAATTGCCAGACTCCGAAGTTTTCTAATCAGACACTCATATCGCCTTATCAACTTTTTGACATCATTTTTTCCTTCTTAGTTCTTCTAAATTATCGCTCACTGACGCTCAAGAATAATAGAAAAAAATTAACTGACCCAGTGAAGCAGAAGAGTCGTCCATTGAATAATAGGATTATCCCATCTTCACTAAACTGTCTTTGACTAAAACTCGATGATTCCTCTGCAGCAGATGCAAGAACTGCCGCTTGTAAGGGTTCGTGACCAGCAGTTAAAAGAATGAACCTGTATTTTGTAATTCTGGTAACAATTTGCAGGACAGCAAGAAAAGCTTGAGGGTTTTGCATAAAGCCCATACTGCAAACAATCACACATGTTAGAGAGAGATTTAGAGACATATAGACTGACAATGACAGAAAAACAGAGTGCATAAAAACAGTCAGTTCGCACCAACACCAAAGTATTAGAAAGGATAACATATCTATTAAAAGTGGTTTGGATACCGTACAAAATTAATGATTTGCAAGTGAGACTGTACCGAATGCTGGTATTGACGTCAAGAGTTGAGAGTTTCTTGGCTAAGGAATTTCCAATACCACCACATACACTTTACTTATTTAGTTACCATAATTGTTTTTCTTTTGCTTCCTTTATAGGAAGTGCCAGCTCATTTTTTGTCGTCTGTACACATAGAAAGGGGCAAATGTAAGCTGAAAAACACTTGCCTCCCAATTGAACTCAGGCCGACAAAAACGAGTGGCATTGAAGTATCTGTCTTTAGGAAAGAATGCAATTGAACATGAACAGAACATGTTGGATATTCTGTCTTTGAATGAACTTCTGAATCAAGTGCTGCACCTTCAAGACACTGTTGACAGGAAAATTGCCACTCGATTGGGATATACCAGAATCCACAAACACGTACATTTGATGGCCAATAATCTGTTGACATACTTGTACTGATGAGAAAATCAAACCATGAGGTGGAAATTGAATAACAAAGGATAACATTCACGCAGACTAACCACAGAAAGAAGGGTCATGTAAAAGCTATCTGAGCATGGCATGTTGATTCATTTTTTTTTAACCAAGCACCAGAGTTTTCTATTAGCCTTAGTCAGTGAAAACCAAAGATAGACCTGACCATTAGAAAGCCAATGCTTGAGAACTAGTTCTAAGCAGAGAACTTTTATGAAGGATCATTGGCAAGCAAATATTAGATGACACGGCTCTACATCTGTTAGGTGTCCCCTTACTCATGCACACCTAAGCATTTTTTCAAGCAAATGGCAGCCCAAGAATAGAAGTCAATCTTTTCTGTGTGAATTAATAGCATGTAAGGAGCGACTCCCAAAATGTATTATACCAGGGTGTTCAACAATATCCTCGCTAAACCCATACCTGTCAAACAATATAATAAACGGATTTTAAACGTTGTCCAATAGAGAAACAATATTGCATCAAAGAGGCATTTGATGAATTGGCCAGCAGCTGCGAAGTAGAAAAATTGACGATAGTATAGTTAAGCTATATTTATTATAAATTATATGATGGTCAACTTTTTTGTGGTTAATTAGACGAGAAGCTTTTGCGCGTTATGGGAAATTCATCAGGAAATAATTTATCGTAGTTTATATAGTTCTGCAAATCGAGATGACAGACCATGTAATCAACCCCATAATTCATTTTCTGCAGCAACAAAAATTGTTTTACGGGAAGTTGTCAATTGAAGGAGATCTGTATTCAACTTTCCAAGTACCATCAATAGGACAGGGATTGAATTATCAAGAAAACTTACACTATTATCATTCGAGACATAAAAAAGACAAGAGTTTCTGGAATTACATTTCATACTACTGGTTCTTTTTATACCGACAGGTTACTCACAGTGTAGATGCGTAACTCCCTCCCTCCCTCCCTCTGGTGTTGTTTGGGTAAAGATGTGGTCGTGGACGCATGAGGGTGTGGGCACACGTGTGCAGAGGCCATGCTTATAATATTTCACACTTGTTGAATATAATCATGCAGCACAAAGGTTGTTTCACTCTCAAAATCTCTCAATTGGCAAAAATGAATCATTTTCAAACCTGTAGATCGTTTGCTAATCCTGGATGCATACAATGATCTTCATAGCATAAATCTAGTGATAGGTATATGGCTCTGAAGTATAAAAGCAGTTTCCAGTATAAAAGCAGATTCCCAAAAAAAAAAAAAAAAATGAAAAAATCATCCAGAAAAGAGATATTCCATTCAGATCTGGACATTTATTCTTGTTTAATTACTAAAGTGCCTATAATATAGCTTTCAAATGGAAAAAGCCTGAAAACTTACAAGAGTAGAGGAGATGGATCTCTCTCGTGCCACGTTGGAAGACTTGTCACTGGATCCTGCACTGTCGAACAGAAGTCATATTGCCAAGAGGTTCACACAGCATCCCAGCCAAAAGGCATCATTGTTTATTCACCTACAAAAGATGTAGAAGCCAATAATAAAAGCACGAAAGAGTTTACAAGTGTCAAGAGCACTGACTGTAAAAGGAATGGAACTTAAATGTAAGACATCACTTCTCCAATAGCCCCAACTTTCAGCAAAAAGTGGCCACATCCAATGCATCACATCTTTCCAGCAGACCTACGAATTTGTAAGGGGCGAGAAATCAACATAGGAAGTAGGTAAATATCGTAAAACCTTTGCTCACATCAGTATCAACCAATATCGAGATTTTATGAAAAGAATAAACATTAGAACTAAGATTTTGTAACATCAATCCATAAATTATCATGATAAGGATACCTTGCCAGTGGGAGCTTCTTGGAGATAATCATACAGCAATGGAAATTCCTTCCTGAAGTGACGCTCAAATGATGAAGGAGCACTGTACAACAGATGATAAATCAGCAAATGAATATTTCACTTGTTCGTCAGAGGATAGATAGCAGCAGAATATGGAATTAAAACTACTTTAAAATACTTCCTTAAAAGGGATGTGGAAAGAAAAGTGTAAAACAGAAGCAACTACTTTCTATGTCCCTCACAAACCTCATGCTGATCTTACAGAACAACGAGAAAATGCTTAATTATTGGTCCCTGTCCTGATATAACATCTCCCACAATCCCACTATGCTACAACCAATTTAGCATTTTTATGGTGGAAAATCCAAGTTAGACACTCATGTCTCACAAAGAAAAACATCCTACTTTTTTCAGGTCTTCTGAGATTGAGAATGAATTGATCATTTAGTCATAAGTTCAGGTAGCAGCAACATTCGAGATTAGATTCATAACTTTGAGTTGAACCTTAGCTGCCTCTATGGTCAAATTCAGATGTTTAATCACGTTTCACCAAGGATAGAAATATGCAGCGAAGAATAAATAAAGTTGAACATGTATTTACAACATCAAATAGTGAGCTAATATCCAGAAATACAATACACGATTTGTTTGATGCAAAAGTTCAGCATGACAATACCAGCCAAGTTGATGCCTCTTAAGTTTGTAGTGGATGTAATATGTACTGTGAAGCGAGACAAGATGAAGAAAGAAAGACACAGCTATAAATTTATGAACCCTTCATAATGATGACCAGCATGCATAAGAAATTTTCCTTAAATGGAAATGGAAAGGCAAATCTCAGGGAAAGCGAAAAGGTTCAACACACTAACTGTATTATAAAAAGTTGAATGACACATTTACACAACCCCTCGTAGCTTAAGTAGCTGCGTTGAATTTGGAAATTCTCACAAGTTGGGATAGGATGAAGCACGAGGTTGACTCAAACGAATCATATGGAAATGGCAACATCAGCAAAGACAACCAACAAAGAGCTATAAAAGTGAAACTAATAGTCCAAAATAGAGGATAGTTACTGTATTTTTTACCATTACCTATAAGGAACGACATATGGAGCAGCAACCACACAGCGGACCTGAAAAAGCTCTGCAAGGTTCCATCCCTCCTATATTGTCAGGAAAAGTAATTCTTTCAGTTTCAGGTACATAAGCACTTCCTATAGTCTACATTCTTTTCAGGTGGTAACTTACCAAGGATAGATGACTAGAATGCTACACCAGTTAACTACAGTAATTGCTTTTTAATAACTAAAAAGCTCAAAGCAGGGAAAAAGATAGGCATTCTTCCTTTTTTTGGCTTTTCTAATTGGATCATGATATGCTGCAATAAACAGAAGTTTCTTCACAACTCGATATAAAGTTGTATTTCTTTACAGTATAGAGCTAGTTTGAAACTTATGAGAGCATGTTCCATATTAACAGCAACAGTTACAGCTTTTAGCCAGGCAAAAATGCATCTTCCGTATGTAAAATACAAGTACCAGAGCAAAGAAGTTTATCAAAATAAAGTCACCGGCAATGACTTCTTCGAGTCCGAAGATACTCTCAACTGCCGATAAGCATTCTTGTCTGTGCACGTCGGTAACTTTCCTCTTCTGTAGAGAAAACGACTGCGGTGATGATCCTAAATAAATGAATAGTAGAACTTCAGATAAGCGATCAAGGATAGAATCTTCTCTCTGCATCACATAAACCATATTTCTTTTTCTTGAATACAAAAACAAAGTCCCCTATAGGAACCAAATGAAGTGAAGTGACCAAAACCTGCAGGGCTACTCTCTTCCTGAACAGGAAGAACGGGCAGTGATGCAATCGGCACATACGTCACACGCTTTTTGGCCAAATGGGCACTCAAGCTCTGCAAGAAACAGCAAGAAACTTGAACTGTCTGAATATTCATGCTTAGAACCAACTGATAAGCATAAGCATAAAACACTTCCCTAACCAAGAAAACTAGTCGATCTCAACTAGTCTCCGAATAATAGACGATCAGTCACTCATCACATATCAAAAGTTAGAAAAAGAAGAAAAAAGTAACTTCTTGTTCAGGCTACACATCTTCATTGTCGATGGAAAAGTACCTGGTGTGCCGAATGAGTGACGAAAAGCACTCTGTAGTCCTCCATTTCACCACCGAATGCGGCAGCGATCGCCTGGAGAATGCAATATACGAAATTTGAAAATCAAGAACGATTCAATACTTCCGCAAGATTGCAAGAACGTAGAAAAGACTGATGGGGGCTGCGACAGTGAGGCGAGGCGATTACGGCGATGGGAAAAACGTCGCCTTTCGTGCCGAAGGCCATGAACAGAGCGATGGGTTTCGTCCTCTTCTCCTTCTTCTTGTCGGATTCGCTCGGATTCGACATGGAGGAGCGCAAGACAGAGATTCGACGTCGTCCCTATGCTTTGCTTACTGCTCAGAGATTGAATGACTCGATCAATGGAGCTCAAACTGCATGTCAAAGGATGGAATGGAACCAAGAAAGGGGTCGAGAGGGTTGGAAACAAAGTGCCACCCGGTCGAGCTCTTCGGTGTCGAGCGTGGAAACCAAACAAAAATCGGTCCAGTTTGGTTCACCTTTAGAACCAGGATTTGGACCGGTGACTTCGAGAACTGCCCAAAATCGATTGATTCGGTCCGGTCCAAGCAGTTATCGATCCCGTCAATTCCTTTTGCTCATCTTTATTTGAAATTCATATTGCCAAAAGCCCTTTCCTAATTTTTGGAACATGAAATTTATTGTGCATATTTTAAAACCCGAAATCTACCCTGTTAATTGATTTTAGAGTCAGTTCCAGATCATCGCGAAAATCGTACCGCATAATACATGTTTCTAAAAATATGAAATTGGGAACCGGACCGAATCTTACCAAAACCTCCGACTGCCGGGAGAGAGCGACACGCCTGACCCCAACGGTTCCCCTCTAGACTCGTCGAAGTTTCGAGGCAACCCATGAAACCTCTCTCTCTCTCTCTCTCTCTCTCTCTCTCTCATTTCCATGGAATGACTGATGCTTGAGCTCCAGAGGGCGAATGTTGCTTCCAACAATTTGTTTTGCGTTTGACTAATTTACCGCCAAATTCCGCCGACCATCCCCGAGCTTGGGTCCATGGAGGATTTGAAGACTGCCCTTCACGAGCGTTGCCTGGCAGTCGCTTCTCTTCCGGAGAAAGGCCGTTGTCTCTTCGCCACCAGAGACTTCCACCCAGGTCCCTCCCTCTCCCTCTTTGTCTCTCACCAAAGAAACGTTGGTATTGTCGACACTAATATAGTTGTTTAATGCAGGGGAAGTGATTATCAGCCAAGAGCCGTATGTTTTCGTGCCGAACTCAGCAGAGCCGAGGTGTGATCACTGTTTCGCCTCGACCCACCTTAGGAAGTGCTCGGCATGTCGGGCGGTTTGGTACTGTGGGAGCTCTTGTCAGGTATGCAGCACGGAGCTGGCAATTTCAGTGAAGTTGCTTTGTCATGACACCGTCTCTCATTAGCATTATGCTCAAATGGAAATTTTTTGGGGGCAATCACCTGATAGTATAGTGAAATTCATCTATTCGGTACTTCGCTTGTGAGGGATGGTTTGATCTTTGAAGATAAAAAGAATTGCGGAGAGAAGTTTCTGTGAAGTGGATAATGATCGCTTTGCGAGTCCCGATTTTGAGTTCATCAATGTGTGCAGAAATCAGAGTGGAAGGTGCATCGGCTTGAATGCATGGCTCTGGTGAGGCTCGATAAGGAAAAGCGGAAATCTGTTACCCCTTCCATACGTTTGATGATTAAGCTCTACATACGAAGAAAGCTGCAGGATGAGAAGGTTCTTTTTTCCCCTGTGTTCTTCCCCAGTAGTTTCAAATTTCATTAGACTTCATTTCCAATCCATTGAATTTGTTGATTTTCTCTTGCTCTCGACTTGGCTATTGACTTGCTATGTCTTGCTGTCGAGTTGTATTCTCAATCTCGACCATCATTTGAAGATCGCTTCTGGAAAAAGTCCTTTCCGTCATTCCTGTTAATAAAATGATTGTTTGTATTCTGTTGTACTACCGCTTGGCTAGTTTATGCACCTCTTTGGCAGAAGTCCAGTCAAGTTTCTTTACTATAAACTTTAACTAAAAAGATTAGAGGAGTCAAATGTTGACAATGACAAAATCAGATCTCATGTACTTTTGATGGAGAGAATGAACCATAATATCGGGAGGGTATGAGCAATTCTATCAACCTTTGCGCTTCACTTTTCTTTATTAATATGTTACAGAGCAGATTATTCATGATTAGTGAGATGTTATAGATATTTTGAGGTCTCTTAAGTAGATCTTTTACGTTTAGATAATTAGAACTCATAAAATTTTAATTTTCTTTTTTGCAGAGATAGTCAGCTTAGATGCACATGTTTGTTTGTTATTTTAAAATTTTCCAGTAATTTGACAAGCATCTATAATTTGCTGTCGATGTTGCTGCCATGAATGACAGTCATATATTTACTGGGAAAGAGTTGAGTTATCATATGTATCTCTAATTCCAATGGATGTTTATCTTGCTTTACCGCTACAGAAACTATGGATTCCCACTTTTTGGACGTGGTAAGATTGGTGTCTGTGCCTAGCATCAAAATCAATTGTATTCTCTTGTATAAACTGTTTGAGTTTCCAGGTCGTTTGATGTTCTTCTCTGGAGAGAGAATGCTTGCAAATTTATTTGGTCAGCATGCAGAATAACTTCTGGCATCCATCCAGGCGAGCACATCATTAATCAATGATCTGTGTGCTCCTGTGCAGATCATTTCGACTACTGCAATGGACAATTATAGTCTGGTGGATGCATTGGTGGCCCGTATCCTTTATAGGCTTCTTTGGTGTAGTCATTGGTCATAGTTCAGTAAGTTTTACTCATTATTGATTATCCAGATAACTGTTTTCTCTGAACCTTCTCTGATAAGACATGTCGGAAATTGATGAGAAGCAGCTGGTGCTCTATGCACAAATGGCTAACCTCGTTAATATAATACTCCAGTGGCCCGAGATCAATATCAAAGAAGTTGCAGAGAACTTTTCCAAGGTCCATTCTGGAAAACTTCATGCCTACTGTCTTTGCATAGATGTTTGTTACGAGTGCAAATACAATTTTTTTCAAACAGTATTCATTCCTCGCCCTAGTGCCTAGAGTGCACTCCAGTTTTGCATCGATTGCTGCTTTCTAGAGAGCTTTCAGTAACTTATATATTTGTCCTTTAAAGTGGTGGGCAAACTATGGATTTTGGAAACATAAGGATTCTTGTGTTTTGATGTCTGACGTAGCATGTAGATTAACTGGTGTAGTGTTGGTACATTTGACAATATGTCGGAATCATTTGGAAGCGGATGAGAACTTTTACTTAACGAAGATAGTTTATATGCTGTGTATATGTCCAATGTGCATCAAAGCAATTATAATCAGTGACATTGGAAATGTCTTTTTAGTTTTTAAGTTGGTTTACCTGCCGATGTGCTAAAAACCCAGCTAATATGCAGCTTTCATGTAATGCACATACAATCTGTGACAGTGAGCTGAGACCGCTAGGAACTGGACTCTATCCTGTCATCTCTATAATCAATCACAGGTAGCTGCCATATTGGTCTGACATCTTCTATGCTTGCCATTCCAATATTTTGCTGCTGACTTGCTTGTATAGCTGCTTGCCAAATGCAGTATTGCTATTTGAGGGAAGGACGGCTGTGGTTCGTGCTGTACAACAAATAGCGCAAGGTTCGGAGGTAGTCTGTGCTTGTTTTCTTGGATCACTTGCTTCCTCTTTAAATGGAGACTGACTCATCATTTTTCAGTTCACTGCTGAAATTCCTACTTAATGTTAGAATGACTGGTGATTTTTCAGCAGAACTTTAACATGACATCCAGGAATAATCACGGAAAAATTTGTTTCTAGTATTCCGACATGGTGATGAATGTTGCTAATGTGTCTTCTAGCCCGTCCAACTCCCAATAATTCAATGTTTAATTATATTATAATGTATGAAATTTTAGCTGTCAGGCTGCAGAATTCTGTGATGTTTTATAGATGAATTGGGAATTCTTAGCACTCAGCTATATCTTATCTTATTTAGGAATATATAGAAAATCTGATTCAGGAAAAGTCACTGCTTCTAATCAGTCGTAAAACAAGGTTCATGGTTTTGTAGATGCAAATGTGCGTCAATGTCGAATCTCGACTTGGACCTTCTACAATAGAAAAATTTATGCTTTGGACATTTTATGAGTCTAAGATTTGATAGTACAGTCCAGCAGAATTATATTGAATATGTAGTGGAACTGAAACAAATGCTAGACCCCATCGTAACTTCAAGAAGAATTAAGGATGTAAAAAACAAATTTTAAACCAGATCAAAAGATTTCAGTGTGAATTTCACTATTGAGTTTGATCAGCAGATTCTTGTTACTGGATCATAATTCCCCAATGGTTGGATAAAGATTATAAACAATCTAATATGTAAGAAGCCACCCTTCCAGCCATTTGATGCTAATTAACTGTGATATATCTTACCTTCTTTTCGTTATCATTGCCTAACTAAAGGGTTGCTGGATGAAGCTGAAAAATTAGTGCTGAAACTTTTAACCATTGAACTTTAAGCGATGGTAACATTAAGACCCTGAACCTTAACCCATACACACAACCAGCCATAATGCTCCGGTTAGTATATTGTTATAAGCATTTAATTGCTTATCATGGGTTATGTAGCACTGGTTCACATAGATCTGGTCAAATTGCCTGTGCACAACGTGGTTGTTGTAGGATAATAACATATCAGTATTGTGAGGCTGTTTGTTTTGAGATATTTATCTTTTATTTCCTTTCCCATTACTCCAACATCTCATGGTGTAGAAAAATGCTTTGATGATTATACCTCTGTATGAAATACTTTGGTGCATTGAGCATTGTCGTGCTCATACTTCATTCTGTCATGCTGACCAGAATGATTTTCTGCAAGGTCTTGATAAGCTACATAGAAACTGCTGGAAGCACTACAACTAGACTAAAGTCTCTCAGAGAACAATACCACTTTGCTTGCGCATGCCCTCGCTGTGCCAAATTGGTAACTTTCTACATTGAGAGTTTGATTATGATTGCTTGTGTTGCATCTTTTCTCTTGACATTTGAGAATGTGCAGTTTTTTTCACTGTTTGGGTTAACAAAGGTAAATTCATCGTTAAGGGGCAACCTGATGATATCAAAGAAAGTGCGATTTTGGAAGGCTACAGATGTGAGGATGGCAGATGCTCTGGTTTTCTGCTCCACGACTCTGGTATGTGGATCAAGCTTCAGCACTTTCATTGAATATCTGAAGTTTGTCACATGGTTTTCCTTGCATATGCAGAGAAACAAGGATTTGTATGCCAACAGGGTGGACGTCTAAGGAACAAAGAAGAGATAAGAGGCATTGCTAGTGAAATTAAATTGATGTCAGAGAGGACGTCATCGTCTATGTCCCCTATCCGTATCCTTTCTTCACAGCCATTGCTGTAACTAATTTTGGCAGCATGTTTATGTAATTTCCGTATTACCTGAATCTCTCTCACTGCATTTTAATGGTGTAAAATTTTACTCAGGACGACTTCCTTATTCTCAGTTTTCCCATTTTGGAACAAGTCATCCATTTGGCTGCATACTTGAGAAAGGTTTAAACTTGACTTCTTATAATATATGAAGAAGCTGTTTCCGTCTATAAGATGATTGAGAATCTCCAAGCGAAACTATATCATCCTTTTTCAATCATCTTGTTGCAAACCCGAGAAAAGATATTGAAGGTAGTTTCTTTTTCTCCTTAGTCCTATTATAGCTTCTATCCCTCATTAACAGAATTTTATAAGCATCTGTAACTCTGCTGTCTTGAACATTTTCACTTTTTGAAAGGTAGTTTGTTTTGGTGTTGTCCTGCTACCAGAAATGAATTCTCTTGACCCTGAAACTAGGAGATATGCCAATATATAAAAGTGTGTGGTGGAGAACTAGTTTAAGCAAACTAAGAAACATATAATTTGTCAAATTTTGAGGTATTGAAATTTCCGTGAAGTGGGAAATGTCTTTTCTATGGCATCTTTTATATGATTTCAGTTTCCATTTTTCTCAAGATTGGTCTGCCATCGAATAACGCATCAGATAGACTGTTGATTTTCCTCCTTATTCTTATGTTTTATCTGTAGAGCGCTTGCTTCTGTGAATTGTAGCTTGGTGTTATCTGATCCTTCTATGTGGAATGAATGTGTCTGTAACTCATGTGGTTCCAAATTGTGATCTGACTTGTCTTTGTGTTAGTTGCTTAACATTTAAAGCTTTTGTCAACTGCAGATGTTGATGGATCTGCAAGATTGGAAGGAAGCTCTGGTGTACTGCAAGCTAACAATTCCAGTTTATGAAAGTATGCCATTTTTTTATATTCTATGGGAATTGTCAGAATTTTTTTAGCAATTCAGGGTTCACAAATTATACATACATGATACAAATATTTATCAAGTTTGCATGTCATTCTCTATTGATGCTCACATATAAGGTAGAAATAAGTGGATGTGAATTAGCGAAACCATTCATCTTTGAGTTTATTGAGTGGAGTGCTATGATAGCAAATGGCCTTGCTACAACAAGTTCTGCTGAACAATCTTCTTTTCCATTGGCAAGAGTTCTTGTTTGTAAGGCGATAGAGTATTTTCAACTGAGACCATTAAGCTGTGATTTGATTGGAAACTTTGGAAGTAAAACGATTTGATTGCATGTGTTCCAGTGTTGAATAATTAGCTTCGTAGTTTTTCCCCCATTTCATCCAATCATATGGCAGGAGCTTTTGTTCCATAAAGTCACTCCTTTGACCCATGAGTGAATTTGATTGACTGAGGACTGTTCCTTTGCTCTTTAGTCCTTATCAGCATTAGAGACATTAATGAGAGCCATATCGTGCAATGCCCTCTACTTTGGTTAAAGATGTGCGGTTTTTGTTTAAAACTTGTGCTACCTGGATAGTGATGCTCCTGGTTTGTACTAATAGCAATATTAATCATTAGAGCAAACATACAGCAATGAGCTTAAGGTAACTAACCTTAATCAGAATTGGATACATATAATCCGGTGGCACTCTGTCGTGGTGCCAGTGTTTACGTGACCGATAACGCTTCATTGTCTGTAAAAGATTTTTTGCTACAATTTTTATCGTCTTTCTTTTTTTTATTTGATCTAACAGGAAATGCTGATATAATTTTTCTGATTTTTTGGTATATGTCCTCTGAACTCCTGTCTTTGACTTTATGCTGCAGGAGTATATCCAGGGTACCATCCTTTGCTTGGGTTACAATACTATACCAGCGGAAAACTCGAATGGTCTGTATCTTTCTCTGGATTTTTATCGTCCATTTTCCTTACTTCTTCCTTTTCCTCCCCCACATTTAGTCTTTTAATGCTAGGCTAATGAGTTTCACGTCAGTCATTAATTTTTCAAGGAGGTACCTGCATTACCTTCACTTTGTTGGACAAGTTGCTGACATAAATTCACGCTGCATGCACTTAAGATAGATTTGAGACCAAGCAATGTGCGATCTGTTGCAGAACTATTGGTGTGCTCAGTCACGAATTTGTTATTTGTTTTAGTGATGTTATTTCAAACAGCAATTATAAGAAAGCATCACCTGGATTAGAGAGGATTTTTAGGAGAACTATTGGTGTGCTCAGTCCCGAATTTGTTATTTGTTTTAGGATGTTATTTCAAACAGCAATAATAAGAAAGCATCACCTGGATTAGAGAGGATTTTTAGGACAGGGAAAGCAGCTTTACATGATGAACGTATAACTGTAACTTGTGCTGTCCAAAAATATATCACTCTTAACACAATCATTGTTTTCTTATAACTACAAGAATTGTAATAGCTATAATTAAGGTTTATCAGATTTTCGTCGTTCTAATCCCTCTCCTGCTCTTCTTGAAGTTGGAAAAGTGACTACAGTGGAAATTTCTCGTTTGGATTAAATAGCTGTTGATCAGTCTGTCGTTTCTTGTGGCAAATTCTGCAGTGGTTTACAGAGACGCATAATCTGCTTAAAGGACTTGCTCAGTCATTTTAACCGATGCTTCATGCATGAAAATGGTCTCAGAATTCGCCCCCCCACCCTCTATAGAATGTTACCGGCTTTTCCCTCGGTTTTCAAGCTTGCTATTTTACATGTGGCAGGTTACTCGGTGACACAGGAAACGCCATCAAATCACTGACCAGAGCAGTCGACATACTGCGGGTGACTCACGGGATGAGTACGGCGTTCGTCAGAGACCTCGTGATGAAGCTGGAAGAAGCGCACGCCGAAGCTTCTCACATGCTTTCGTGTGCAGATTAATAGCAACATTGCGACTCAGCACGTGGCGCTTACAAGGGCCGGTGTACAATACGGAAGTTGCACATATGGAGAGTTGTGTTGATTGCTTGTGACATCTACAGTTCAGTAATTGGAGACATTGTGTTGCTAAGTCTACCTCTCGAACGTTTTCGATCAGCATGCATTGATAAGATGATCTGCTCGCAGAGTTTTCCAAGCTGTAGACTGCGTATGTTGCGAGGAAGGCTCTACTTCCGAGAGAGAGAAGATTATGGGAAACTTTTTTACCTGTGCCCAACTTCTATTTGTATAACTAATTATCGTTTCGAATTCACTAACTATTGTATGAAATTAGTAACCTGAGACTTCATTTATTTTGCGAAAAATGAATAATTTAGAAAACATTTTCCTGAAAATGATTGCTTACATTGTTTACAAAATTGAATGAACAATTTGTTTTTTCATCATTTACAAAAATGCTCATGCATAAATTGTTGTTGATAATGAAAATATTTTTTAATGACTCATTATTTCAAGTGATACGAGCGACCAAAAAAATTTTCCGGATCGTTCATTTTTCGTTGAACTAAAAGGAGCCTAAATTCGAGTAAAATACTAACTTTTTGTTAAATTGAATTACCAACTACGATGTGGGTTATCAACTCTCGTTTTGAATTATTTATCTAAGTTTAACTCTGTTTTTGTTTTCAATTTACCGACCTTTCTGAGTTATCAATTTTTATTTGTCTTCGATAGCAACTCCTTACTTTTACTATTTTTCTTTTTGTAGAGATTATTAACCTATTAACGTGACTCACCAATATTTCTCTCATTGAATTACGACATTGTATTGCATTACCAACTTTTATTTACGTTACTTACCAACATTTATTTGGTTATTTTAATTTGTCAACTTTTCTGATCATTTACAAACTTTGACAGTGAACTTAATAACAACTCAAATTTTATTACGTTCAGTTAATGATTTCTAAACGTTTTTACTCATCCAGTGGCCTTCAATTGACCATATGCCCATCTAGTGCTAGGCTCACTAAAAGATTAATAGGAGAAAATTTGTCTCTGACTAAACTTATGCATGGTATTTATTTATCAATTTGAAACCCTGAGAGCCTAGCTAGGGAAAAAGGGGCAAATTGTAAAGGATACAATATGTTGCTTGTGCTAGCTTTTCTGGTGGAAAAACCATATTCGTGGCAATGGAGACTGAATTGTGGTCCCTAATTTGACCGAACAATTTAATTTGATAGGTCATTTTAGATTCTAAGAATCCTCGTTACTTATTGGAATAAAGGCATTTGAAGTTCTAAAACTTGTCACGAATGTGCAATTGAGTCCTAAAATTTTTAAAAAGTGCAGAAAACTTATGCAAACTAAAGAAATATTGTAACCTAGTGACACACTTATCCCAAACTTCTTCTTGTGGTGCAAAAAACTCAAAACTTGTATTTGTGTGACACATTCACAAAATAAGTTTGGAATTTTTAGTATTATGGGGTAAATGTGTCACGCAGGTATATAAGTTTGGGATTTTTTGTGTTACAGAAAAAAGTTTGAGGTAAATGTGTCATACAGATATAAGTTTGGGGGTTTTTGGTGTCACAAAAAATAATTTAGGCTAAATGTGTCACTGTTTATAAAGTTCGAGGTTTTTGGTGGCTTTTTCCCTAATGTTATGAACCCAAACTAGACCAGTGACTCACTTAATAGACACCTCACGTTCTTCTTCTTCGCAATCAAACTCTCTTCCCTCTTTCCCTCTGTGACGTCGCTTGACAGCTTCCGCAGGACGAAGGACGA
>BCNH02000004.1:21132860-21168982 GCA_001662345.2 Metrosideros polymorpha var. glaberrima | reverse complement strand
GTTGGGGACTACTGTAAGAAGTTTTCTTTTGAAGTATCAACTGGCGACTTTAGGATTAAACCAAGACTGGAGTTATCGCTAGTACATACATGTTGCTTGCCAAATTAAGGCAGCCCTTGAGTTGCTACATTAGTCCAAGATGGTGCTTGCAATAGCTATACCTTTTCCGTGTCATCTTGACTCAAGTTTCACGGTCTTTGGTCAGCCTTGGCTCTTTGAATCTCTGTTGCTCATTAAGATTTTAGGATTTAACAAGCCACAGGATGCCATCATCGTGTGATCATCCAAATTCCTTTACTAATTTTAGTGTTGAAAGGCAGTTATAATGCATAAGGAGTGGACGACCAAATAAAAGTTCTTAGGCTCCGTCTGTTTCGCGAAAAACGTGATGCTCCAGGAAGTCATTTTCCAAGAAAATGATAATATTTTCCGGTGTTCGAATGAAATCTGAAAAAGAATTGGAAAATATTCTTCGTCATTTGGTTGGAAATTGCTGACATGGACCTGGTTGTTTTACGTGGCACGCCGGCGCTAACGTTACCAAATTTTGTAATTAAAAAAAAAACCGAATTTTTTAATAATTACTTTTTCCGCAAAATGAACGGTGCCTAAAATTTATATTATCTTATAATTATCATCATTCAACAAGTGTGGGAAATACAATGGGTGAATAAAATGGCTTAAATTTTACAAGTTTTTATTTTTATATTAAGTACAATTTGGAAAACTCCCTAGGTATATGGCTTAAGTGATTCCCATGTCTGTTATCCCCCGCCCCCCGCGCTAGGCACGGGCTGGAGCAGATCTTTGGTTGGCGCCATGGTGCCACCGTTGGTGCTCATCTCTAGATCAGTGCGGTCCAAATGGGTTAATGATGATTATAATCTATGTTACACCGACACGAGACACACGACACGACACGCCATTTTTAAAAAAATAGAGAATTCTGATACGTTGGGACACATTGTATATTAAATGTATATTTTTATATATACATGATAAATTACAAAAACTGTTATATGCATTTTCGACTTGTGACCATGAATATTTTTATATACACATGATAAATTCTGACTCCTAGGGATAAGATGGTTGAGTATTGTAGAATTGAGATTTTGTGGAGTTCTTAATGCATCGACATTTATTTAACAAATTTTCATTGAATATTGCCCACACACTTTATGAGCATTTTCGACTCCTTCAAAATTTGAAAAAAAAATATATCAAAGATTAAAATAATGAAAACTTGTTTATAGCCTTGTAGATTTAGAATTTGAGAGGTTTCAGGTTTTCAATGTCAAGCAATAGAACGTTGCACCTTAAGGCTTAATCACTTATGAGTCCCACATTAGAAGTTTGTGGAATAGAGGGATGAGGGGTGTGGGTATATAAGAGGAGGAAAGGAACAAAACTTTTCACGTGAATCTTGATGGGGTCCAATGGGCCAGAGGCAGGTCTACAGCCTAGGAAGAGTTTCTTTCATTGCACTCCATGGAAGCCCACTCATCCAACGTCTACATATATTTGGAGACCGAACGTCGAAATTTCGAACTTGCGTGTCCATGCGAGTCTGAGTCTGTTGACTGCGTGTCCAAGATTTGACATAGTTGACCGCGTGTTGGGTTCGACACGGACGCACATACTAAGGGAGCGTGTCGGTGTATCATAGATTATAATTGCTTTTGAAGTAAATATATATATATCATGGGATATTCAATATTTTTCTAGCGCTAAAATGGAGTGACATAGGATTCCTCTTCCAGTTGCCAAAATATAAATAATCCAATTACACTGGTTAGGGTGTTCATGGGAGTACTTTGTAAAGCAATTCGGCTTTTCAAAGTGTTATTTTGAAACACTTCGGACCCATAGGCCTTTTTAAAGCCCAAAATTCAACTAGTACCCACCAGCTCTAGCTTCGAGCATTTTCGAAAGTAATTTGAGGGTTCAACGTATTTTTGTTTCTTCCAATATTGCTCTTACTAAAAGCGCGAATGATAACCACTTTATTTATGGAATCAATTTCTGGCTAGAAATAATTTTTTTTTTATTTCTTTTCCTTGGACAAGTTTATGATAAGAGAGAATTTTTGTTTTAGGAATAGAAATTCGTTTGATAATAACATAAAACTTTTATTTCCTTGACGGCGTTGGGGGCGGCACCGGAGCCTGGCGACAGGCGACCGACAGTGGCGATTGGCGAAGGTGGCGGAGGGGAGGGAGGAGGCAGGGAGCCGAGAGGAGAGATAACAATTTTTATTTTTAATTCTGTTCCAAAAATAAAAAAAAGTAGAAAATTTTTACTTCTCATTTATGTTCCAAATATATTTCTGGACTAAAAATTTATTTCAAAAATAGAAAAATGAAATTGCGTTACAAAACGGATTTCTATTCCAAATCTATTTCTGAATTAGAAAGCAGAATAGTTATTATGCGTGCCCTAAATTCGTTCCTAGTTTTCCGACATGGTGATGAATGTTGCTAATGCGTCTTCCAGTCCGTCCAACTCCCAATAATTCAATGTTTAATTATATTATACTGAATGAAATTTTAGCTGTCAGGCTATAGAATTCTGCGATGTTTTATAGATGAATCGGGAATTCTTAGCACTTGGCTATATCTTATCTAATTTAGGAATATATAGAAAATCTGATTCAGGAAAAATCACTGCTTCTGCTCAGTCGTGAAACAAGGTTCATGGTTTTGTGGATGCAAATGCGCGTCAATGTCGAATCTCGACTTGGATCTTCTACAATAGAAAATTTTATGCTTTGGACATTTTATGAGTCTAAGATTTTTTTAGTACAATCCAGCAGAATTATATGGAATATGTAGTAATGAAACTGAAACAGATGCCACACCCCGTCATAAGCTTCAAGAAGAATTAAGGACGGAAAAAACAAATTTTAAATCAGATCAAAAGATTTTCAGTGTGAATTTCACTATTGAGTTTGATCAGCAGATTATTGTTACTGGATCATGCTTCTCCAATGGTTGTATAAAGATTATAAACAATCTAATATGTAAGAGGTCACCCTTCCAGCCATTTGATGCTAATTAACTGTGATAGCTCTTACCTTCTTTTCGTTATCATTGCCTAACTAAAGGGTTGCTGGATGAAGCTGAAAAATGAGTGCTGAAACTTTTAACCGCTGAACTTTAGGCGATGGTAACTTTAAGACCCTGAACCTTAACCTATACACAAAACCAGCCATAATGCTTCGGTTAGTGTATTGGTATAAGCATTTAATTGCTTATCGTGGGTTATGTAGCTCTAATTCATATAGATCTGGTCAAATTGCCTGTGCACAACCTGGTTGTTGTAGGATAATAACATATCAGTACCGTGAGGCTGTTTGTTTTGAGATATTTATCTTTTATTTCCTTTCCCATTACTCCAACATCTCATGGTGTAGAAAAATGCTTTGATGATTATACCTCTGGATGAAATACTTTGGTGCATCGAGCATTGTCGTGCTCATACTTCATTCTGTCATGCTGACCAGAAATGATTTTTCTGCAAGGTCTTGACAAGCTACATAGAAACTGCTGGAAGCACTACGACTAGACCAAAGTCTTTTAGAGAACAATACCACTTTGCTTGCGCATGCTCTCGCTGTGCCAAATTGGTAACTTTCTACATTGAGAGTTTGATTGTGATTGCTTGTGTTGCATCTTTTCTCTTGACATTTGAGAATGTGTAGTTTTTTTCACCGTTTGGGTTAACAAAGGTAAATTCATCATTAAGGGGCAACCTGATGATATCAAAGAAAGTGGGATTTTGGAAGGCTACAGATGTGAAGATGGCAGATGCTCTGGTTTCCTGCTCCGTGACTCTGGTATGTGGATCAAGCTTCAGCACTTTCACTGAATAGCTGAAGTTTGTCACATGGTTTTCCTTGCATATGCAGAGAAACAAGGATTTGTGTGCCGACAGTGTGGACGTCTAAGGAACAAAGAAGAGATAAGAGGCATTGCTAGTGAAATTAGATTGATGTCAGAGAGGACGTCATCGTCTATGTCCCCTAGCCGTATCCATTCTTCACAGTCATTGCTGTAACTAATTTTGGCAGCATGTTTATGTAATTTCTGTATTACCTGAATCTCTCTTGCCGCATCTCAATGGTGTAAAATTTTACTCAGGACGACTTCCTTTTTCTCAGTTTTCCCTTTTCAGAACAAGTCATCCATTTGGCTGTATACTTGAGAAAGGTTTAAACTTGACTTCTTATAATACATGAAGAAGCTGTTTCCGTCTATAAGATGATTGAGAATCTCCAAGCCAAACTATATCATCCTTTTTCAATCATCTTGTTGCAAACCCGAGAAAAGATATTGAAGGTAGTTTCTTTTTTTTTCCTTAATCCTACTATAGCTTCTATCCCTCATTAATAGAATTTTATAAGCATTTGTAAGTCTGTTGTCTTGAACATATTCACTTTTTGAATGGTAATTTGTTTTGGTGTTGTCCTTCTACCAGAAATGAATTCTCTCGACCCTGAAACTAGGAGATATGCCAATATATAAAAGTGTGTGGTGGAGAACTAGCTTCAGCAAACTAAGAAACATATGATTTGTCAAATTTTGAGGTATGGAAACTTTGCAAGTAAAATGACCCTTTTTTTCTATATTTTTTGGGAATTGTCAGAATTTTTTTAGCAATTCCGAGTTCACAAATTACACATACGTGATACAGAATTGGATTGACTGAGGACTGTTCGTTTGCTCTTTTGTCCTTATCAGCTTTAGAGACATTAATGGGAGCCATATCGTGCAACTCCCACTACTTTGAATAAAGATGTGCGGTTTTTGCTCAACTTGTGTTACCTGGATAGTGATGCTCCTGGTGTGTACTAATAGCAATATTAATCATTAGAGCAAACATACAGCAATGAGCTTAAGATAACTAACCTTAATCAGAATTTGATACATATAATCCGGTGGCACTCTGTCGTTGTGCCAGTGTTTACGTGACTGATAATGCTTCATTGTCTGCGAAAGATTTTTTGCTACAATTTTTATCGACTTTTTTATTTATTTATTTGATCTAAAAGAAATGCTGATATAATTTTTCTGATTTTTTGGTATATGCCCTCTGAACTCCTGTCTTTGACTTTATGCTGCAGGAGTATATCCAGGGTACCATCCTTTGCTTGGGTTACAATACTATACCAGTGGAAAACTTGAATGGTCTGTATGTTTTTCTGGATTTTTATCTTCCATTTTCCTTGCTTCTTCCTTTTACTCCCCCACATTTAGTCTTTTAACGCTAGGCTGTTGAGATTCACGTTAGTCATTGATTTTTCAACGAGGTACCTGCATTACCTTCACTTTGTTGGACAAGTTGCTGACATAAATTCACGCTACATGCACTTAGATGGATCTGTTGGAATAGAGAGGATTTTTAGGACAGGGAAAGCAGCTTTACATGATGAACGTATAACCATAACTCGTGTTGTCCAAAAATACATCACTCTTAATAGCTGCTGTAATAAGGTTTATCAGATTTTCTTCATTGTAAGCCCTCTCCTGCTCTTCTTGAAGTTGGAAAAGTGACTACAGTGGAAATTTCTCGTTTGGATTTAGTAGCTGTTGATCAGTCTGTCGTTTCTTGTGGCAAAGTAATAAAATCATCGTCTGCTGTGGTTTACAGTGATGCATAATCTGCTTATAGGGCTTGCTCAGTCATTTTAACCGATGCTTCATGCATGAAAATGGCTTCAGAATTCGCCCCTCGCCCTCTGTAGAATGTTACCGGCTTTTCCCTCGGTTTTCAAGCTTGCTAGTTTACATGCGGCAGGTTACTCGGCGACACGGGAAACACCATCAAGTCACTGACCAAAGCAGTGGACATACTGCGGGTGACTCACGGGATGAGCACGGCATTCGTCAGAGACCTCGGGATGAAGCTGGAAGAAGCGCACGCCGAAGCTTCTCACATGCTTTCGTGCGCAGATGAATAGCACGTCGCGGCTCGCACGCAGCGCTCACAAGGGCCGGTGTACGATACGGAAGTTGCACATATTGAGAGTTGTGTTGATTGCTTGTGACACCTACAGTTCGGTAAATGGAGACATTGTGTTGCGAAGTCTACCTCTCGAACGTTTTCGATCAGCACGCATTGATTAGATGATCTCCTCGCTGAGTTTTCCAAGTTGTAGACTGTGTATGTTGCGAAGTGATTTGTCTCAAACTACTGGAGAGAGAGAGAGAGAGAGAATTATGGGAAACTTTTTTACCTGTGCCCAACTTTTATTTGTATAACTAATTAAGGTTTCGAATTCACCAACTCATGAATGAAATTACTAGCCGAATGCTCCGTTTGTTTTGTGAAAAATAAATAATTTGAAAAACATTTTCTTGAAAATGAATCATTAAATGAACAATTTTTTTTCATCATTCACGAAAATGATTAGACATAAATTGTTGTTGATAATGAAGATGTTTTTTAATGGCTAATTATATCAAGAGATACGAGCGACCAGAAAATATTTTTCGTATCGTTCATTTTCCGTGATACAAAAAGAGCCTAAATTCGAGTAAAATACTAACTTTTTGTTAAATTGAATTACCAACTACTTGTGGGTTATCAATTCTCGTTTTGAGTTATCGATCTAAGTTTAACTCTTTTTTAATATTCAATTTACCGACCTTTCTGAGTTATCAATTTTTATTTGTCTTTGATAGCAACTCCTTACTTTTACTATTTTTTTTTTTTGTAGAGATTATTAACCTATTAACGTGACTCACCAATATTTCTCTCATTGAATTACGACATTGTATTGCATTACCAACTTTTATTTATGTTACTTACCAACATTTATTTGGTTATTTTAATTTGTCAACTTTTCTGATCATTTACAAACTTTGACAGTGAACTTAATAACAACTCAAATTTTATTACGTTCAGTTAATGATTTCTAAACGTTTTTACTCATCCAGTGGCCTTCAATTGACCATATGCCCATCTAGTGCTAGGCTCACTAAAAGATTAATAGGAGAAAATTTGTCTCTGACTAAACTTATGCATGGTATTTATTTATCAATTTGAAACCCTGAGAGCCTAGCTTGTGCTAGGGGAAAAGGGGGCAAATTGTAAAGGATACAATACGTTGCTTGTGCTAGCGTTTCTGGTGGAAAAACCACATTCGTGGCAATGGAGACTGAATTGGTCCCTAATTTGACCAAACAATTTAATTTGCCACGAAAGTGCTCGCTACTTATTGGGATTCTAAGAGCCCTCGTTACTTATTGGGATAAGTGCATTAAAAGTCCTAAAATTTATCACGAAAGTGCAATTGAATCTTAAAACTTTTAAAAAGTGCGAGAAACTTATGCAAACTAAAGAAACATTGTAACCTAGTGACCCATTTACGTCAAACTTCTTCTTGTAAAGCTAAAAACTGCAAACTTGTATCTGTGTGATACATTTACACTAAAAAATTGGTGTTGCAAAAAAAGTTTGGGGTTTTTAGTGATAAGGATAAATGTGTCACACTGGTATAAGTTTAGGATAAATGTGTCGTACGGGTGCAAATTTGGAGTTTTTGACGTAACAAAAAATAGTTTAGGCTAAATGTGTCACAGTGGATAAAGTTTGCGGTTTTTGTGACTTTTTCCCTAATATTATGAACCCGAACTAGACCACTGACTCACTTAATAGACACCCTACGTTCTTCTTCTTCGCCATCAAACTCTCTTCTCTTTCCCTCTGTCACGTCGCTTGACAGCTTCCGCTGGACGAAGGACGAGCTCAGCTTCACGGGGGTCGCGGTGGAGTGGAGGGACTTGAGGGAGATGAGGGTCAGGAGGCCGAGGGTGAACAGAGACAATGGCGATTGTGGCTGCCTCCCTACCACGGACATCACCGGTCGGAGCTTTCGGGGATCAATCGGAGATTTGAATTTCAGGCTAGAACCAGGAGGAGAATTGTGCAGGAGGATGTGCGTGAGATTTGGGAAGGTTTGGTAATCCAGGGGACGCGTGATTGTGATTCTCTAGCACAAGTTCTCTTTTACTGTTTTCCTCCTAGGGTGAAACTGTGAAAATGGGAAGTCAGGCAGTGCATCCATGAAAGTTGGGGAAATTTTCAAAAGTATCCATATACATAAATTTGTTCTCAATTTGCCCCTTAAACGGAATTGAAATCTTTCAAAGTGCCCAAAAATTGATCTGGCGCTTCAAAAAGTACACGTGAATTTCAGGAGCTCTACACCTGCAAAATTTTGCACTTGAATAAATTGAAACCTATTTGTAATTTATGAATGGCGCAGAATCTGTCTATATTTAATCCATAACTAAAAGTCCAAATTTGTTTCAGATTTCATGAATGACCTGAGTCGGACTTTTGCCACCACCTTCACACCCCCGTCCATAACCAAAACCCCAAGTTGCCTCAATAACTTGACGAGCCAGTCCACAAAGCCCTTTATTCAAAGGCAACAATTTGAGGAAAAAATTTCTTGAAATATGGATCTTGAGTCGAGTCGTGTATGGGTTGCTACTTTTGCATTACATATAAATGGGTCGATTTGGGTTGGAACATTTTCGGCCCAACTCAAACCCAATCCGATCCATCCATCTGACGGGCCCATCGAAAGGTTTGGCAAAAGACCGGTTGTGTGGATGATTGAAATGCTTATGCGACTCCATGATCCTTCTATGTTTTTGGCTCTATTTACTTTGTCTCTGAGAAAAGAAAGGGAGGGAGGTTGGCTTATAAACTCCACTAGGAACTGCTCATATATGTAGGAAATAGTGGAGATTTGGGAATCAATGGAAAAAATATCAAATCGATGGACATTGTCGATCTTAATATATAAATCGTAAAAACCTGTGTTTTTTCAGTTGTGGATTCAATGTGAACCACATCATCTCTTAATATGCGATTGGCATAATCTATTGGATTATCCGTATTTTACGACATTAGCTAATACATAACATGCACAAAGAAGAGAGAAATTTGGTCAACTTATGACATTAGCTAGTATACACACATACATATATGTATATTGTCCTTCTTTTTTTTGCATGATGTGTCCTTATTTAATGGGTAAGTCTACTCGTTTCATATTCCCCATATGCTTTATTAGAATGATGAAACTATACTTTTGATCCCTAAATTTGAGCATTTTTTCCCGATCAAATCCTCTTTAACTATTGGCTGTCTCATCAAGCCATTGAACTTGTATAGCCTTTTCTAATTAAATCCTTCAGCTCCGAATCTAATTAATTGGTATTGAAGAACTTTTGCATTTTGCACTATTCTATTTTCATCACCTACGTATTCTTTCTATCCTCACTATTTTTTTTGTCACGCTATTTAATTACTACGAACACACCAACAAATTTTTAGCATATTGCTCTCAATTAGCATTTCTCTTTTTTTATTTACAAATTCTACGATTTAGGGGTTGATGTGTACAACTTTATATAACGAGTCGCATGAATCTAATCCAATATAAAATATAAATTTGTTGACAGAGACTTTGCTTAAAGAATGCATAGTTAGTACAAAGGACCAAAAGTAATTCCACGGGTCCCTCTTTGTCCCACGTGACCCCAATCACGCTGCCCTTTCATGCCATTCTTGTTTGATTCCCCTTGGATAAGGATCATGTCGTGCGACAAGAATCTTGATTATTGCTTAATTATAGCCTTATTCTCAAGACGATTAATCTTCATTTTTTGCTTGCCTAGTTCCAATTGGTCTTAGGTGATTGCTAAAAGTACTTTTTCATTTATTATTATATTTTTTTGCGTGGACATCACGGCTAATTAAAGGATAATTTAGAGTTAACTAATGGAAGTAAATCCAATTACGATCGAATGGGCCTACACGTGGAGGAAATTTGGTCAGCTTGGGAGCCAAAGTTGGCTTACCGTGCACTTTTGCTTTTGGAAAGTATAACGCTGAACACCCCCCCGAATTTTCAATTATGACTTTACTTAATTGGGTCTTTGTTTATAATTCCTTGATTCCAGGGAAATAAGAGCGAACGAAAGGTTGGATGGACGAAACTGATCGACGTTCCCACGACTTTTCCCATGTGAACTGTCTCGATTACGCCTTGTCAAAAGAATAAGAAGGAGAAGAAGGATCGTTTACTTGGCTTGACTTGAACTGTCGCACCTCGGTCTAAACACCGCGAGGAGGGCTCTACTTCAGAGAGAGAGAGAGAGAGAGAGAGAGAGGGGGGGGAGGGAGAATTATGGGACCATTTTACCTGTGCTCAACCTTTTTTCTTTGTATAACTAATTAACGTTTCTAATTCAATAACTCATGTATGAAATTACTAATCTAAGGCTCCGTTTGTCTTGGAAAAAATTATCCAAAAAGTCATAACCTACTGCACTTTTTCCAGTTCAGTCTTAAACTTTTTAAATTTGCCAATTGATTCCTAAACTTTTTGCATTTGTGCCAATTTAATCTTTTTGGTTGGCCAACGCTAACGTTGTCAATTTTCAATAATATTTTAATATTTTATCAATTTTTTTATCTTTATCTTTTTGCTTGTCGGAGCTCCTGGGCGAGGCCACCCGGCCGCATGCGAGGCCATGGCTTCCTTCACTAGGGTCGGGTCGGCAAGGCGGCCATGGCCTCATCGGCAGTGGGCAAGGCCACTTTTGCCCACAGCCAACTAGGCCATGGCGAGGCTGCCCTCACCCAGATCTAGGCGAGGCTGCCTTGCCTGCGGTCGGGTGGCCTCGCCCATGGCCGACAAGGTTGAGGTTGAGCCTCGCCGACGCTCCCTATGGCCGGCAAGGCACGACTCAACCATTTTTTTTTTAGTTTTATTAATCTAATCTAATTTAGTTATTTTATTTTATTTTTGATTTTTTTTCTGATGCGGTGCCCATCAAGCTTTTTTTATTTTTTATTGTTGACTGAATTGCCACGTGGATTTGTTTTGTTTTTTTTTTTTTTAAATTACCATGTAATTAATTTGGTCGAAATTTCTCCGATTTGGCACTTAATTGATCGTTTTTCTCCGATTGTTGCAATTAAGTGAGCCAGGGAAAAGTTTTGACAGCAAAGTAAGCACCATACACAAGTTTTGAAGCTTTTGGTGTCCTTTTGCCCTTGACAATTACATAGCGTCAAAATGATTTGACAACTCCAAAACTATTTTCTTCATTTTTTCTTTCCGCGTGGACGTCACGACTAATTTAAGGATGATTAGGAGTTAATTAAAGGAAGTAAATCCGATTACGATCGAATGGGCCCATACGTGGAGGAAATTTGGTGAGCATGGGAGGCAAAGTCTGCTTTCTTACGTGAGAACAGCTTCGAATTCCCTCCTTCCTTTTTATGGTCTTTTTCTCTACTTTTGCTTTTGGAAAGTATAACAGATTGGCGTTCCCACGACTTTTCCCATGTGAACTGTCTCGATTACGCCCTGTCAAAAGAAGAAGAAGGATCGTTTACTAGGTTTGACTTGAACTATCGCACCTCTTCAATTAAATATCATAATAATATAATAGCGTGGGCTTCGTTATTATCACCTAATAATTCATCTATAAGTGCTCAAGAAGCAAGATTCAATTTGCATACCATTATAACAAGGTAAACGCCAGTACAATACTAATGTAAGAGGTAGTATTTTGAAACGAATTCTTCTTCACCATAGTAGAGATTTTGCTCTCTTTTATGTATAAGCACTATTTTTAAATTTTAATAATGATAAACAATAGTCCAAGATGTATAATTTATGGAAAAGATATATATTATACTTGACAAATGAAAGTAAAGCCGATTATAGATTGTGAAATAGACTTGCTTACATGTTACGGTCAATATTGTTCTACTTCTTAGTATTGGAAAGTCACGGACAAGACCGAAGTCGTAGCCGGTACTAAAGGTGAGCATGGTTTCAGGGTAGAATCGGAAACCGGAGAACAGAACTGGTTCCCATTGATCTGGTTCAAGGATTTGGTGAGACTCGGTCTGGTTCCCAGCTCCCTATTTTTAGGAACCTATACTATGCAATTTGGCACCCGGTTCTAGGAGGGACCGAACTACGAATTGAGAACCAGGAACCTACATTGATCTCGGTCTTGCTTTGTACAGTCATGCAACACATTAATCAAGCGGATACTGATGGACATCTAACCGCTATAAGGAAAAGGCAATATTTCATATTTGAGCAGCTTGGCTTCATAGCATCTTTCTTAGGAAAAGAAACAATCAACATAACTTCTCTTGGGCTTATTCAACATGCATGGTTAGGAAACAGATTGATGTTCCCATGACTTTTCCCATGTGAACTATCTCGATTACACCTTGCAGTAGAGATTTTCCTCTCTTTTATGTATGAGAACTATTTTCAATTTTAATAATAATTCCAAAGCGTATGATTTGCAGAAAGGACATGCATTATAATTGACAAATGAAAGTAAAGTTGATTGTAAATTGTGAAATAGACCTACTTATACATACGGTTAATACCGTTATGCTATTGAGTAAAGGAAAGTCAAGATTTTATATGCGGGGAAAAGACTGAAGCCGTCCCTACTAAACGGCCTGTAAATTCAGGGATTGGAAAGACACAATTCTCAATGAAAAAGAGTAGGCCCCCATGGTGTTTTTAGCTTTCATTGACTGACCTGATCATCAGTAGTTGCCTTGCATGTCACGGCCTTGTAATTTTCTCATGTTGAGAGGACCATTAAAAGATATGTCATGACTATTCTTGCATTTGATGACATCAGCATGTCTTGGTATGGAAGATTACATTGCCCGCTATTATATATTCGCGAATTGTTTTGAAACAACGCCACAAGAAAACCGAAAGAGACTTGACTTGAGAGCGCTTTGCTCCAAATCCTCATGGGCCTTCCCAATAGAGATCGGGTTTTATCCAGGTCATTCTCATGCTTAACTACCATGATTCTTCTGTTAGGGAGTGTCCTAGCTTTAATTGAAGCTGGCCGGGACGAGACAGATCGACTGGCTTTGCTGGAATTCAAGGCCCGAACCACCGATCCTGGTGGGGTTTTGAGCTTGTGGAATGATTCTAGCCACTTCTGCCAGTGGTATGGTGTCACATGCGGTCGTAGACACCGAAGAGTTATTGTGGTGGACCTTCACTCCAAGAACCTAACCGGGGTCGTGCCGCCCCATTTCGGTAACCTGATCTTCTTGAGGGAAGTCTATTTGCAAAACAATAGTTTCCGCTCCGAAATTCCGCCGCAATTCAGCCGCTTGTTTCGATTGGAGAAGTTGTTCCTTAATAACAACTCGTTCAGCGGACAGATCCCTTCGAATCTCTCCCATTGCTCTAATTTGCTTGTTCTTAACTTAGGCAACAACAAGCTCGAAGGAAATTTGCCTACAGAACTCGGCTCCTTGTCCAAGCTCCAAGAACTTGTACTTCAATTTAACAACTTGATGGGAAACATTCCGCCGTCACTAGGAAACTTATCCTCTCTTCAAATCCTTGCAACCGAGTCAAATAACCTCGGTGGTATGATACCAGAGACTCTTGGCAAGCTGAGAGATCTAACCTTCCTCACTCTTGGCTGGAATAGATTTATTGGTACGATTCCAATCTCAATCTTCAATATATTCACTGTGAAATTCCTTGATGTGGAGTATAACCAATTAGAGGGGGGCTTACCTAGCGACTTAGGCTTTGCTCTTCCGAATCTCGAGATTATCTATTTGAGTGGCAACCAACTCACTGGACCCATTCCTGAGTCAATATCCAACGCCTCTAATCTCAGTGAATTTCTAATGGGGTTGAACAACTTTACCGGGAAAGTTCCTTCTTTTTCAAAGATAAGAGGACTCTTTAGGTTTGAAATTGGCAACAACTACTTAGGAAGTGGGCAATTTGCTGATCTTGACTTCCTTTGCTCTTTAACCAATTCCACAAACTTGGAACATTTGGGTATAGAGGGAAATGCTTTTGGAGGAACAATCCCAAACTGTATCAGTAACCTCTCTATCACGCTTTCGAACTTTCTGTTAAGCGACAATGATATGTCTGGAAACTTACCTTCTGGAATAGGAAATCTCATCAATTTAAAGAGATTGAAATTGTGGGGCAATTACATCTCAGGAAACATTCCTTTAGAGATTGGAAATCTGAACAAACTCAATCTTATGAATCTTGGCCAAAATAAATTCTTAGGGCAAATACCAGAATCTATCGGGAATTTAAGTATGTTAATCAAATTGGCCTTGGATAGCAATAATCTCCAGGGCTCGATACCATCGTCTCTAGGAAATTGCCAAAAGCTACTTCTCTTGCTCCTTTCAAACAACTACCTTAGCGGTGATATACCCCCAGAAATTATGAGCCTCTCATCTTTGTCGATTTATTTTGACTTGTCTCAAAATAATCTTACTGACTCCTTTCCATTAGAAGTTGGAAATTTGAAAAATCTCGGTATATTAATTCTTGATGGGAACAGATTATCTCAATATATTCCAAGCAGTATCAGCGGTTGTGCAAGCATGGAAAAACTATATGTGCAGGATAATTTCTTTGAAGGGCCCCTACCATCGACTCTGAGTTCCATGAGAAGCCTTCAGGTTTTGAATGTTTCCAACAACCGATTGTCCGGCCAAATCCCAGAATTTTTAGGGTCACTACATTTGACGAATTTGAGCCTATCTTACAATGATTTCGAGGGTGCATTGCCAACAGGAGGAGTTTTCAGAAGTGCCAATTCAACTTCAGTTGTTGGAAACAAGAAGCTTTGCGGGGGTTTGCCAGATTTTCAACTACCGAAATGCGACTACAAAGAGTCAAAACGGAGGAGAATACGTGGAACTGCAAAAGTTTTGATATCCACAGTCTCTACTTTTGTAGGAGTGGCCTGCATGCTCTCTTTATTACATTTCTTCCGGTATAGACACAACAAGAAAGCATCAACTTCAAGCTCTTCTGAAGAAGGGCTTTTGCATGTTTCGTATCATAGTCTACTGAAAGCGACGGGTGGATTCTCCTCCACCAATCTGCTTGGTGTGGGCAGTTTTGGATCCGTGTACAAAGGGCTTCTTGATCAGACTCAGTCGATTGTGGCCATCAAGATTCTCGACCTTACACGTCACGGAGCTTCCAAAAGCTTCACAGCCGAGTGCGGGGCCTTGAGAAGAATCCGACACCGTAATCTCGTGAAGGTACTCACGGCATGTTCTGGGTTTGATTTTAATGGAAATGATTTCAAGGCACTGGTCTATGAATTTATGTCGAACGGGAGTTTGGATGATTGGTTACACCCAACTGCATCGCAATATACATTAAGAAGCAAGTTGAGTCTACTTGAGAGAGTAAATATTGCGATTGATGTTGCTTGTGCACTGGATTATCTTCATCATCACTGCGAAACACCAATAGTTCATTGTGATTTAAAGCCAAGCAATGTCCTTCTCGACGATGAAATGACTGGACGTGTAGGTGATTTCGGGCTTGCCAGGTTCCTTCCAGAAGCAACGCATAAGTTGCTGGCCGATCAATCGAGCTCTATCGGGGTAAGAGGTTCTTTTGGCTACGTAGCTCCAGGTAATGATGTGGCAGTTAGGTCTTTCAGTTTATTTCCTCATATCGAACACGCAATTGGAGACCGATCCTTGGACAAAAAGGCATAAACATAAAACATCGCCAAGACTATATTTCAATCTCAATTATTCACTATGCATCACTATGCTCTGTTGACTGTTGTAGAGTACGGCTCGGGAAGTGTGGTATCCACTGAAGGAGATGTGTACAGCTTCGGAGTCCTCGTTTTGGAGATGTTCACAGGCAAGAGGCCGACAGATGACATGTTTGAAAATGGGCTGAACCTTCATCGCTTCGCAAAGGCAGCTCTGGCAGACCGAGTGGAAAAGGTAATTGATCCCGTGCTGCTTCAGGAACACCAGGAGTCGGAGAATGGACGAGCCGTTGCTTTGGATGGCAAGAACAAAAGCTGGTTGAGTACTCTGGAGTGTTTGTTCGAAATAGGAGTCGCTTGCTCTTCTGAGTCTCCAAGGGAACGAATGGACATCGGCGATGCAGTGACTAAACTCCAAGGAATCAGGAAGAAACTTCTTGAGTTCATTGTCATTGCCTAGTTGATGTAAAATCTGAACTCCGTATGGAGTCGTGTGGTCTTCATGGTTATTGCTTTGTCTGGAATAGGATGTGGAATTTGGCCATTCACAGAATCTGGTGACAGCAAACCCACAAGTGATGGAGACTAGTGACTTAGCAATCCAAGGAAGATCAAAATAGTTTTTGTTGTTTTAGGCAAAAGACCACTGTCCTTCAGCTGTGTGAAAAATAAATGTACTTTGTTTTGCTTTAGCCCAAAAAATAGGAATTGTAACTTGTTTGAGAGTTGCACCAAGAAAATGTAACAAAATGAAAAATCACAAAAGCATGGCTCCTAATATAAGTACATCGAGACATCTGGTAATATGGACTTTTGTCTTGCTCTCTTGCAAACTTGGCCCGTTTGTTTTGGCTTTAAAAACAAAACGAGAAAATTACTAAATGACCTTCCTCTAAAAGTTAAATAGCGTTTAAATTTATAAAAGCTTATGAAAAGCAATATGTGATTACATATATCGATATTTGTTTATCTTATATCCATAGATAAAGCCAGAAATGAGAGAATGGGAGTTTCTGTGATCGCCACAAGGGAAACTTTACCTTTATGACTCACATCTACTGGTTGGAAGTACAAACTTTTGTATCTCTTTGGTTTGTTACTGGTGTATGTCACGAGTTGAGTTTTACTCGCTGAGGGCATGTTTGGTAACACTCATGTTTCTCTTATTTATGTTCATTTGTTCCTGTGAACTAAAAAAAAACATAAATCCGTTTGGTAAAGTCAATTAATTTTTCTGTTCCGGTAACAAATTTGGAACAGATTTGTTTCCGAGAATAGATTTGGAACATAAACAAGAAGTAAAAAAAAAATCTACTTATTTGTTTTCAGGAATGGAATTGTTACCAAATAGGCCCTTAAGGTGCGGTTACTTGTAAACAAGGAAGGCGCCGTTGGGGACTACTTGGAAAAAGTTTTCTTTCGAAATATCAACTGGCGACTTTAGGATTAAACCAGGACTAGAAGTTGTCGCTAGTACAAAAAGGTTGCTTGCCAAATGAAGCCAGCCCTTGAGTTGCTACATTAGTCCAACATGGTGCTTGCAATAACTATACCTTTTCTGTGTCATCTTGACTCAAGTTTCACGGTCATTGGTCAGCCTTGGCTTTATGAATCTCTGTTGCTCATTGAGATTAGTCCAGAAATTCTTACTTCCACCGTGCTCATCGTGGAGGTGGAATCTCTGTTGCTCATTGAGATTTTGGGATTTGACAAGCCACGGAATGCCATCATCATGTGATACAGCAATTACTGTATTTATTTTAGTGTTGATAGTTGGCAGTTATAATGCATGATGGGAGTGGACGACCAAATAAAAGTTGTTAGGCTCCGTTTGTTTCGCAGAAAACGTGATGTTTTTGGAAAATATTTTTTCTACGAAGATGACAATATTTTTTGGTATTCCGCTAAAATCTAAATAAAAAAAAACTGGAAAATATTTTCCGTCGTTTGGTAAGGAAAATCTCATATGATTTTTTGCGTCATCCTTTGGTTGGAAATTGCTAATGTGGACCCGGCTGTCCTAAGTGGCACGCCGGCGCTAACGTCGCCAATTTTTGTAATTTTAAAAAAAAAATCTAAATTTTTAATTATTTTTTATTTTTTTTATCTTCTTCTTTTTTTATCTTTTCTTTCATCGTCTACCGGTCGACGACCAACGGAGGAAGAAAGAGGAAGAAAGAAAAGAAAAAAGAAAAGAAAAAATTATAGTAAATAAAAAATTGAAAAATAAAAAATAATATAAAAGAAAGAATGTGAAGGAGTGTAAAGAGGAAAGAGAAGGGAAAATGATTTCCTCTTTTCAAAAAGAGGAAATCATTTTCCCTACTTTTGAAGGTATTTTTTCATTGAGGGAAAATGTTTTCCTTGATTAGTTTAATTTCCCTTAGTCGACCACTAGAAAATCTGAAAAACATTTTCCTGAAAGTTGTTTTTTACGAAACGAATGAAGCCTAAGTTATGGTAGCTCGTAATTATCATCGTTCACCCATTGTGGGAAATACAATGGGTGAATAATATGGCTATTTTTCAAGTTTTTATTTTTATATTAAATGTAATTTGGAAACTCCCTAGGTAAATAATATGGCTCAAGTGATTCCCATGTGTTTTACCATCGAGTATTTTATTTTATCCCTCTTATATTATATTTGTGTATTGATAAGACCATTCACTATTTCTTGAAGCTCGATCTCTCTCCCGGATGAACCATATAGCAAAGAGACTTTTCTGCACAACACCACACCAAAATAGAATGTGAAGCAACTAAAGGCCAAGAGGCACGATAACCGAGAGGTTGTCCAGCAACAGACGGAACTAATCCGATAGGGCTGGATGCCTTTGTTTGCCCCAGCTTGGCGAATTGCATCCCCGCGCAACGACATTCTTTGGGCAAACTACCGTTATTCTAATCTCGACTTTGGTTACCCGGTTCGACACTGGGGTGCCTACGTCCGGGCCTATCGTTTTAATTAACAGTCAATCAGGTTACCGGCCCGCAGACCCCATTTCGGAGCCATAGTAGCGGGCTCATTAGTCCCATGGCTTCTTGATCAAGTATCTTACTCGATTGAAGAATGACGAAACTCTTCCTTATATACGATAATAGACTCACACTGAATCAATCATTCAAAGGAAGGGGATTGGCGGGGAAAGTCAGTGAGTTGAGAAGCAGCGGGATAGCTCCGAGGGAACGGAGGAATTGCCTAGTATTATCCTTCACTTACCAGTCCAAGGGTTGAAATCCATATTTTAGTGAATTAATTGGAAGAAAATGGGTATTAGCAAACAGACAAACGTATTCCGGCTCCCCCCCTTGGCCCTTCCCGCGCTAGGCACGGGCCAGCCGTGCTCATCTCTAGATCAGTGCGGGCCAAACGAGTTAATGATGATTATAATTGCTTTTGAAGTAAAAAAAAAAATTTATTTCATGGGATATTCAATATTTTTCTCGCTTTCAAATGGAGTGACACGGGATTTCTATTGAGGTTGCCAAAATATAAATAATCCAATAACACTGGTTAAGGGTGTTCGTGGAAATACTTTATAAAGCGGCATAAGTGCATTTAAAGTCTTAAGACTTGTCATGAAGGTGCAATTGAGTTCTAAAACTTTTAAAAAGTGCAATAAAGTTTTAAAACTTGTCATGAAAGTACAATTAAGTCGTAAAACTTTTTTAAAATGTAATTAAATCCTAAAATTTGTCTTGAAAGTGCAATCGAATTCTAAAACTTTCAAAAATTGCAATCAACGGAAGGATTTGATTTGATAAATTTTACAAATTTTTGGACTTGATTGAACTTTTTGAAAGTTTTAGAATTCAATTGCACTTTCGTGACAAGTTTTAGAACTTAATTGCATTTTTTTTTTAAAATTTTAGGATTTAATTGCACTTTCATGATAAGTTTTAAGATTTTCAATATACTTATCATTTATAAAGCAATTCAGTTTTTCAAAGGCTTTTGAGCTTGAGAGGCTTTTGAAACACTTTTGATCCACAAGAAAAAGCCCAAAACTCGACTAGTTCCCACCTGCTTAAGTTTTGAGCATTTTCAAAAGTGATTTGAGGGGTCTAAAGTATTTTTATTTCTTTCAACATTGCGCTTACTAAATTATCAGAGTTTCAATTTTTACCCTCAATCGAAAGAGAATTTGTGTTTTCAATGGCGGCTAATGGAGCTTCGCCGAGGGGGTCGAGCAATGCCGACGAAGCTTTCCCTATGTTTGGGGGATAGCGATAGAGCTTTGGCCAAGGGTCGCGTGGCCCACCCTCGACTAGAGTCTTGCGACCTCGACGGGTTGGTGTTTATACTTCTCCATCTCCTTTTGCTCTTCTCCGTTTTGCTTTTTTTTTTTTTAAATTCCCTTTTTCTTTAAAAATTATTTTTTCCGATTCGCATTTTATAATTTTGACTAACAAAAATACTAATTTGCTTGGAGTAAAAAACCTTTTTCTTTTTTTGAGCCAAGTAAAAAAACCTTTTTTGAGTCGAGTCCTTTTCTTGCAAAGCACGAGCTCGATCGCGAATCATTTGACCTTTTTGCCCCCCGCCGGACAAGCACACTTTCCACGTTCAGCGAGGCCAACCGTCATCCAAAAAAAGGCAAGAAGGTCGCTTCATTCCTCACGTCTCTCTCTCTCTCTCTCTCTCTCTCACTAGAGTCCGACGATAGAAACGCGAATCGCGATTCGGTGAAGAAGATGATGCAGTCGAAGCTCTCGCTCACTCAGCTGAAACCGAGGCCGGCTCCGTCGCCATCTCCCCCGGCGTATGGCGGAAGCTCGCTCTGCTCCGGCAGCTCCCCGACCGCTCGCTCCCGGCGGAGCCGGCAGACTCTGCGGTTGAAGCTCGTGTGCCGGTCTCTCGGCGATAAATGGAAGCTGAACGACATCGACGCCAGTGAGAGCTCTCTCTCTCTCTCTCTCTCTCTGTGTGGTTGTTTGGTGTAAGTGATGAGCGAGCTCTACTTTGTTTGAGCTCCTTGAGTTTTAATATCTCGAGGCGTTTGCAGTTACTGTCCTTGTCTGGAAATTGCTTTCATGAAACTAAAATTAAGCAAAACTTTTTAGCTTTGTGGATGCTGATGTCGATGGTTCGATAACCTGATGATTATGTTTGTAGCGTGGATTTTGGTGAGATTCCCACGGAATCCGATGTTGTTGCTCTTGGCAGGTTCGGTGCAAGAGCAAGTGACTTTGTGGCTGTCTAGGACGCAGGACTTTTTGAGAGAAGCGACGTCTCCGCTGGTAAAGAGCAGTCACGGTAGAAAACCTGATTTGGAGAATGTCTCCAACAATCACGACATGGGGGAGATTTTCGAAGGCAAGTGTACGGTGGAACGAAGGATGCCGAATGGGGTTCTCTCGTGGGAAGCTGTTTTGGCCATAGAGCAATTCAGTAGGTGAGCACAGTGATTAATGATGGTTGGAGATTAGTCCTTTCTGAAAGAAGATAGGGCGAAGCACATGGCGCTATAGTTTGATAAAGCTGTTGGCTTCTTTCTTTTTTTTTCTAGTTGTCCATGTCATGCTTCATTTTCATTTGCATTTTAACTAATCCCTTGGTGCATGTACATACGTTTTGATGCAGGATGAAGGGATTGACTGAATTGCCTTTTTGTGTCTGTTTGAATTTTCTTTCATCTTTTGTATTTATCAGACTAATGAAGGAAACGTGTTTGACTTTGTGAAGTTAAGATATGCAGGATGAATGGATTGACTGGTCAGAAAATGCAGAAGATATTCAAAGCCCTGGTCCCTGAATCCGTATATAATGATGCAAGGAACTTGGTGGATTACTGCTGCTACAGATTCTTGTCAAGGGATGGTTCCCATTTTCATCCTTGCCTTAAGGTTTGTAAGCTTAGAATAGGTTTATGGAAATTATATTTCTCTCTATCCATGACCATGTAATGCTCTGTGCTTATTATCAAGTTTAAGGATGCCTAATACATTTGCACTTCCAATAAGATTTGTAGTTTAGAGTAACATGAATGTTGAGGTTCTGAAGGGTGGCTAATGGCCCATTTGACTTTTAGATTTCCTTGACATCCTCCTGGTGCAAAGTTTGATGATTTTGTGAAGTCTCCTCTTTAAAATCAAGTGAAAGGAATTATCCTGTTTCTTATTTTAAGCAACTCTATACAACTGGTTTAATGCAAAGATGTGCAATACCATGACCACCACCATCACTGAAGAAGGCAAGAAGTATATCTTCAAATCCCCAATCTATCCAGAACAATGCATAGGGCCACTACTTGTTGATCTTGTAGTTCTGCTGTGGTGGTCATATCATGGTTGTCTTTTCCAAATGTAGACCATCCACAAGGCTAATATGTCTGAAATCTTTCACATCAGCATCCCCTTTCATGGTCATGGGAAAGGTTTTCACCTGTTTGTTGATATCATTTTAGATGCTGCTTCTGATGGTTATGGTGGTTTAATATCTATAGGGATCACTACAGACCTGTTTTGTGTTCTACAAGGACATGGGAAAGATCTATTTTCTTAACCTTTCTCTTAGTGTATTCTTTTTCTCATTTTCATTGTCAAGGTTATTTGTTAGGCTGGGAAATGATCCTCAGGGTCTTCTCTAAAATGATAGCTTATCTTTTGGCATGATGTGATCTCTGGATGCTTTTTTAACTTGCTGCCAGGAACCTGCATTCCAGAAGCTAATTTTCCTAACGATGCTAGCCTGGGGGAATCCCTACTGTGGAGATGCCAACCATGATGCTGTGGAGAGAGCTTCCTTTCAGGTTCTTTTCAGCATAATGCTGAAAAAATCGTAATTTAACATGGCTGTTGTCTCGTTAATTCACCCCAACTTGCAAATGTTGAAGATATGTAAACTTAGGGCTTCAAAGGAGGAAACATTTCTTTTGTTAAATGTTGTTAAAGCTGAAAAGTTTGATTAATTGGGGGCCTGTGTACTACCTTATTGACCATTGTGTAAAAGACATTTAATATTCTTATGCCTTTAAATCATCAGAATATTTAGCGTTTTCTGCACTCTATTTGAGGGTTCAGTCATATTTGTCTCTAATTACTGACGAAAAGGTTTCATGGATGAGTAACATTAAGTTGTCAAGAGTAATAATCTCAATTTTGTTGGTTGTTTCTAGGCTCAACTCTCCAGATCTTCATTGAAGCTTCTGTGAAATGGCTTTAAACAAACTAAATCTGGTTACTGCAAAGCAGATCAATCCGTGTAGAGGCACTAGATTGTGTCATCTCTACCACAATTAGATCGCATGAACTTGATTATTTCCTTAATGTTGGTCCAATATAATTAAATTGCTAACTGGAGAAAGATCTATGTGCTTTGAGGGGCACTTGGCCTCACAATTAAGTAATGGACAAATAAATGGAAGTTTAAATGTCCTTGGTGATGCTTCCAATTCATGAGGTTCATGCATGTGTTTAAAACTTAATTCCAAATGTTTTTATGTCCGATGTGTGACATGTACTAATTCACAGCTACCCTTACACAGACAATTCCATTCCAGACTCCCCAATGAATTTCAAATTATATTAATTCTATTTGTCCATTTTAAGAAGGCAACGCTAATTGGAAGTTGACATATTGGATCTGCCTCCTATAACTATAGCCCAAATGTCTTATTAGACCCTACGATATGCCTCCTCTTCTGCTGTTGTGTTGCTTATTAATTATTTATTATACATGGAATTCTATTCTATTGATAATGCTTCTTTGTGCTGTTAAAGGCATGAGATAGTTGAATGTAGTTGCTATTGCTGATGTTGGAATTGGTGGTCAAGTAATTCAGAATAAGATTCGCTTAATGCTGAGACTTGCTTTGCCTTGTTTTTATAGAGTAAGCTTGTCGGTGAAGAGGCTTTTACCCGAATCGCTCCTGCTGTCCAAGGAGTGGCTGATTCATCGACAGTGCATAATCTATTTAAGGCACTTGCTGATGATAATGGCATCTCCTTGAGCTCATGGTTGACTTACATAGATGAGCTTCTCAAGTAAGCATTGCTTAGAATTTAGTCTCAGATTATGCTTGTAGAAAGGCATATGATCGACTTTGTAGGATTCTCTATCATGAGCATTAAAGTTACCTGGAAATTGTACTGTTTTGCTTTGATATGAAAATGTGTTGCTTTGATATGGAAATGTTTCTTTCAAACAAAGTAATGAATTATTTGGTTTTTATATGTTTGTCACATGGTAGATAGTTTTGCATCTTTAACCTTCCAGCATGTGATGCCCTTTCCCGTTAAAGTTAAAGGCTTACAGCTAACTTGCTAATTTCTTTTATGAGTAAAGAAATATATTAAATAAGAAAAAACTGTTTTAGAAACCTTGCTAAATTTTAGAACTTTGGTGTTGAGCTATTCTGACACTCTTCACTGTTATTGCATTTACTTGTATACTGAGACATTTTCCCTCCAGTTAAATTGACTCCCATGTGTGCAAATGCATGTTGCTAGATTTTTCAATGGCCCCAGCTATCTCTTAGCAGATGATAATTTAAATTTTACTGCTGCCATGTAGGGTACATGAAGGACGAAAATCATATCAGGCTCGAGAATATACAAAGATCTCTCTGGAGCAGGTCTTATGTATTGGCTCTAGCAGGAAAAGGCCCGTGCTTAAATGGGAGAATAATATGGGATGGCCAGGAAATGTTATCTTGACAGATAAAGCAATCTATTTCGAGGTAATAATATAGCAGGGTGTCATGTATTAGTGATGGTTTATAATGTCATGGTACATTGCTGGTTTGTTTGGTTTACTGTTGTCCTTTCTTCGAAAAACATGGTAAATCAGATGGCATACCCTTAATGTTCCGAAGTACTATTATTCACTTGCATATTAGGGGTAATGAAGCAGATGAAGTAATGAAAGTCAGCTTCACAGTTTTGAAAAGTAGCCCACTTTCATTAATGAGGAAAATCAGAGAAATGAAAGGAAACTCCACAAAGTTTACATACAACAAAGACATGAGAATCACAGAGGGTTTGTATACACCCTGCGCATGTGCGAAAGCAATGTCGGCAATTAAAAAAAGGCTGTGATAAGGTACCAAAGAAATGACAAAGGCATCAGAAATAGAAATTAAGAGGGTCAATATAAAGATTGAATTGAATTTATAATTGCCATAGCTAAATCGTTGATCCTCTGGACTTCAGCTTGAAACTGGGTCAGAAGTCCTTTCCACCGAGTAGCCCCTGCTACTATTGACCAGATGCTTTTCAGTTGACTGGCTCTCAATAGACATGTTTCTTTCTCAGCATAAATTGACACAACTAGAGTATAGTTTCATTCTAGAATCGCTGAAATAGAGCCTCACTTGCTACCTTGAAATGCAAAAGCAGATTTTCTAAAACTTCATGGACCTTTTTTACTCATAGAAAGGACCCCAAGGAGTACATGATGGATTATCCCAATTATATTTGCCATGCTGTTGTCCCACAAAAGAGGAAATTGTACGATACATCTTAGTTAACAAAATGATAGCTTCACAAATTATGATGTTAATTTTTTTGAGGAATTCTTGCTTATAACCTTTCACTTCATTGGCCCCTGTACTGTAGGCAGTTGGTGTAATGGGACGCAAAGATTCAGCTAGGCTGGATCTTACAATACCTGGAGCATGTGTGGAAAGAGCAAAAGTTGGGCCTTTTGGATCTCTTCTTTTTGACTCTGCTATCTCTATTTCTTGTGGTCCTCAGTGAGTAAGCTTCTGTTGTCAGTCTCAGCTGCATATTTTCTATTTTACTTGCTTTCTCAGTTGCTTATGCTACAGTAGTTGAAGATTGACTATGCAGAGAAATTGACATATATGAATGAAGATGGACCATGTTGACAGCAAGGGCAGTCCATTTTATTTTCTTAAACCTGCTAAACTCTTCAAGTACAGCTCACTATGACAGAGAAATGAAGGAATCAGTATGTCTGGTTTAGCAGAACGTAATTGAGAAGTATGAAAATAGTGCAAATACTTGACCCAATTCTCTGTATTAGAAAAGAAGGTTTAGGGTAACTTATAGAACTATATCTTTGAGTAGGTCAAATTGGCACCTTAGATGCTTGTCGAGGCATACTTTTATTGCTATTAACAGATTTCCCATGCGTTTATCTGATGCTTATCCTGAAACGATGTATTGCATTTATAATAGTAAACTATTTGTTTTGCTTCCTGAATTTGACCATTTGAGGTAAATCTAGAGATACCACTCTCCGGGCGTACATTAATGAAGCTGTTTTAATGAGACAGAAGGCGAGATAAAGTTTATGGTGTAGATTAATTAATCCGTATCAGTTACACATGTGTGGTCATTTTGCTCTAGGATCTATCTCTCCTCTAGACTTGCTGCAGAGCATTTGAGGATGCGATAAGAGGTTGTGTTGCAAGATTGTCTCGCAAGCCCTTGCTGATCATGTAGACACTGTAGATTTATTGCAAGACAATGAAAGCTTCCATTGTAATAGTCAGAAAATTAAATAAAACCAACTAGCAGTATAGTCTGCATTCTACTTGTCAACAGTGTTGTTTCCCCCATTGCAAATCACCCACCTCTATTTCTAAATTACTTTCTTAACAAGACTGTCAAAGCTAAACAAACCCTTGAACCTCTCTCAAAAATCTTCCAAAAATCTGAGTAGTTTTCGGAAAAATGTTTACTTTTTAAAGAAAATTTCAATGCCAAACTGTATGTAGTTCTTCTATTTTTTCCAATTAGAATTCTTGCTATACAAAATACCAACCACATAATAGCAAGGAGAGGTTTTGTATAGTCCAATTTTATCCCAATGTAAATATGAGAACTGATTATCTTTCATGAGTTTAAAAATAGTAGGTGATTGCCTAAATTAACAAATTATTACATATAGCTGAATCCTAAATGATAAGGGATGAAATCCGAAAGTCTGACTGTCAAATTTTCAAGAAGCAACAGGAAAAAGGAGCTTACAAGCTTTTTTTAGAGCTGAAATTCACCTTTCATGGTTCCTCAGCTTCTGGAGATTCTAAAATTAGCCCTAATGCATTAGTCAACAATGACTTGCGACCACTGACGGGTCAACTGTGAGTTTTAAAGCACAGGTTGGCAAGTAGAACTTGACTGACTTTATGAGTGGGTTTAGTGTATTTTTCTCCATAAAAGAAATTCACTCACAAATGTTGCTATTGTAGAAAATAACTTGATCAGAACATGGAGTACATTTTTGTTACCTATAGGAATTGTCTGTGTAATGCAACTAAAAATTCTCAAAGCAGGAGTGGTTTCATTGCAAGGCTTGACCGTCTTCTATTGGTTTATCTGCATTAATTCTTGTAGATTGTTCTTTTGTTTTGTCTGTATTTTCAGCTCAAAACAGCAATATGTATGTGTAGTCCTAAAATTTCTATGCAACCGCATGCAGGTCAGAGACATGGGTTTTGGAATTTGTTGATTTGGGAGGTGAGATGAGAAGAGATGTCTGGCATGCTTTTATATGTGAAGTTATAGCTTTGCACAAGTTCATCCGTGAGTATGGACCTGAAGACAGTGATCAATCTATCTTTCATGTATATGGAGCCCATAAAGGAAAGGAACGAGCAATCATGAGTGCCATTAATAGCATAGCTAGACTTCAAGCTCTTCAATTTATGCGTAGGTTGTTGGATAATCCCCTTAAACTGGTTCAGTTTTCGTACCTACAGAATTCACCCTATGGTAGTGTTGTTTGCCAAGCTCTAGCTTTGAATTTTTGGGGTGGACAGCTAGTTACAAGGTATACAGAAGCAAGCTCTCCATCAGATCGAGAATCGTCGCCTTCTGATGAAACATCAGACAATAGCAGTCATATTTATGACATAGATGGAAGCATATACTTGAGAAAGTGGATGAGATCTCCATCTTGGGTTTCCAGCTCTTCGGTCACTTTTTGGAGGAATGCATCAATAAAACAAGGTCTTGTATTAAGTAAAAATCTTGTTGTGGCTGATGCGAGCCTGGTAGAAAAAGCAGCAAGTACATGCAGAAAGAAAGGCGAGATGGTTGAAAAAACACAAGCGACAATAGATGCTGCAATGCTGAAGGGAATACCGAATAACATAGACCTTTTCAAGGTAGGATTTTCTTTTGTCCTTTCCTTTACTTGCGTCTCTTGGTCAACAATATTTACTTAATTCTTACTTTGGTTTAGTTTTGTTTGTTTGTTTGTTTGGGGGATGGAAGGGAATGAAGGGAGGGAAGGAAATTGGAGAGAATATCAAATCATAGAAAGACAACTAAAAATATGTCATTTTGCATTATAAGCAATTAATGCAGCACCTGCAAGATAGATCAACTAAAGTTTTGGTTTTTCCGAATAAAAGGTAAAAACTATTTACTGTAGGGAACCACTTCAAACAAGAATTTTCTGATATATAACCATGTCAATAGTCTCTAGTCATCAACACAATATTACAAAAAAGAAAGAAAGAAACAACAATAGCACAATACAAAATTATAAGTTAGAAGTTATCCAATTTTACATTTTGACAGGAAGTGGACTTTCATTTATGAACTAATTAAGAGATATACAAAGTGTGTGTAACCTCATAAAGTACTAGGAAAATGAGAACTTTTTGAACCTTTGTCCTAAAGAAGAAATGGGGTCTAGGTTAGGGACCAACTACTTTAACTTCTTTCAAAAGGATGAACACCATGACTGTAAATTAAAGAGTAGGAAGGCATTGCAAAAGATGGTAGATGGAACATAACTGAGGCAGTAAAAGAAACAAATTCATGTCCTACGACATCCTTCCTTTTTGTCTCTGAAACTTAGATTAGAATGGACCGGGAAGAAAGAGGCTAGGTGACAAAAAATTTCAAAAGGGATAGCTCAAAATGATAAAAGTTCAGATCAGGGAATTTGGATGACAAGGAGCAGTTATCATTTTCTTTTCCTGATCTTTATACTATATGAGTTGAGTGCTGACATAAATTGGTGACTAGAGAAGTTAAAAATGTGATTAATGACTCCAGCATCACTGATTAAATGTCTATAAACGGAATAAATAGGATAGACGAGGGAATCAATTTTTCTTTGTAAGATAAACATTTATTGAAAATGAAACTTTTTTTTTTTGGGTCGAAATTGAAAATGAAGCTAGTTGATACAAGAACAGATAAAAATAAAAAATAAAAAACAGAAGAGACCACACAAATTCATAGTAAGATCAGAGCATGGAGTTAAAATCAATAAAATACAATTGTTTGAAGACTGATTCAGATCCTAATTCTGAACAATTTGGCTTAATGGTCCAGTTCTTAGTCGGGTCTCCATTCGTAGTAAACTTGGTGCTCTTACCTTTGTAATAAAAGCCTGACCCGATTCATGTGGTGGGCCGATTTGCTTGCATCGCTAGAGATTAATCAAGCCCAAGGATTCAATACCTAATGAAAAGAGATGAAGATTTAGATCCTATAAATTGTCTCTTATTCCATTCGTCCCCAATGCACCACATGAGACAAAGTGGAGCCAACAGGCTGAGCCTTTTTGGAAAGGTGAGAGCAGGAGGAAGAAGAGTTGTAGCACTGAAACAACTGTAGGCAATGAAATGCCAGAATTATTGAACAATATTAGATTAAAGAAATTAATCCTTTGTGAATTCCCTAGACACCTCATGCAACACCAATCAATCAAAATAAAATTTCACTTTTAAGATAAACAGAATTTTCTTCCAAGAAGCAGCCCAACAGAAAGAGACTGCGAAGAGCTTTGTCTCCCTTGAACCACCAAGATTGACATTGAAAAAGGTAGAGAGGAAGGATTAAACATGATTAAGTTCCAAATCACAAAGGCAAGACATGGAGTAGGGATAGGTGCCCAGTGTGGTGGACTTGAGAATGCAAGTAAATCTTGGTGTCCAATAGCACTTAGTGCATTTTACTTGCTTGAAAGAACTAAGCAGAAATTGATGACTTTGACATTGCTAGTATATTGAAAATGTGTGACCTGGTTGTCTCTCAAGCCTCAAGTAGGTGCCTTCAAAGACTCTTGTTGTCTCCCTCCATGTCAAGGTAACATGTGGATATATTACATCCATTCTGTCCTATTTTAAATGGCTTCACAAACCATTAACTCTATTTCCACGGTCATTGCACTTTGTGGCTTAATCATCAGAGACTTGATAAAAATGATCTGACTTATTGGTTACCCTTGGCTGTCAATTATTTTTGCATCTAGGGGAAGCTGGTTGTGTTTTTTTCTTCTTTCGTTCTCTTTTTATATTTTCTCTGTTTCTGTTTTTTTTTTTTTTAGGGGGGTGGTTGTTGCTTCCTTGGTGCCGTCACTATTGGATTTCTTTTTATTGATCAACAAAAGTTAACTTGATGTATCATGTTGTGGTATTTGAAGATCTTCAAAGTATTGTTTTTTGGGTTAAAAAATATTTCATTTTGCAGGAAATTATATTTCCTTTGACATTCCCTATCAGAAGTTTTGAAAGGCTCAGACGCTGGGAGGAGCCTCACCTCACCATCTCATTTCTTGCATGTGTATATACCTTGATATTCAGGTAGGCTTTTGACATGCTGTCATTGTCTTTATCCTCTAATCCTTGTCATGGAGAGAAGCCTTCGAAGTTTTCTTCCAACTATTTCGAAGATAATACTTGATTTAGAGAACAAACATGCATTGCAATCACTAAATGTTATGAAATACAAGCCGTATTGTGTACTTTGTACATGCCAGCAACATCATCATCAGCTGTAGAAACTCTTCTAGTATGTCTACCGTAATGCTGATCGTCTCTGTATCTCTATTTATTAATCCCTTTTGCATTGAATATAAATATCAGAGGCCCTATTATCATTAATTTTTTGGCGAATGGCCTATTATCATTGTGCATAAAACTATAACTTGACAAGTTGGTATTCATATGTTTTATGTGCACAGCTTGTCCTTTCTCTGAATTTATTAGTACTTTGAACTGATTCTTAAATGATTGGCGCCTACTTTAACTCTTAAGGCGGACAAAAATATTGTAAACATCCTTCCTATTTGACATAGAACATGCAGATTGTGATGCTAATAAAAAAAATCAAAAAGATTAGAATCTGCCTTCTGTACATTGGAGATTATAAAATGACACTCGGTTTTATGATTCTCAAGTAGTCTTTTACTTTTGGCACTCTGATTTTGATGATTTTCAAATAGTCTTATTCTTTTAGAACTTATTGGTGACATGATGTAATTGCTTTGCAGGAATTTATGGTCATATGTATTTCCATCAGCATTAATTATATTTGCAGCTGGTATGCTGACGTTAAAAGGATTAAAGGAGCAGGGCCGCCTCGGAAGATCTTTTGGATCAGTTACAATTCGTGATCAGCCACCTTCGAATACCATTCAAAAAATCATAGCTGTGAAAGATGCTATGCGTGATGTTGAATACTGTCTCCAGAATCTGAATATTTTACTTCTAAAGGTACAAACGATTGTGCTTTCTGGTCATCCTCAGGTACGTTGACATGACTGACTAATAGAAGTTCTTTCTTTAAAGCATTTTATCACACTCCTGAACATCCTTTTTCGGCTTCTACAAGATAAACAACAAGAACAGCTACCAATAGCCTTTCCTCACTAAGAATAGTTGGATACATGGATCATTTTGTGCCATTGCACTCTTATCATGTACAATGTCCTCACTCGAGATCTTTCTTATTTTTCAAAGAACTTTGCTCATTTCATTTGCCCTTTTTCACTTGGATCTTCATTGTAATATTACATGTGCGTGTTCATTTAAATAAATCTAGTTTGTGTCAGGTTATTTTTGTGGGTCCATTCAGTAACATTTCTTCTGATATAGTGCATGATGTGAGACATTTTTTCCCTATCATATCAAAGTGCATATTACTGTATATAGTTCCACCTTAATGAAAAAGTGGAGACATGAAAACATTTAATTCCGATCATTATCTAGGTACATTTAGTATTATAGTTTCTACCTTACTAGAGGAGTGAAGTCTAAAACTGGAAGAGCGTTAGTCCCGGTCAACGGGTTTTCTTAGGAAAAGTTACACTTGTTTTTTCTTTTTAACTTTGTCGATTTAGTTCCTTCTACATATTGTCTATTTGATCAATCAATAGAAATTACATATTTCAAATTAAAGTTACCGTGGCACATTCTCAGTTTGTTTTAATTAGAGCGAAACCCTTGCACTTTTTATAACTAGGCTGTAACCTTTTATTAGACCAAGAAAAGATAATAAAAAATTCCTTGTTTTCGTTTTTTCATCCAAGTAAACTGAAATTGTTGATGTAATCTATCCTCCTATACAGCTCATAATTGCAATTGGCATCATGACATAGGCTTGAAAGCACCTGCATGTGGCATCCACTATGCAGGTGCTTTGCTCTGGTTTTTGCATAGGACATGTGCTACACTTATTTCCTTTCTAGCAAGCTTTGTATCCTAAGGGGATGATGCTTCGAGTTGTTATGGATTTTGTACAAGGACTCATTGCATTTGTATCAGCGCTTTCAGTTGGATAAAAAAGGGCATAAACAAATACTTAACAAAATTATTTTATTTTATTTTTGCTCTGTAAGAGGTATTAGTCTAGTTTCTATAAACACCAAGGTGTCACCATAATTTAGCCAATACTCAGGAGGTGTCGTACTAATTTTTGCTAGAGTTATCACAACTATTAATTTCCTAGGTCATCTTCTTAGTATAAACCTGGAGCAATTTACCTGAGAAGCTCTGGTTTTATGGCACACTTAAGAGTTATTATGTTCACCAAATTCACATATGTATTAATGACCAGTCCTCTATTGAGTATATGGACCATATATTACTTCTACTGTACTCCCAATGAAATAAATGCTCAATCCTATAAGGTTCAGATATCTCAATTTGTCATCCATATGTATTCTGGCAAAATTACTATTTCTTGATTCTTTAATTATGATTTTCCATCTTGCTGCATTGTTGCGGTTTCCGTCCCTAGTTATCTATGATAATGAGGTTAGGACTTAATATAATCTTATTCACAACTTACATGTGGAGCAGTGCCATACTGAGCTATATAAATAAAATAGAAGGAACTATATCAAGATTGCGAGAAGTGCTGATGCAATGTGTGTGATTTTAAGTTCATACCTTTCTGGTTCTCTATACTGACATTAGTCTCTCGATATCTGTATTTGATGTTTGATCGATCCTCTCTCTCTCTCTCTCATGAGCATATATCTAATGCTGCCTTCTTTACAGATAACAACAGAGGTTGCGCTGGTTCTATTGTCTTCGGCGACAATCATGCTTCTCGTCTCGTTCAAATATGTTTTTAGTTTTCTTCTGTTTGATCTCTTCACACGGGAGCTAGCCTTCCGGAAAGAAATGGTTCGGAGGTTCATGAGTCTCCTCAAGGAACGTTGGGACATGGTGCCGGCAGCGCCGGTCACAGTCTTGCCTTATCAAAATAAAGAGTCTGGGTCGCCCAACGGTGGAACGGCAATTGACAAACAAGAAAGATCGCAAGGCAATCTCAGAGGCGGCAATCAGCTATGAGCAGTGAATTTTCTCTGCTACTTCTTCCTTATTCATGTACATACATTATTTCTGAAAGTATCTGGTCGTTAGGACCTTTTTGTCCTCTCTTCCGCTAAAGCCGACACGGATAAATGATATTGCTCGCCATTCTTACAGTTCGCCGGATATACGTGCATTTTCTTTTTCTTTTTTTCCTTGCAATAGTTGCTAATGCACTCATCTGTGCCCACTTCAAGATATCACCAGGACTGTGTATATACTGGAATGAACCTCGCAAATCTGTTTCATGCTTAGCGCTGCCTAAATCGCATGAGAAGTTGTTCTGGAGCCAGGAACATCATCAAATCATATTCGCAACTCGAATCGAAGAAAGAAAATAAGAAAATTTGAGCGAGGTAGATGTACAAATGCGAAATTGATTTGCTGGAAGAAACCCTTAAGAGTCGGTGGCGCTCTGATCATCATGAGTACGATCAACAGGACTTCCACCAAGCCATGAAAAGGATGCCCTCAAACCATTGCAAGCCTCTAAAGCACTGTCGAGAAGAGCACTGTCCCGTTCCTGTAGTCAAGTGGATAAACTCCTGAAAGTAGCGTGATACGAAAGGAAAATTGTCCAAAAAGTCTTAAACTTATAATACTAACAGCCAATTCAGCCATAAGCTTTTAAAGTGTGCTAATTTAGTCCTAAACCTTTTGATAATTTGCCAATATAATTTTAAACATTTTAATTGTGTCAATTGAGTTCTAAATCTTTTGATGACTTGCTAATTTAGTCTCATACCTTTTGACGATTAACCGATATAGTCCTTCCGGCCATTTATCCAAATAATAGGTTTAAGATTAATTGGCAAACGATCAAAAGGTTTAGGATCAAATTGACTAATCATAAAAAAGTTTAAGACTAAATTAACACATTTGAAAGGTTTGCAACTAAATTAGCAAATCGTCAAACAATTTATGAGTAAATTGGTAGAATTGAAAGGTTTGTGACTGAATTAGCCGCGGTACAATAGATTTAAGACTTTTAGAACAATTATCTTGTGATACGGAGATCTTGTTTATATTTTTCTTTTGTCCTTTTTTTTATAATTTAGGGGGCACGAGCGGAGAGACCGGCTGCCTGGAAATCTATGAATTGGTAAATTGATTACTGATGAGTATAAAAGTTTCCAACAGGTACATATAGAGATCGATTGGATCTAGAAGAGACTAGGTGGGCAAGCGGGGAGTGATAATGCAATTGGTTGCTCGAGAATGCTCATTTTACCTTTTGGACTGCGCCTTTTACTAATTCGGTTAAGGCAGGTGATTCTAGACCCTTTCTTTTTCACAGATGAGCAATGCCTGGCCTAGTATGATTGCAAATGCATCAATTGTCCGTAGTAGACCTAGATGATCAATTTAATTCTTCGCGAATATCGCGTGACGGTGTTCACGTATCGATAATAGGAGTTGGCAGGGGGATAGGACATGAAATGACGTGCCTTTAGTTACCAGACTCGATTAATGTATTGTGACTCGCGTAATTGTTCATTCATGAGATGAGCACTCCTGGATGAGTTACACTCTAACCGGGACAACCTTAAGGCATGACTGTTCTTCCTAGAACTTGGTTATATTAACTGCACTGACCCTATTATAATACGCCTTCTTGTTCTGAAGTTGGAGACTCGCAATCAAACTCAATTAGTGTATGATGTATGTGAGAAAAGATTTTAGACCTATTGCACTTGTGCCAATTCAGTCCTAAACCTTTCAATTTGACTACCGCCGACGATCGCCGGTCGCCGTTGCCACCGATCAAAATCACTAAATAAATAAAAAAGTGAGAATATAAATTTTTAGGGTCGTATAAAATGCATTTTTGTTCTTTTTCTATTCCGGGAGTATAAATTTTGTACAGTAACCAAACGCGTTCTTCTGCTCAGAAACTGTTCTCAAAAACACAATTAGAAAAAATCAATTCTGCTCAAAAATAGTTTCTAGGAACCTAATTGTTATCAAATAGGCTCTTAATTGCTCCAATAATCATAGTTATTTCCATCGAAAATAGAGACGAGAAATGAGGATAAGACGGCATTAGCTAGGAATCTGGTGTCGGAAAATTTAGTTTAGGTGATTTTAGTAGAGGGTGGTTAGGACAACAACCTAAAGAGCCCTAGCTTTGATACAACCGCGAGTTTGCGGAGTTAATGTGCAAGTGTGTGTTTGTATTTTGGGATGTAAGAATACGTGGGATTCTCAGGGAAATGAACAAGGCTGCAACAAATTTTCCACGTAAGGTGGTTTGGAAAGTACCAAGTAGAGTGGAGCGGAGGAGCTTTCTGTTTAGCTGGTTTCTTCTATTCGTAGTATAGTCGAGCATCTAACAAGGCTATTTTATTGGCTTTTGTTGACCGACATATAGTCTAAGAAGATTCTTTTTCACGTGGACTTCTTCTCTATCACCAACTCTACCAACTTCTCATGCTTTATTTTAGACACAAAATTCAACTAACACTTATAGAACGTGATCCATAACTGCCAACTATTAGTCTAGATTAATAGTGGTGAGCAAAGTGGATCAAATCGGACCGGACCAGACCAGCCGGTTTGGTTCGGTCCTTGAGAGTACAGGTCCAGTCTCCCATTCCTATAAATGGAACCAATGGCCAAGCGGTCCGGTTTTCAGTTCCGAGGAGATGGGACCGGATCAGTTCACGTACATATTAATTTCTTAACCCTAAATTAGTAAATTGAGAATTAGAAATTTCGAAAGTAGAAACCATCACGGCCTCACCTCTCGCTCTCCTCTCTATCTCTCGCCTCTCGCCTCTCGCGACCACTGGCGAGACCTCTCAACTCAAGCTTCCGATCACTTCCTCTCCTCGTCTCCATCCTCGCTCAATCGCTCCGATCTTAGGTAAAAACCCTTATTCCCAACAATCGTCTACCATTAGGTTTCGTTGAGTAATTCCAACTCTGCAAGCATTTGTCGAACCCTTTCCCCAAATTCGATTCGACTCTATGAACCAGCTCCCCCCC
>BCNH02000004.1:21097611-21126584 GCA_001662345.2 Metrosideros polymorpha var. glaberrima | reverse complement strand
TTTTTTTTTTTTTTTTGGCTGACGGTGGACAAAATAAGAATTTAGAATGCTATGGTGTATAGTTTCTAAGTAACTATTAATGCATTAGAAAAATTCCTAGTGATTCTTTTTCACATATAATTTACCTGCAGAGCTTCTTAATTCTAAGGGTTAATATCATGACATGTGACAAATTTATCCCAAACTAATTTTTTGACCACAAAAAATTCCAAATTGGTATGCCTGTGATAAATTTACCCCAAACTTAGTTTTTTTAAATGATAACTTATTTGACGTTTCTTCAATTAACTCATTTTCTAGCAACATGGCTCAATTCATTTTTTCCGATAAACCTTAAAATTTGGGATAAATTTGTCACAAGTGTGAAAGTTTGGGGTTTTTGGTGATCAAAAAAATAGTTTGGGATAAATTTGTCACAAATGTATTAGTTTGGGGGTTTTCGTGGTAAAAAAAGTAGTTTATGGTTAATTTATCATAGGTGTACCGATTTTGAGTTTTTTCGTGGTAATAACCCTAATTTTAAAGACTATGATATACTTTTTTTTTTGGCAAATAAGACTATGATATACTTGACCTGATCTAGATTATTATATTTGTAGAAGAGATTCTTGGGCAGGTTTAATTGATTGTTGAATGAAAAGGCAATCGTCATTGTAACATTAGATTCTAAGACTAGTACACTTGATTAATGCAAATGCAAAAGAGTCTTTAAACATCTAAGTCGCATTGTCGGATAAGAAAACCATAACATCATTTAGGAAATCAATTTAACATAACAATTTTTTGTACACCTATTATTATTCTATTATTATTGAGTATTACGTAGGCTCGTCAAATGGGTGGATTGGATCGATAATGGACTGATCCAAATTGACCAATTTAATCCGTTGTGACCCATTTATATTCAATGCAAATTCAACAACTCATACTCGGCCCAACATGTGCTTCTATTTTAACGATTTTTCTTCTTAAATTGTTGCCTCTAAAGAATGGATGACTTTGTGGATCGGCTCGCCGAGTTGATGACGAAGCTTGGGTACTTGGGTCGAGCCATGGGCTAGGACTTTGCTTAGAACTGTTAGGTATTGACGCACAATCACACAAAAAAGAGTAAAAGTCGAGAGAGAGAAATCGAGACGTAAGATTTTATCTTGGTTCACTCTTAAACTAGTGCTACGTTCAGCAAATGATTCCACTATAATTTAGCACAGCGCACCTCTCGTTACATTGCTCAATTACAAGAGAAAGAGAGTATATATAAGCAGTAGCTACTCATAGGCCCAAGCCCAAACTACTAATAGAAAATATGGGCTTAAATCATAAAAGCCCCTTGGCTTTCAAGGGGCGCTACCCCCTTCAACCCCCGCCAAAGCGGCCCCCTCGGACCCTCGCGCCGCTCACTTGGGAGCGGGACCCCAATGCTTTCTTGTCGATGGGCAGTATGAACCACACCCTAACAAGAACATGAGCAATATGGAGATGTGGGGTGAGTGCAGTGTTGACTAGAGATGTGCACTAGTTCTGGTTGGTTCGATTCCCTTAGGAACTAGGGACCGAACCCATGGTCCCGGTTCCCAATTTCTAGAACTGGGGACCGGATCAGACTGACCAGTGTGGTTCCCGGTCGGTCCAATCATTGGACCGATTGCATTTTGTTTTGTTTATAATTTGTCGTTAAATTTTTCACTTTAACGATACATTCGCCGGATCACTTCTTGTTAACTTCATCACGTTGTCGCTAAAATGTCACCAAGAAAACATAAAGCAAAAATTTAGGTTGAGGTTTAGCTTTATATTTAGGAAAATTAAAAAAAAAAACATATATATTATTCAGTCTGGTCAGTCCAGTTCCCCCTTGGAATAAGGAACCAATTTTATGGAACCAGAAACTGGATCGGAGCCCCCCCCCCCTGAAACCAAGAACCAAACTAGTTGGTTCAGTCAATTCCAAACGGTCCATTATGCTTAGCCCTAGCGTTGATGGACAAAAATACCTGCCTAGATGAATTCAAGGATCAATTCAATTCGAGAATCGAGCTGGTGGAACCTATTTAGGATTGGTTTGAGCCAATTCCCGAGTAAAACCTGTTGTACCAAACTTGGGAACCCAACACTGATAGTCCTAGACCGGCTATAGGTTCGAACGCCAATTTGAACAATCCGATGCTACTAGAAAAAGAAAATCCTTCAACCATAATGGCTAGTACTCATTGAACAAAATCGAGAACTGATCCTATTCTGTCAAATTACTAGGTTGATTTAGACCCTATGCTCACTCACAAATTATTGGAGTCGATATTTAATATGAAAATAAGATAAGTTTCACTTGGACTTGGATTCTACTTGGCATATGGTGATAGAGTGCAAGAAGATTGGTCAAAATATCTTATCTCTTATTCATATGAAAGAGATTAGAAATGTTATGTCTTCTCTTTTATCCATTTTGACCTTAAAAGGATAAGGGAAAATTCAAGTTGGAATAAAATCTCTTCAACCACTTAAAGAGGCGGTGGAAAATGCTTATACACACGCACTTGTGTTAGATCGTAGTATGTGGGAGCCATAGATATAGAGAGCATAAGAGTAAGAGTTGTGTTGAGAATTGAGAGTTAAGCTTGTAGCAACAAAGCTTGTAAGAAAGGGACTCTTGTGTGTTTGTTCTTGTGTTGTAAGCATATGCAAAAGGCATTTTGAGTATTATACACTCTTCTTTGTATATTTGTGTATTCTCCACCAATCCTCCAAAGCTTTCCCTATCATTTTTTATCCAACACTTCCGCATGCCCTACGAGTAGTTTACCAGCAAGGTTGCGCACTCTACATAAATGTCGTCATCACACCACCCTATCAACACTACCTTGATGTAGGTGAAAATCTAGTATATTTAAATAAATCTTAGAAAACGAAAATTAAGAAGAATTCAAAGGTTTTTTTTTTTTTGCCCAAAGAAAATCTTAAAAGCATAATAAATAGAAAAAAACTAAAATGATAAAAAGAAAAAAAAAAATGCAACGTTGCACTTTTGCCTTAAAGCTACATGCCTCCAATGAGCAAATAGAAGGGAAGATGAAGAGCATCTGCAGATGCAACCGACCCAACCACTGAACAACGCTCAATAATCCAAATCCTCAAGAACCTCCAAGTCCCCCAACTCCTCCTCCAATCCAAATTCTCAGCCAGGAGGACATCGTCTTATAGCGCTGCCTCATGTGACCCCTTGACCTTCCGCAGCTCCGGCGCGGCCTCTCCGCCATCACCAAGAGCCCAGCACATAGCATGGTGAAGCCTTCGTATTTAATGCATGTATTTAATTTATCTACTTGGTCTACGAGTTCGTCCGCAACGACATCAATAGCTCCAGCATCATCGTGACGAAGTCATCACTTAACGCCAGGATTTGCCACTTCGGGATCGCCAAATTGGGCGGTGAGGCGGCGGCCCTGGAGCCGGAGGAAAGCAGCTCCGATCTGCAGGCAACCGAAAGTTGAAGAAGACAAGCAGAGGGAAGTGAACAGTGCACGAAAAAGCTTTATGGGCTGAAAGTGGGTTTTATTTGTTCTGTAAAGAAAATGGGCTTGAAATGGGTATATGATCCCAACCCATTTAAACCAATATATGGTTAGGCTTTTGTTTCTTGAAGTCATTTGAAACCGTTTCTGATATTTTAGCCAATACATTTATGACCCGACCCATAAAAAGTAGTTAAAAAATAGGTTCTTCTATTTTGACACCTCTAGTTTTACGACAAGTGCCGGACATCTTTACGGTCTCAATGACCATATAAGTTTTGTTTACGAAAGTGACTCAAATAAAGAATCTCTCCGTTTCTAGAGGCCCACCACTTGGAATTTGGATAGTGATCACCCACTTTCTCGTAGGAGTGAGCATAGTTCGGTCTGGTCCAATGGTCCCGGTTCCTAGTTTTCGAAATCAAGGACCAGATCGGAGGTCTCTGGAACTAAATCAGACTGAACCGACTGACCCATCCAATTTGGTTCCTGGGAGGTCCTACTAGACCGGTCACATTTTGTTTTTGTAATTTGTCATTAAATTTTTCTCGTTAACTATATATTTACCAGACCACCTCCTGTTAATTGCATCGCATTGTCGCTAAAACGTCATTAAGGAAACATAAAGTAAAAGTTTAGGTTTAGGTTTAGGTTTAGGTTTAGATTTATATTTAGAATTTTTTTAAAAAAAATACATATATATTATTCGGTCTGGTCCGAGTAGTCTGCTTCCTCCCAAAACAGAGAACCAAATCGATCTGGATAGTTTTCGATTTGAGCGATCCATTATGGTCAGCCCTACTTTCTCCTACAATCCTTCACACCTTTATCCCCCATTTTTCCATTTAACATGATTGGACTCTCTGGCACATCCTTTATGCCCCCATTTTTTCCCGCACTTTCCAATATTAGTTTAAAAGGAAGAAGATTGGGAATGTCGATGCCACACCTACCTAATACTTATATGGTGAGCTCATCAAGGAATCATTTCATGGTGATGTGTGAGTTGATTCCCCAACTTCCACAGCTCATGGCACTGGCTCCAAAAAGGAAGGCTCAACACACCACTATCTAGACTGTTGTTCCCTCTCGCCTACCGCAGAGTGCATATGCATCACCTAGTTTACATCGAAGTCATTAAGTAAAATCGATTTACGAGTGTAAAATGGACTGCTGAGCCTATACATAGGTGCGAAAATGGCAGCGGTACAAAGCTAATTCTCCACATGCACGTGGCGAGGGCTTCCTAGTTACTACAAGAAGTGGCATGGAGGAAACAAACAAGAACTGAAAAACCAACTCCTCTGATGACATTAAACAAGTTATCATATGATAAACAAAGAAGAGAAGGATAAGATAATCATATGATACGAAACGATTCTAATGAAGCTAATTTACAAGTTTGGCTTTCCATTTGAGAGCCAACTCCGAGAGTGCCCTCGTGGAGGACCCGTCTTCTCCGAGCACTTTGGCCGCCGTGTCCTTCAGGTCCTTCATGCGGTTCTGAATCCTCTTCCCTTCTTCGCCCTCCATCAGGCCCTTCACGACCCTGGCGATCTCGTCCCTTCCCACCAGGCTGCTCTCTGTGTCGGCCCTCGGCCTCAGCGCCACCTTGATGTCCTGGGTAGGCATAAGCGCATTCATCTTCTGCTCGGCGAAGAGCGGCCAGACAATGAGCGGCACGCCATTGACCATGCTCTCGAGGGTTGAGTTCCAGCCGCAGTGGGTGAGGAACCCGCCGGTCGAGCTATGGGCCAGGACCTGGGCTTGTGGCGCCCACGATGGCACCACCAAGCCCCTACCTTTGGTCCTCTCTAGAAAGCCTTTGGGCAAAAACTCGATCGGCTCGTTTTGGCTGTTCCCGGTTAAGTAGGTGGCGCTGGCCGCTTTGTCATTAGGGGTCCTCACCACCCACTGGCTCATTTCCAATCCCACAGCCAGCTCTTGAATCTGGTCGTAAGAGAGGGTCCCACCACTCCCGAACGACACGTACAGGACCGAACATTTGGGCTGCTCGTCCAACCACTTTAGACACTCCGAGCCGTCGGACTTGCTGCTCTGCTCCATGTTCACCAGCGGTCCCACCGGGTAGACTGGCGGCTTCCCGGGCTCTTCCCCTCGCAGGTACTCGATTGCCCCTGGCTCGAGCTCCTCGAAGCTATTCAGCAGGACCCCCTCCGCCAGACTATACCGCCTCGCATGGTGGAGGACCCACTTGTAGGCGTCGTTGCGGCGGTCCTGGACTGGGTCGAGCAGGTCCTTCCCGTGGACGGGGATGCAACCAGGTATCTTCACCGGCTCGGGCATGTCTCTGTACTCGCAAGAGGCTGCTTCGTCCAGCCTTGGCAAGTGAAGGAACAGCGACACGCACATGGCCGCGATGGCGAGGAAAATGTAGGGGGAGACGTTGAACTCCTCGGCCACGTCAAAGGCGTCCGTGCTGAAGAGGTCGGTGACGAGGGCGACGAGCCTCGCGGACTCCACCAGCCTCTGCAGCTCGTCTCGGAGGGAGGGGAGGGAGCGCACCAGCATGAGGGAGATGATGGTCTCGATGCGGGTTGTCTCGGGGGGGAGGTCGTCGAAGCTGACGGGATGCAGGAAGATGAAGGTGATGGAGGGAGGGAGGGAGGGAGGGAGTCGAGGAGGGACCTCCGGGCCTTGGACGGGGAGCCGTCGTTGGGGATGATGAAGGTGACCGAGAAGCTGTGGCGGTGGACAAGCTGCTTCGCAAACTCGACTAGAGGGATGAGATGACCCATGCCCGGCGACGGTACGATGACTATGTGGGGTGTGGTCGAAGGTTGTTCCATGGTTGACGATGATGAGCAAGCGTTCTTGTTCTTGCTGTAGAAAAAATTGCAAAAGCAATGAGGGGGCTTTTGATAGTTGCTTTCTTGGTTGTCGAATTCTTTGTTGGTTGTGGTGGTAAGTCTTGTTCTCTGCTTGAACCTCTCGCACTAAAATATTTTTATATCATGAGATATCCTAACATTCCACTCGATTAAATTCCACGAGTGTACACTCATTAGGCTCGATTAGCTAAGTTATCCATTTGCTCGAGTTTGACTTACGATCGTCATAAGAGTTTGTTGAATACCAAACTCAATATTGAAGGTATATGTTAAATATGACTCGAGTTTGAACCACGAGATCCCACCAGGATTGAAGTGCGAGAAGTTTGGTCACATAAAGAGAGTCCAAATTGGACTTTGTGACCGCCTTCTTCAAGCCCGAATCCTTTTTGCATGAGAGGCTTTACGTAACTGTGCCCAGACCACAAAAAGATTTTCTCAAAATTAAAGTTTTGTTTATTTCACAAAATATAAATGATTTGGCAAATATTTTCATCAAACTCTTATATCGCTTAAAAAGTAAATAAAAGAAAAATATCGTTATCGTTCATGAGAATATTTAGATATAAATTGTTATTGATAATTAAAAAAGTATTCAATAATTACTTCGAGCGATACAAATAATTATTTTAAAAAATATTTTAAAATTATTTATTTTTCGTGAAACAAAAGAAATTTAAGAAATAGAAAGCAAATGGGGAACATTCGAGTTATCGGGCCTTTAACCCTGTGCTTCCCATGCGATCGTGGGCCAACGGCCCACCCCTAAGTCATTTTCAATTTAGTTTGATCTATCTTCGGCTTTTGTTCAGCCGAATTCCCTAAAAAATTCCCAACTTTAGGTCAAGTCCCAAATTTGCCCCAAACTTTTTTTTGTCTCGAAAAAAACCCCAAACTTTAGGTCAAGTCCCAAATCTGCCCCAAACTTTTCTTTTGTCTAAAAAAAAACCCCAAGCTTTAAGTTCAGTCCCAAATCTACTCCAGATTTTGTTTTGTCCAAAAAAAAAAATCACAAAATTTCAACAATTCTCAAATCTACGCCCATGATCCAACCCCAACTTGACACGGCACTTCCACGTCGAAATTTGGTGATTTTTTTTTTGACAAAACAAAATTCGAGGCAGATTTGGGATTGGACTTAAAGTTTGGGATTTTTTCTGAGAAAAGAAAAGTTCGGGGTAGATTTGGGACTAGACCTAAAGTTTGGGGTTTTTCTTTGAGATAAAAAAAATTTCGGGATATTTTTGAGACTGAACCTAAAGTTTGGGGTTTTTTATGGAATTTGGCCGCTTTTGTTCAGTCACAACTTCCATGTCCTTTTTCAGTCGAACCACCCGTCCTACCAATGTCAGAATACTAAAAGAGACAAACTTCACAAGAAAATATGTGATTTCATTTTTTTTATTGTAATGCACTGGGGGCAGTCCATCGTCTTAAGTCATGAAAAACAAGTGGGAATCGACGTCACTTAAGTGAATATTTATAAAAAGTTAAAAAAAAAAACTCAAATGTTAGGTTAAACAGTAATTACATCAAAATGGGTGTTGTATAAAAGTTATAACACATATGATGTCCTTTTGTGGATATTTGAGCATGGAAAATAAGTAGGAATCAACGTCACTTAAGTGTACGTTTTTTTTTAAAGATTATGGCATTCAAATAGTCGATTGAAGAGTTATAGCACCAAAGTTAGGATAATGTGAAAATTATGACATTTGTGTTGTCATTTTCTCGAAATTAGGGTTATACCATGAGTAAGGGTTTTGCAAAAGGCATGAATTACACCAAATGGACAATACCTTCGGGGATCGCATCTAGGAGGAAATTTTGAGTGTTTTTAGTCACTAAGGATTATTGTGTGAAGAATGTTGTGTATGTCTCTGCGAGATTAAATGATTAGTTTGCGAGAAATTGTGTGAGTCTAATCATCAGGAATCATTGGACGTAATTGGGATTAAGAAACACTAAGGTTGTTTGAGTGGCTTAAGTGTACTTGTAGCTATGTTGTATCACTTGATTTATAGTGGAGTCTTGTACTACTCTTTCAATGGAGTATGTCACATCAACCGAATCACATATGTCTTGATGCCCGATTTATCCCCTTATTTTGAATTATTATTGTGTTTGATCCCTTCTTTTTCACAACAATTGGTACCAAAGTCAAGCTCGGTCGACTTAAAGTGAATTGATGGCGATAGAAAAATAAAAAATAAAAAATGACAAATGACAAATTTAATGTGAAGGATTTCGGTTTCAAGAATATGAAAATTAAGAATTATTTGTATTAGAAATATCTGCACTTTTGTTTGGAAAGTAACTAGAGTCGATAAAGCAAGCTAATTGGAATTTGCTGGATAGATAAGCTTTCCCGTAATGTCATGTTTAACACCATAAAATAGAACACCATTGCGGACTGATAATCCCCTATCGAACATTTAAAAAAAAAACCTTTGCAATCAACAATATCTAATTGATACCATGCCTGTTTCACTTAAAGATAGGTGAAGGTGCGTCAGTTAATGAGTATATCAGTGAATTCGATGTTGTGGTTAGGCAATTGATATTGGTTGAGATTGACCTTGATGATTAGAAACATGTATTGATTCAAGTATCGTCATTGCTTGACTGTGGTAATATTCTACACTTGATGTTAGTAATTCCTTTGAATTAATAAGTTTAACGTTTGATGAGATTCATAATTTGATTCTAAGTAAGGACATTCATTGAAAAGAATTTGGTGAACTTGTGCGTGCTAGTTTATTAGGTGAAGGTAGAGGAAAAATTAGTATTCATGTTAGTAGGAGTAGTGCGAACTCGAACATAGGTAGTTAGTCTAGTAGTGTATAGAACTAGTAGTGTTGCCTATTAGAATAGTGGTAAGAGGGGGCATCTAAGAAGGAATTTCCTTAAGCTAAAAAATGAGAAGAGTAAGAAAATTAGTGAGTCTAATAGAGGTGATTATGTCTTACTAGTCATAAGGATTCGTCTTATGGTCCCTCATTTCTTGCTACACTCGCCAGAAGCTAGTTTACCACTTATCAACATATGGCTGGTAGTGAAGGGTAGTTGGGGAACAACACTGAGTGCGATGTTGGGGTTGTTAGCGATGTCAAAATCAGAATGCATGATGGTATAAGAGAATATTGACTGGTGTGGGCATATCTCAAGGTTGAAGAAGAACTTGTTTTCCTTGAGTGTCCTTGACTCAATTGGCTATCATTATACTTAAGGAGGCGAGCTTTGAATATTGTTCGAGGTAATTAGAGGAATCGAGCACAATTGCCTAAAGTGGGCTTCAAGGGGCGACAGTGACAGATTTCACTACGAAGATGGAGGATGTACTTGTTCGAAAGTTTGAATTGTGGCATATGTTTAGGCGAGAGAAGCCAAAAGACTTTGATTTAATTAGTTGAATGCTACATTAATAAGTTGAATATTACTATAGATGACTCATAAAATGCTCTCTAGTGCTGGTATGGCTAAGGAATTTTTTATAGATGCTAACAACAGTAAGCTACCTAATGAGTAAATGTCCATTGGATGTGATTGAATGTTAGGCTCCTGAAGAAATGTGGTCATATAAAGTTATCGATTATTCTGTTTTTAAGATATTAATTGTCCGTGTAATGTTCGAGTGACTGATGGTGAGCTCAACAGGAAGGCAAGGATGTGCAAATTCATAGGCTATGCACAAGGTGAGCCGAGTTATTGTTTATGGTGTCGCTAATTAAATTCACTAGTTATCAATAGAGAAGTTACATATGATAAGTCTCGAATACTTCTGGGTAGGTGGTTGCAACAGTTTTTATATAGATTTGCACGGTGTTAAGCTCAATGTGAAATTGCAACCAGAAACTTCTAAGCCAAGATGGCATGCTAGTAATCAACGAAGCGATTCTAACGTGTCTCAAATGTCAAGTTAAGATGGAGATTTGTTAATATATGTTTGGAATTTGAGCCCGTGGACGAAATCCGACCTGAATCGAGGTGCGGAAAAATCTGACCGTGTAAGAAAGTTAAAATTGGACACTGTGCCCGCTTTGTTCATGTCCGAATCCTTCTGCATGTTGGAGTTCCAAGTGTTAGCGGGAGAAGATGACTTAAAGTAGAAAATCTGGGTCTAACTTTGACCAAGGGTTTTGCAGGTTTCATATAGTGATGTTAATCTTTCGTCGTATGATGAGTGTTGCATAATTGACCTTAGTGCCTTGCGTGTGCAAAAGGCGTCAATTACATCAAATGAAGAACACCTTACAATTCCGGAGGAAATTTTCGGAAAATTATTTGAAAGATCCTAAATCTATTATACGGCCGCTAATTTAGTCATAAGCTTTTTAACTGCGTAGATTTAGTCATAAATTAATTATGCCAATTTAATCCTAAACATCTCGACGATTTATCAATTTAGTCCTAAACCTTTTGACAGTTGGCCAATTTAATCATTGTTGCCAAATTTGACCAGAAATCGTTGACGTGATGGTCTAGTCATCGCTGGTCATCCTATGTATCAGGCCTGATGTTTGGCCGATGCTAACATGGACAACTTTTGTATTTTTGTAATTTTCTAAATATTTTTCCTTTTCTTTACTTTTTTTTTTCCTTTTTCCCTCCATCGGCCATTGTTGTGCCTCGTTGATGGCCATTAAAGGTTGCCAGCCCTAGGTGACGGCTTCCCTCTCTAGCCTCAAGGGACGGCCGCCTTCATTGGCCTCAAGTAAGGGCAGCCCTTGCTGGGGCGAGGGTCGCCCGCGCCTTGGCTAGCTAGGGCAACCCTCGTTTGAGGCTAGCGAGGTCCCGAGGTAGTGACCAGCAGAATAAAAGAAAGAAAAGGAAAGGAAAAATACTAATAATTTAAAATATTAAAAAAAATTTGCAAAAAATTTCTAAGTTAGCAATGTGTGCTACGTAGGATAATTGGCATCTACGTTAACGATTTCTAATGAAAATTAACCAAAATGACTAAATTTGCAAATTGTGAAAAGGCTAAGGAATAAATTGGAATATGACTAAATTGGCACAATTGAAAGGTTTACAGCTGAATTGGCTGTTGTACAATAGGTTTAGGACTTTTTGGAAATTCTGAATGTTTTAAATCATGAAGGGATTTTTGTGCCAGAACTTTGTGTGGTTCTAAGTGAGATTGAATGATTGTTTTGCAAAAATGGTGAATCTAAACATTATGAAATTATTGTGTAATTGAAGGTTGAGAAACCTCTAAACGTTTGAGTAACTTAAGCGTGATTTTAATATTCGTTATATCGCTTGATTTATATAAGGAATCTTATGTTGCTCTCTCCTATATAGAAGATCACATCAATTGAACCACGTAAATTTGAAATTCGATTAATTTTCTTGTTCTGATTTGTTGCCGTGTTGGATCATTTGTTTGTTTTTATAATAATATAGAATATCTCTAAAAGAAGTAGAGAATACGTCTAGATGCATACATAACTTACGGCCTAATTCCATAAATAACTCACAACTTTAGATTTAGTCCCAATTCTGCTCCAATTTTTTTGTTTTAGAAAAAACCTTATACTTTAGATTCAGTTCCAAATCTACTCTGAACTTTTTTTTTTTGTCTGAGAACAAATCTACCCAAACTTTTTTTTTTGTTTGAGAGAAAAATTACCATTTTTTTGCTTTAGTCCAAAATCTGCTTACATTAACTGCTTGTCCAAAAATTACCATTAGTCGTTTTTAATTTTCGTATATTAGAACGATTTTATTTTGGAGATATTTTTTCGTGTCATTTTGTTAATGTGGATTTGTTATCGATAAAAAATGCTACATCAAGTTGGAATTGGATCTCGAGGGCAGATTTGAGGAAAGTTTGTTGTTTTTTTAGAAAAAACAAATTTCGAGGTAGATTTGGGATTGGGTTTTTTTTAGATAAAAAAAAAAAAGTTCAGGGCAAATTTGAGGGTAAACCTAAAATTTGAGATTTTTCTTTAGACAAAAAAAAGTTCGGAGCATAATTGAGATAAGACCTCAAGTTTAGAGTTTTTTTAGGGAATTTGGCCATAACTTACTTGAAATCCTCATGTCCGAAAGCTCAACGACCGATGCATTATCGGTTTTTGAGCTCTCTATAAATAATTTGATGCTTTTAAGTCTCAATTATTTGAACTAAATGACAAATAAAGAAAGCTGCTTGAACCAATAAAAATAAATAAATAAAAAAGAAGAAGACTGGTCAAACCTAATTTCCTTCATGAGAGCGTTCAACGAAAAGGCTCAATCAAACTGGTTGGTCTTAGTCACATCACAACTCACAAAGACAAACACGACTACTCATTCTGGCCGAGCAACTTGTAAAAGGGCCGAATTCCCTAAAAAAACCTCAAACTTTAGGTCAAATTTCAAATTTGTCTCAAACTTTTTTTTATCTCAGAAAAAACCCCAAACTTTAGGTCAAGTCCCAAATCTGCTCCAAACTTTTCTTTTGTCTCAGAAAAAATTCCAAACTTTAAGTCCAGTCTCAAATCTACCCCGAATTTTGTTTTGTCCAAAAAAAATCACAAAATTTCAACAATTCTCAAATCTACGCCCATGATCCAACTCCAACTCGACACGGCACTTCCACGTCGATAAAATCCACATCAATAAAGTAACATGTTTTTTTTTACAAAAAAAAGTTTGAAGAAATTTTGGACTGAACCTAAAATTTGGGGTTCTTTTTGGACCAAAAAAAGTTTTATTTGTTATCGTCTTTAACTTTTGTATCCTAAAACGGTTTTGGTTTGGAGAATTTCAACAATTTTTATTGGGGTGGATTTGTTATTGATGTGAATTTGTTATCGAAGTGAAAATGTCACATCAGTCGTACCTATCGCCCCATTACTTTGCTAATGTGGATTTGTTATTGATGTGGAAGTGCGGTGCCAAGTTAGGATTAGATTAAGGGGGTAGATTTGAGAATTGATTGAAATTTGGTGATTTTTTTTTACAAAATAAAATTCGGGGTAGATTTGGGATTGGACTTAAAGTTTGGGGTTTTTTCTGAGAAAAGAAAAGTTCGGGGCAGATTTGGGACTAGACCTAAAGTTTGGGATTTTTTCTGAGATAAAAAAAAGTTTGGGGTACTTTTGGGACTGAACTTAAAGTTTGAGGTTTTTTTTTTTTATGGAATTTGGCCCTTGTAAAAGGGGTTGTCGATGATTTATTGCATGAGGAAATGCATGACGCACATGCTTCTAGAATCATTCCTCAATGACACCAAGAATTGCATTAGGATAACAATTGTATATATGCCAAAAGCATATACAACTTTTAGTTTATCCAATGATGTAACGACTTTTATCAAGTCAAGAAAATTCAGCATTTCGTACACTCCATCTCATACTACATACGATATCATACTACATACGACATCGAAAAGAGAAGGGCTTTCACGGTCTTCTTTAAATAGATAGCCGATTTATATTGACAATAGCAGGAGACTGATGCACATACAGATTTGTAAATAAAAATTTATCCGGATAATACTAGCACCATTTAAAACTATACTTACCATTTAAGTATAGGCCTCTTGACTTCAAGATTCGATCAATGAATGATCAATTAAAAAATAATGGGTAAGAAATGGTTTAGCTTGTATTCATTCACTTGGCCGAAAGAAAGAGAAATTATAGTCTTTCCTGACTCCACTGATGTGATCAAGGAGGACCAGAAACGGGATTTCACTCTCATTAATCAGGATCATATTAGATATACTAAGACCGGTTTATAAAAATGATAATCAAAGTGATATGATAGATCTTTATTAAACAGTGAATGCATCTCTTTTGTTTACATGCCTATCGATAGATTTTTGAGGTCGCTAAAGACACCTTTTCTTGTAACGTTAGTGGATGCTTTTATAATATAGATAACATTACTCAATCCTAACAAAACAAAGTAAAAAAAAAAAAGCTTTGCTCAATTAATTAAATCAATTTTGAAACTCTCTGTTCCTCACGAGAGCCACGCAACTTACGTAGTCAAATCTTTCAATTCCATTCAATTAGGGAAGGTTAATTAGTTTTGACATGTGTATAAGGTCGTACAAGTGCTGATGAAGTTCAGAATAATTACCCATTTTCTTAATCTCTTTTGTGAAAAGATCATTAAAGGTCTCATTCATGGGGTCGTTGAATTTTCACGACATTAAAATTACAGAAAGCGACGTAAAATGAATAATAAGAAATTGTGGTTTTTGCGTCTTCGTAGGGTTGTGTCTGATTCAGACAGGAGCATGATATCGAATTTTTGCAATATTCTTCAGTAAGGACCCATCAAGTAATTATTAAAAAATTTATATGCTTGTGGACTATCTCACGCAACTATTAAGAAATATTTAATTACATATACTAGTTCAACAATGATCTCCATGTTAGCTAGAAAATGACACAGATTTTGAAAATGGTTCGTTTTATCCGAGGTTCGAATATGCTCACGTAACAGGAAAAACTTCTACTAAAAATTAAAATCACATCGGCACAACTATAGGGAAAAAAACATCAATTGCACCAAAATCTCTGTTCTGAAAAAAATTTAAAACTTATTAGAGGTAATACTACAAAAAATTTCAAATTGGTGTACCCATGGCACATTTATCTTAAATTAATTTTCATGTCATAAAAATTTCCAAACAAGCACACTCATGCCACATTAGCCCAAAATAAATTCCTGATTCCCATATAGATTCGGCTTTGGAACGGGACTGGCTATGGCTGGATAGGTTCTCACTTCTCGATGCAACCCCTATACACAACTCGTGTGTATAGCTATATATACATATACGTATGTGTAGAATAATTACCTCAAATTTTGGACTTGCATATTTATCTATTAATAGATCCTGGCTTTGGATTTACTTTCCACACTAGAGGTATTATTGAAAAAAAACATGATTGATATATTATTCATGTAGGCGCACTTCTTGATTTTATTCATTATATTTTAAAGAAAAACGATCGCCTATATATATATTGTTCGGGAATAACGCCACTCTTCTTATTGAGATTTTTTTTTTGGCTGACGGTGGAAAAACTAAGAATTTAGAATACTATGGTGATAGTTTCTAAAGTCGATTAACTATTAATGCCTTAGAAAAACTCCTAATAATATTCCTTTTCGCATTAAACTTACCTGCAGAGCCTCTTAATGTTGGAGAGTATGATACACTTGACCTGATTTAGATTTTCATATTTTTAGCAGAGATTCTTGGGTAGATTTTATTGATTGTTGAATGAGAAGGCAATTATTAGAGAAACATTAGATTCTAAGACTAGCACGCTTGGTTAATGCAAATGCAATAGAGTCTTTAAAAGTCCAAGTCACATTTAACATCGGGTATAAAGAAACCATAACATAATTTAGGATATCAAGTTAACATAACAATTTTTGTACGCCTAGCATTATTCTAGTTATTATTGAGTATTATGTAGGCCCGTCAAATGGGTAGGTCTGATTGAGTATAAAAAATGAGTTTTTAGTCTATTTTAACATATTTAGTGTTACGATAAGTACTAGCCATCTTTATGGTTTCAATGATATATAAGTTTTGTTTGTGAAAGCGGTTCAAATAAGAATTTCTCCCTTTTTAGAGGCCCACCATTTGGAATTTAGATAGTGATCACCCGCTTTCTCTCAAAAAAATTCACTCCTTTATCCCCCATTTTTTTATTTATTTAACATGATTGAACTCTCTGGCACATTCTTTATGCCCCATTTTTTCCTTGCACTTTCCAATATATTTTAAGAAGAAGAAGAAGATTGGGAATGTCAACGCCACACCTACCTAATTCTTTGAAAAAAATTGTAAATAAAGGCATGAAATGCTCTCATTTTTTCAAATAAGGGCATGAAATGGATCTTATTTTAATTAAGGGCATAAAGTGGCCAAATAATCTCAAATAAGGGCACTTTCATCTTTTAACCTTTTTATTAAATAAAATAAAAATATTAAAAAAACACAAAAAAGGAAGGCAAGGGGCTACTGTCACCGTCGCCAAAAAGGGCTGGTGAGGGTCGCCAACCCTCCCCCAGATTTGGATGAGGGTTGCAACTCCCCACCCAGAGCTGGGAGGGTCGTCGACCCTCGTCTAGATTTGGGTGGAGGGCCGCGACCCCCACTGGCCCTTTTCGTCGACCACAGTAGTAAGGGTTGTGGTCCTAGCCCCTTCCTTATTTTTCTTTGTTTTCTATGCTTTTTAAATATTTTTTATTTTATTTAATAAAAAAGTAAAATGACGAAAATGTCTCTAAAATAAGGCTTTTATTATAGGTTATTTGGTCACTTCGGGCCATTAATTGAAATAAAGTCAACTTTAAGCCCTTATTTGAGAAAATGAGGGCACTTCAGAAATTTATTTGAAATTTTCTCTAATCTTTTTTACGATGAGCTCAACAAGAAATCATTTCATAGTGATGTGTGAATTAGTTCCCCAACTTCCACAGCTCATGTCATTGGCTAAGCGAAACACACGACCACACCACTGTTTTGACTGTTGTTTCCTCTCACCTACCGCAGAGTACAGATGCATCACGTAGTTTACATCGAAGTTATAAGTAAAATCGATTTATTACGACTGGAATGGAAAGTGGACTGCTGAGCTGAGCATGTACATAAGTGGGAAAATGACAGTACAAAGCTAATACTCGTCTCCAATCCCAGAGCCAGCTCTTGAATCTGGTCCTGCGTGAAAGTCCCACCACTCCCGAACGACACGTCCAGCACCGAACATTTGGGCTGTTCGTCCAACCACTTTAGACACTCCGAGCCGTCGGAATTGCTGCTCCGATCCATGTTCACCAGCGGTCCAACCGGGTAGACCGGCGGCCTCCCAGGCTCTACAACTTGCAGGTACTCGACCGCCCCTGGCTCAAGCTCCTCTAAGCTATTCAGCGGGATCCCCTCCGCCAGCCTGTACCGCCTCGCGTGGTAGAGGATCCACTTGTAGGCGTCATTGTGGCGGTCCTGGATTGGGTCGAGCAGGTCCCTCCCGTGCATGGGTATGCAACCGGGTATCTTCACGGGCTCGGGCAGGTCCCTTTACTCGCAAGAGACCAGTTCATCCAGCGTCGGCAAGTGAAGGAACAGCGACAGGCACATGGTCGTGGTGGGGAAGAATATGTAGGGTGAGACGTTGAACTCCTCGGCAACGTCGAAGGCGTCAGTGCTGAAGAGGTCGGCGACAAGGGTGATGAGCCTCGTGGACTCCGCCAGCCTCTGCAGCTCGTCCCGGAGGGAGGGGAGGGAGCGCACCAATGTGAGGGCGATGATGGTCTCGGTGCGTGTCTCAGGGTGGAGGTCGTCGAAGCTGACGGGAGGCAGGAAGACATAGGTGATGGAGGGAGGGAGGGAGGCGAGGAGGGGCCTCTGGGCCTTGGACGGTGAGCCATCATTGGGGATGACGAAGGTGACCGAGAAGCTGTGGCGGTGGATGAGTCGCTTCACAAACTCGGCGAGACGGATGAGATGACCCATGCCCAGTGTTGGTACGATGGCTATGTGGGGTGTGGTCGAGGGCTGTTCCATGGTTGATGATGATGAGGCAATGTTCTTGTTCTTGCTGTAATTCGATACTTCTTCAAGCATTTGCCATTCAGCAGCTATCATGCAGAAACATACAAATAGACGGCAAGTGGGGCTAATATGTCATGTTTACAGTCATGTGCATCTTCCAAAACACCTTATCGAAAAGACTAGAAACAGCTGCGCGGGCTTTGCTGGCAAAAGAGCCCAACTCATAAGTAGACTTCATACTTGTTAGATGTTGAGTTTATGGACGAAATGATGTTGAGTATATTGAAGCCTGAGGCCGTGTATCACCCTCAATCAGGTTTTGAAACTGGACTGATTGCCGTATTCTTCTTTTGATAAAGAAAATATTTATAACATGGGATATCCCAACCTTATGCTTGATCAACTCCGTGAGTATGCGCTCATTATGGTCTATTAGATAAGTTATCCATTTGCTCGAGTTTCACTTACAATCGTCATATGAGCTTGTTGGATATCAAACTCAATATCGAAAGTATATGTTGAATATGTCTTGAGTTTGAGCTCGTGGATGAAACCCGACCACAATCAAAGCGTAGGATAGTTGGTCGTATGAAGAGAATCCAAATTGGACTTTGTGACCGTCTTCTTCAAGTTCCAATCCTTTTGCAAATTCGAGTGGTGTTGTATGAGTAAGATTTTTGAAGCATTTGATGGATCAGAATTTATCTACTTAAGTGGGCTTTTCTGTCGTGGAAAGTAAATAAACATATTCGTTTGTACAAGAGAGTAAGTTGTCATATCTCTAGATTTCCTAGTTGTACAGTGAAGTTGGGGAACAATGCTAAGTGTGATGTTGGGTATTGTTGGTGATGTCGTAATCAGAATGCATAGAGGTACTGAGAGAATATTCGATTGGTGTACGACATGTATCAAAGTTGAAAAGGAACCTAATTTCCTCGAGTGTTTTTGACTTAGCTAGGTGTCAGTATACTTCAAAGAAGTGGAGCTTTGAAGATAGTTCGAGGTGCTCTAATAATAATAAAAGGTTATTGAGCATAGTGGCCTATATGAGCTTCAAGAGGAGACATCAACATATTTCATTACGAAAATGTCAAATACATATGTTCGAAAGTTTGCATTGTAGCGTATGCTTAGGCGAAAGACGCCCAAAGATTATGAGTGAAAGGAACCTGCTGTGTGGTAATGTGGTTGAGGAGCCTAATGTATGAAGATGTTGTAACTCAAGCATACAACGCAAAGTGCAGTTTAAACTATCTGAGAAGTCACAAGGACTGTAAAGTTGATTTACTTGGATGTTCACATGTTGTCGTGGTTTCTTCAAGGAAGTATGGTATATTTACGCTAACAATTGTGGATGATTAGTTGAGGATGACTTGGATAATTGTACTAAGGCGTTGGTTTGATGTTGTTGTAATGATCAAACAATTGAGAGTTTTGATCAAAATTGAGACTGGTAAGATGATTAAGTATGTGCAGAATCACAGTAGCATTGAGTTCTGCTTGAAGCCATTACAAGAATTATGCATGAATGAGGGAATAGTTAGACATCGCACTAGTGTCAGTGAATTATAAAAGGTTGAAGAGTTGCAGAGTAGAATGTTACTAGAGACGGTCATAAAATGCACTTAAGTTCTAGTACGGGTAGCACATTCTTGGCAAATGCGCTAAGTTCAGTGAGCTATCTGATAAATGGATCCATATTGACTATGATTGATTGGATCCTGAAGAAGTGTGGTTGGGATAAATGTTATTAACTATCCCATTTTCATAATATCTAGTTATCGGTGTAATATTTGAGTGAGCGATGATTGTTGACACATAAGTTTTGGCGACCCCATTTAGTCAGCTAATGCATAGAAAATTAGGACTGAGTTCAACAAAAAATATTGTTAATTTGCATCTGCATATTAGGAGAATTTTTATAGTATTCATCCCGCATAGGACAATTTAACTCCTCGGCCACGCCGAAGGCATCAATGCTGAAGAGGTCGGCGATGAGGGCGACAAGCCAACTGGACTCCACCAGCCTCCGCAGCTCGTCTCTGAGGGAGGGGAGGAAGCGCACCAACGGGAGGGCGATGATGGTCTTGGGGGGGAGGTTGTCGAAGCTGACGGGAGGCAGGAAGACGTAGGTGATGGAGGGAGTCGAGGAGGGACCTCTGGGCCTTGGATGGGGAGCCATTGCTGGGGATGACGAAGGTGATTGCGAAGCTGTGGCGGTGGACGAGTCGCTTTGCAAACTCGGCGAGAGGAATGAGAGACCTGTTGGAGTTGGCGAATACTTCGGGGACCCTTGTTTCTCATAACCGGGCACACCCACGTGAGCTTAGGGAAACCGAAGTATGAACCGACGACATGTGACCCATACGCACAGAATGTCGAGGGTCTCGCTGCCCGGACAGTGGGTGAGGGTTCCGCTCCCCGGTGAGTGGACGGCGGCCTTGCTCCCCGGCGAGCGGGCGGGGGCAGTGCCCCCGAAACAACAACGATTTTCGTTATTGTGGGATCAAAGGGATTCGGATAGGTTTTGGCTTTGGGCCCATTTTTAAGTCATATATATTGTACTAGTATGAGATATCATAAGTGTGAGAGGTTGTGGCTGTAAACCTAAATATCATAGTGAAATCCCTTTTGCAGGACGTAGCCCTATTTTAGGGTGAACCTAGGTAAATTCATGTGTCAATTTTTATTCTCTGCGTGATCGTTCTGATTCGATTGAGGATATATCCCATCAAGACCCATGCCAGGTGTTAATACGTTGGCTATGTGGGGTGTGGTCGAGGGCTGTTCCATGGTTGATGATGATGAACAAGTGTTCTTGTTCTTGTTGAAGGAAAATTTGCAAAAGCGATAAGGGGGCTTATAATAGTCGCTTTCTCGATTGTCGAGTTCTTGGGTGATTGTGATGGTAACCTCTCTCGCTAAGTGAGAGAAATAATTAATCTACTGTGAAATTTGTTGGGGTGTGGTTCATACTGCCCATCGACAGGAAAGCACTAGGGTCCCGCTCCTAGGTGAGCGAGCGGGGGTCCAGGGGAGCCGCCCCGGCGGGGGTTGAAGGGGGCAGCGCCCCCTGAAAGCCAGAGGGCTTTTATGATTTAAGCCCATATTTTCTATTAGTAGTTTGGGCTTGAGCCCATGAATAGCTACTGCTTATATATACTCTCTTTTTCTTGTAATTGAGCAATGTAAGAAGAGGGGCGATGTGCTAAATTATAGTGGAATCCTCTGCTGGACGTAGCCCTAGTTTAAGGGTGAACCAGGATAAAATCTTGCATCTCGATTTCTCTCTCTCGACTTTTTACTCTTTTTCGTATGATTGTGTGTCAATACCTAACAAAATTAACAGTATATTTTGAGAAAAAAAAACAAATAAGATAAATGCTTATGTGATTGTCCTAAATCTACCATGAGAATAATAGCTTGTTTTGAATCACAAAAAAATAATAATAATAATTAAAAATTATTGTTGGGTTCACTTTTTCAAGAATTTGTGGTCACAACATGTTGTTACTTTTACAATAGCCCAAAAACTATTATACTAGCAAATCCCTAACAAATAATTATAAATTGTTATGAGGTCCACCCTTTCAATAATTTGTGGCTAACAACATACTATTATTCTCATAGTTGCTCATAGTGTAATTCGATACTTCTTCAAGCCTTTTTCATTCAACAGCCATCATGCTAAAACATACAAATAGAGATCAACACAGCAAGTGGGGCTAATATGTCATGTCTACAGTCATGTACTTAAGTCCCAAAACACCTTATAGAAAAGACTAGATACTGTAATGTTCTTGCTACATTGTAATCATTAGAAAATTAAGTGTACAAGCTTGATAGAGGCATATGAATCCTAATAGTGTGATCTATCATTCGATAGGATCAAAGTTTACTGGTTGTATCTTCTTGGTGAATATTAGTGCAATCCAGTTCAACCTGTGGCTGTTAGTTTGGAGAGTGGACGTAGGCTTGGTAACTAAGCCAGACCACTATATATTGTTGTGTGCTATCTTTACTTCCTCTCTTACTCGATCAATTCCAAGTTAGCATCACCTTCTGATATTCCTTATTTCAGCTTCACCAGATTTCCAAGTATCGATTGCTAATTTCCTCATAACTTTCAAAATCATCAAAATAACTTATTCACCCTCGCTCTAGGTTGCTTAGTTAGCCTCTATAGTAAATACGGCCAAAAGGGGATCCTCTGTTCGAACTCGTTCAAGAGCACGTATGGACAAAGACGACCAAAGCACTCGACTAACTAACGTGGAGAGCCAATTGGTTTAGATAACTGCTATGTTGATGAAACTCTCTAAGAATAACAAGACTCTTTGGGTCTTACCTGATGCGACGGATCCAACGACCACTGCATCGGCACCTGCTCTGTCTGCACCTCTTGAACCATCAACTATTGACCTCACTAGAAATGGAATAGCCGGAGAGACCCCTTTGGTCACACCTGTCATAGTTGACCTCGATCCCACACCGAAGGAAGAAGTTATCTTCCATAAGGATCAAGAGAGTGCTCGACGCCTTGCCAAATTGAAGAACAATTATGTTTGTTGTAAGGATATGAGACAAAAGAATGAAACACTATTAGCTTAGAATACAACAGCGAACACTTTCGGTATATTCTAGATTTTTTGTCCAACTCTTTTGGCTTTAATTAGCTGCTCTTATATAGACATCTTCAATTTTCCCGTTAGAAATTGTCTTGAGAAGCAAGTAGCCGTAGGATTCTTTGCTAGCTGCTATTCTGGCGCTAGACTGCCCGTGCAATCCTTTCCCGTGAACATTAGCAAGCTTTTTCGAAATAGGTTTTGTCTCTACTATGACATCGCTAGTCGCTTTGACGGTTTTGACAGAAGTTGTTTCCAGTTTTCTGACAATTTATTGTATTGTGCTGTTCTACCTACCAACTACTATATTAAAGTCTACAACGAACATCCTCAGATCACAATAGGCTGGCGCGAGTGCTTGCATTGCTGAGTGGGGAGGATAGGTGCAGCCTTTAGTTCCTGGACATCGGCTTGGAGTTGCATAAGAGAGGGAGAGGTATGTTGACTAAAGCTTCTACTACATTTTGATGTATAACAAAACTCTCCATGATTTGTATTGAAGTTAATTAAAGATATTCTTAGGTGAATAATGCTTATGGGAATTCCATCGTTTGATATGCTTGAATACATCATCTGAGCCACCTTATGCACTTATCCTTGAAGACTAAGGCAACAAAGGAATAATCTGAAGCGTAACAGAAAGAGGAGCAGACATTGACTTGGCTTAGTCTCTTTGTCTCAGACTCAGACGTTATGTTAAGGAAAACTCAACTCAGACTTTATTATTAAAGAGTCAAGTGATATCATCTGAACGAGGAAGGATCTCAAAGGTTAATCACCGCAAGAATATTATCTCTTATGCACAGCTGGTGATTTGGCTCGGACTTCAATTGAGATAATTCGTATTTGAAGTTCATTACTCTATATACTTTAGCAACGGCTATAATGCAAAGTATAATAGGAACGGTCAAGTTCTCTACGAAGCAAGTCACACCTTCTAAACTGGGAACTTCAACTTATGGAAACTTAGATTCAGTAGTATAGGCAACTGAATCATAGAAGGATTATATTCTCTTCATCAACGGCTCTTTCAATCTTCTTTTGGGAAGTCTATATTCAACAGGAAAAATTGGATATAATCCTCTGAAGCTGTCTAATGGATAATTGCGGGCTGGAGGACTATATAAGGAGGTTGAGAGACCTACGTAAATAAGAAGAATTACAGATTTCAAAGTGTGAGAGAACCCTTGACTTATATACACTTGTTTATCTCCTGAGCTTCATTCTGTGAACCTTGAGAGGCATTGTGAGATTGTTATACTCGTTGTACTCTTGAAGTTGATTTAGTGGAATCCAGCCAATAAGCTGTTAGCGTGGAGAGTGGACGTAGGCTTGATCTAAGCCGAACCACTATAATCGTCATGTGCAATCTTTTCTTTACTCTTGCTTACTTTATTTCAGACTGTTGCACACAAGCATTACTCAGACCTTGTTCTCCCCATCTCAAGATATTATCTTGTTTATTTTAATTCCACATTTTTAAAACAAGATTCTTTGAATTCACCTATTCACCCTCCCTCTAAGTGATAGATCTAGCCACAACAAGGTAGGCAGGTCCACGGGAGAAGGTGATCTTTCAGGACGAGGTGGACGAGAAGCTGACTACCTCTGCACAGGCACAGGTGCGTTTGCCTTCCTTTTCCATTCCATCTCAGCTCGTTCCTTCAATCTTTCCTTCAGAACTTCCTTCGTCCTTTCATCATCACCTTGGCCTATAGGAATCACCTCATTCCTAGGGTTGACCCATCCTGTCGGAAGCATCCTCAACATCATTTTCTTCGGGGTGTCCCTTCCCAATTTCGATACTGACCAAGCTTTGGTCAGCAACATCAGCGAAGTCTATGCCCTTGGACAGCATGATAAGAGTGATAAGTGCCACCTCAAGGGAGCTCGCCGACCTTCTTTCTTACGCACCGGTACATGTGAATGATGATCATGTTGTTGAGAACGGCCCAAATGAGTCTTGCCGCGCAACAAGAGACGTCGTTGGTCGAGGAGGACTATGGGAGAAGGCATAGAGTCAAAATTTTCTGCATAAAACCACGTGTGAAATGAGATATTTCCAAAACATAGCTAAAAGCATCATCAGGGCTCACAAGAATTTTCACAAAATCACGCGATGATGTTCTAATGAGGTTAGGACAACTCAGAGGCTATAGCCTTGAAATTCCTTCTTTCAGAAGTCAAGATAAACGAGTCACGGCTGGAAAAATGTAGGTTAGAAGAAAACAGTGCCATGAGGTTCGGAACAACGTCATCTTCTATTCAACAGAAGAAACTTCAGCTGAAGATGTCCAAACAACTTAGAGATGAAAATGCCGTGAGTGTCAAATCAAAATCAACGAAGGTTCAGGGCGAGAAAGTTCGCCTACTTCAGTGGAAATAGGAGGATCGCGAAAGAGATCCATGCCAATAACGAAAGTTACCTACTGAAGACGTAGAAACTCCTACTCGAAAGGGTCACATATTTGAAGTTCACTTCCGATGAACTCGACTGTGCTCTTGTCAAATGTCTTAGTGAAAATGTCAGCTAATTGATGTGTGGAGTCAACAAAGTAAATGCAAATATCATCACTATTTACATGATCTCGAATAAAATGATGACGAACTTCAATATGCTTGGCTCGAGAATATAGAATTAGATTCTTCATCGAATTGATCGCACTTGTGTGATACATAAGAGGAATACTTGAACTTTGTTCTCCAAAGTCATCAAGTTGATGTTTCATCCAAATAAGTTGAGCACAGTAGCTCCCTAGTGCCATATAATTAGCTTCAGCGGTTGAAAGAGCAATTGAGTCTCACTTCTTTGAAAACCACGAAACTAGCATATGAACCATTAGTTGACACATACCAGAGATGCTTTTCTTGTCGATTTTGCACCTTGCAAAGTCACCGTCTGAATATCCCAATAGTAGGAATTCTGAATGTTTCGGATACCACAAACCCATCTTTGGAAATGATTCAACAAATCTAATTATCCAGTTTACACCTGTCAAATGAGATTTTTTTTTTTGGTCGGATTGAAAGCGTGGGGAGACATTGGTGTTGGCGGACTTACCTTTTTCATCCTTATCAAACTTGGTAGCAGGAGACATTGGTGTTTTGATTTTCTTGCAATTCTCCTGTCCAAATTTCTTTACTAATTCTTTGGCATATTTTTCTTGATATATGAATGTGCCAACTTTTGTTTGCTTGACTTGTAGACCGAGGAAGAAGTTGAATTTCCTTATTATGCTCATTTCGAACTCACTTTTCATGATATCAGCAAATTCCTTACACAGTATTTCATTAGTAGATCCAAAAATAATATTATCGACATAAATTTGAATTAATAAAATATCATTACCTTTTCTTTTGATGAAGAGCGTAGTATCCACCTTACCTTTTTCGAAATCATGTTCGACTAAAAACGTGCTTAGTTTTTCATACAAAGCTCTAGTTGCTTGTTTGAGTCCATAGAGCATCTTATTCAGTCGATATACATCATTGATCCTACGTGGGTCTTCAAAACCTGGTGGTGTCGCGACCTATAATTTTCATCTATGTTAATGGATTACTAAGTTAATTAATTATCTAACTAACCAAGCTCGAGCTCTCCAAAGCTCTACCAAATCGACCTTCTCCTCGACCTCCTCATATGATAATTTCAACATGATTATACTTTTCTTTCTCTATTAGCTCTACCTTATCAGCCTCTTTCATCAAAATCAGCAACTCAACTTTGCCATCCAAGACATTGGCCAAATCTTAGGTTGTCAATAGCACACGCATCTTAACACTACACAACCCAAAGTCGTTCCTCCTGCTAAACTTTTCAATTTCTACTTTTGCTCCATATATAAGTGCAATAGAAAAATTTCTACATAATAATTAGACAAGCAAAAGACCCAAATCAAAATCTAGAAAATCTTATCCTAAACTCTGATATCAATTGTTGTAAAATTGTGCAGAAAATATTGAATTTTGCAATTGAATCAACTCAAAATCACCACAAAAATAAATGAGAGGTTATTAAGGACACTGGAATTTACGTGGTTTAGTCTGAGTGTCGGTATCTACTCCACGAGGAGAGCTAGTAGTAAACAATCCACTATAATTGGAGAATCAGAGTTACAATAGATCATATGCTTGAGTGTTTTCCACATCTAGATTAAACCCAAATCCACAATGCTTACAGAGAAAAACAACTCAATTGGATGTAATGCTTACGGCACAATGAGGAGACGTCCACTTTTCGAAGGGTCCAGATATTGATATTGGTCAAACCGGTCAAATTTAGATATTATTCTTTTCCTTTATATATATGCCTACAAAAGGAATTCTACTCCAATTATAATTCTTGGATTTTTTTTTCCTAACAGATTCAGTTTTTCAAACCGATCTGCATCCTGAAATCGGGCCGGGTCTCTCAATCGTCACACATAATTTAACTAAATAAATACACAAGATGGCTTTTGCTTCACTAAAACTTCCTGCAATCTTCTGTTGAAAATTGGCGAGACACTTTGAAAAGTGGATGTCTAAAATTGTTTTTAGACGTCAATCGGGATACTTGTAAAGACTAGAAAGAGAATTGCAAGGGAATTAGAAAGAGAGTGACAAAGAGTTTAATTTGGATGCGGGGCATTTGTTACCCGTTAATGCTCATCGAACTATATGTAATTTATATTGCATTTGTTTGTGACAAATGAAAAACCATCCCAAAACTTAAACGACATTTACTAGACATTGAAAATATGAGAAATAAATATGGTTGTATGTCTCCAAGTTTTACTAGATCCAAAAGTGTAGAAAAACATCCCTATGACATTTTGATGATTACCAAACTATCTCTGTTCTAATGATTTTCATGATCAATGCAGATAGTGATTTTAGTTACCATCATCGATGACCTTTCATATCAACAAAGGTGAGATACTATTATGACGTATAAGTGAACAAGCCTTTTTGGAGCTTGGAAGAACCAGCCGAGATAATAGTCTCATATATTCTTAACACTGATGAAGATGGAAGAGTTGATTGATCGCAATATCTCATGTCAAAGCAATAAGTATCTTCAATGAAGATGGTCAACCCAATCACCAACAATCTACATTAGCGATAGTGCAAGAGGATTGAGGATATGATATAACGGGTTTGATGATTGCAAGATACGCAAGGCTATACGACTATTGATGGTTCGGAATATAGTCATTGCGAGTCCGAAGTCCGAAGCAAGAAAATCAAGAAAGTAATAAATAATAATAATAAAAAAAGCAGATATACGACTACCATCTAGAGACAGTTGTAGCAAAACCTATTTTGAGAAAGCAACGCTGACAATGGAAGTGATTGAAGCAGTAGTGCTCTCACACTCCGCCCAAGCTCTTAATGACTCTAAACAACTAGTTGATCTTCTGTGATTTCAAATGATTATCTGGATGTGAAACATCACCAACGGATAGTTTGAAGAAGTCCCTATATATAGGGGTAGGGGGAGTTAAGCTACCAGGAAGAGTTAAATACTCGAAATCTGCAAATTGTTCTCATAAGTTTGTAGTGTCTCTAATATTTGATTGTGTTGCTCTCTATATTGGTTTAGCCTCTTAGTAACTATTAGACGAGTGTACAAGTGTAAGTGTAAATGTGTGTATCCTGATAGTGTAATCTATCTTGAAAGGAGAAAAAAAAAAGTCGGTTGTAACTTAGTCTGAAAATTACTATCGAAATCCAATCGCTGTTAAAGCTGTTAGTTTGCAAGTGAACGTAGGCTTGTGAACTAAGCTGAACCACTATACATCCTTGTGTGAATTGCTTCTCTTGCTCTGTTTACTTAACCAGCTTCACACGCGTTGCCTTGTTTACGATATGATCTTGACTGCAGATTGTTTATCATTTCGCAAAAGTTTTAAAATGTCCTCACTCAACCTATTTGACCCCCCTTCTAGTTTGTATTATTAGCCCCAACACAAAGTAGCTGAATCAATGGTCTTCAAGGAAAGCTTTGGCATCAAGATTCTAGCGAAGCCATTGTTACATGCCTCGAATGTCAAGCAAAGATGTAGATTTGTTAAAATATGTCTTGAACTTGAGTCCGTAGAAGGGATCCAACCCAATTGAAGTGTGGAAAAGTATGGCTATGTAAAGAAAGTCCAAATTGGACATTGTGACCTCCTTCTTCATGTTCTGCATGTTAGAGTTCAAAGGGGAAAATTGTCTCAAAGTGCTAAATCTATTGTATTTTTGCCAATTCAATCCTAAACATTTTCACACTTTGCCAATAAAGTCCATCCGGCCAATTTTGGCCGGAATTTGTTGACGTGGACGTCGGTCGTCTTATATGGCTTAATAATTTTAATAATTTTTTCTTTTTTTCCCTTTCCTTTTTCCTTCCATCTTCTTCATGGCCAGCAAAGGGCCACTCCTTGTGGACAGTGGCCGGCAAGGCCGACCCTTGTCCAGGCCAAGGCGATGCCTGACGTCGACTTCGTCA
>BCNH02000004.1:21053988-21086791 GCA_001662345.2 Metrosideros polymorpha var. glaberrima | reverse complement strand
ATTTAAAACATTAAAAAAAAATTTAAAATTTAAAAAAACAATTAAAGGGGGGGTTGGGGCAAGGGTGGTAGGCCCTTGCCGCCGCTGGAGAGGGCTGGCGACTCTCGCCGACTGTGGGGCACGGACCGCCGGACGCAAGCCACGGGCCGCCGGAGGCGGGACGCCGGAGGTGGGACGTTGGACACCGGATGCGGGCCGCAGACCGCCGGAAGCGGGACGCCAGCCATTTGGTAAACTTGCGAAAAGTAGAATGAGAATAAGGGTGCGTTTGGTAAATATAAATTCTCATTCTCTATCAGAATTGATTCTCGAAAGAATGAATTCTTGCCAGAATCAAAAATTCTGGCAAGAATGGAAATCATGCAGGCCCTAAGTCCCTGCAAATAGACCGTAACATTTCCCTCTTCGGATTCCTTTTGTTTAACTCAATTTTTTTTAAAAATTATTTGCTATAATCAATGACTTTACACTTGCAAAATTGTCGACTTATGTCTAATACATATGGCGGACATTGATGTATTAGTTCATATTTAGAAGCCGTTGCTTGTGTCATGGCAACTAATGATTAAAATCTTCTGTTGACCACTCACTAAACTAATTTCCAGTTGCAACCGTGCAACTACCTTTCTCCAAGTGCACGCCTCAATAACGTACTTCTTCGACGAAAATACATATTTTAATGGTTACTTAATCTTATTGTTGGAAAAAGAAAAAAAAAGAGATTCATGCATGGAACATTTATTCCATTTTGTTAACCGTACACTTTCACATTGCTTTACCAAATGGTTATTATATGTCTTTTTATATTTTCGGAGACGTCCCTCCTCAAGCCAGAGTTTCCTCTCTCCTTTCCTAGCCGCTGCCTGAGCCTTTTGTAGAGTGTCCCTAAGGGAGAAAGAGGGACCCCTCTCTCTCTCTCTTGTAAGTCTTTGTCTTTCTTTTCTCTCCTAATTTGTTTTAGGAATTTTTGTTTGTGAATAAAATCATGCAACTGATCTTGAGTGAACGTGGAAAATAGTTCGGCCATTCGTTCAATCGACAATCATCAAGAAGGATGCTCGTGACGTGATTCCACAACTCTCCGAGATTAGGTGACCTTCTCTCTTGATTTAAATTTGGGTCAAGTTTTAGGAGTGTTATTCTCTCGGACTAGATTTAGATCTAAATATAGATCTAGGAGTTCCTTATAGGTATTTGACTATGTTCTTTCAACATATTAATATTAGTGTCTTTACACGGTGATGGTGATGAGAACATTGAATTTAAACGCACACCGCAAGACGTTGCAAATGGAATGTGAAATCTCGACATGTGCTTATCACTGCATCTGGTGATCGGTCGTCGAACGTTTATAGTGACAAATCTATTTTTTAGGGATGAGAGTGTGCTTCCGATTGCACATTTTGCATTATTAGTTGCTTTTAGGTTTTTGCTTTACTCTGCAGTTATTAGGATTTTATTAGGTTTGAAAGTTTTTTTTATGTAGCTCTTGACTATTATTCGAATATATGAATGGCATCTTTCTTTCGATAAAAAAAAATATATTCAAAAGCCCTCCCCAATTGGATGCCTCCTTTTCAAAGTACGTCCCGAAGTGGGACTTTTTCCGACTCCAAAGCGTACCGTCGTGCTCTAATTGATCCCCAACCGCATCGCCAGCGATACAAAGCACCTTCCGACAAATTACACGTGTAAAACGTTACGAAAGGAAGCCTCAAAACCCGACTTCATTTTATTTGTGGGGCTGTATGTAATTTTCAAATTTGAGATAAACGATACTTCTTTTCATTGATGCATGGCATTCTTGATTTGATTGATTGATACTACCTAACAGAAAACTTTGATCATTTAAGGAGAGACTAGTGTTTAGTCGAGGACAAGATCATTGGACCCCGGAAATCTTGCACTAGATCTCCTCTTGTGACCTACTTAAGTAGATTACTTCCACTCACAAATTGACCAACCGTATTTACCCAATTCGAGAGGGATCCAATCTACCGAACGGATTTAATAAGCTCCACATGGGTACTTCCTTCAATTAGATTTCGTCACCATCTGTTCATCGTTCATCTATGGCGTGCGAGAGCGAGAGCGAGTGTTAGTGAGTTAGCTACAATGGTGGGTATATGATAATGGTCGAGTCATGGGGAATGAGATCCCACGTTGAGGAGAAATGAGATGACTGGGTCAAATATAAGTTTAGTTTCGCGGGAAAATTACCAAAAAAGTTCTAAAATTATTGCAACATTTCAATTGTGTTAATTCAGTCATAAACTTTTGACAATTTGTCAATGTAGTCCTTTCGATCAACTTTGATCGGAAAATACTAACGTGGCGGTCCAGTCAGTGCCAACCGTTTTACATGGCGTATCAGCAATGACATGGACAAATTTTTTCCCTAATTTTCTTTCTTTTTTCCTTTTTCCCTTTTATTTTGTTATTTTTTTCTTTCCTTTCGCCGATAGCCGGTCTCAAGCAATGGTCAACCATTGGCAATGACCGGAGAGGGCTGGCGAGGGTCACCTTGACCCTGCCGTTGGTGGTTGCCACTTCTTCAAAGCAACTACCCTTGCCCGTCGATAATTTATTATTTTGAAAACCCTTCATCAATGATTGGGGAAAATTATTTAAAAAGTCTTAAATCTATTGTAATTGTGTCAATATAGTCATAAACATTTTTTTTCGCCAATTCAGTCCTAAACATTTTGTATCTATGCCAATTCAGTCTATTTGGCCAGCCAGCATTGACGTAGATAGTTTTATCAGTATTTTAACATTTTTTTCGCCAATTCAGTCTATTTGATCCTATAGCTCTTCTCCTGGAGAATGATATTCACTAGAAGTGATTTTTTGGTTTAAATAGGGATTTGCTGATCACCCTTCTTCTCTCGACTTTGCAATTTACTCTGTTTGCCTTTTCAAGGTTGAATTTTCTGATTTACTATTTACGTGATGGATGATCATTCTGCTGTTAGTGGCCCTTACAGCAATTTTTCCTAAAAATCAATATACTTAGCTAAGCTATAATCAAATGTTGCTCACTAAATCCCCTAAATTAAATGTATCCTAAGCTACATCTAGCATTAAAATAAAACAACCTAATCAAAGCCTGCCTCTAAGCTATTTCCTAATTTTTAGAATTTTAGAATTTGTTATATTATTATTTTTCATATTTCATTTTTGAAAAAAAAATTATATTCTGAAAATAGGGAGCTCGGGCTGGGCTTTTGGGCCCGGTCCGAATATGGGCCGCACGCTGGTCTGACGAATCTGGGCTCATGACACACCTCCAATTCTAAATTTACTGGGCCCAATTCAGATCACACCTATGTTAAGCCCAATACCCATGTTAACTACTCCAGCCCACTTTCTATTCTAACCGCACCAGATCCATCTTTCAAGCCCAATTTCTGGGCCCAATTCAGTCCATCTTTTTTTTTTTTTTGACTTTTCCTTTCTTTTGTTCCAATCATCTTCCTCAGGTGGACAAGCCGAAGCCCCGGTCTTCTCAGAAGTTCCATCAATAATCCCCAAACATGAATTGAACCAAACTTATTACTACAAATGTTATCACTCACAACCATCGCTAGCCTCAAGTCACCAAACTAAATGCCGTTGCTGGACCGCCACCGTCGACCGCTCCCAGCCACCGACATTTATCATCGCCCGGCCACCCCATATTCAAAATCGCGAAGTGGAGAAGTAAACCGACATGGATATCTCATGGGATTGACATGGGGGTTGTATACTCCAAGCATTTTTCCTTACCGGCTAGCGCAAGGGGTTTTTAGTCATGTGAATCCTGCCAACACGCACACAGGTAAACAGCAACAACGTGTTTGTACCGGCCTGAGTGGGGCATTTGATCAAACGTGTGATGAGCACATTCTTAGCTGTGTTCACATATTGAAAACAACCCGGAAATCAACATCCAGCTTAAAACCAAAGTGCAAACGTGCTTGGAAGTGGGAACCATCAGTCTAACATCAGGATTGCTCTTATTTGCGTTCAAACAGGAGCTAGATCTTGACACTTTTGCTCATATCTTCGCCAAACCGAGACAGAAACAAATCCGTACCTTGACGAAATGGAGCTCTAATCGCAGCCAATGTTCAAGTGTGCTCGAGACGGCTACGAAAGTCGTCACCCACGTGGATACGGACCGTCAATGGAGTTTCAATCGAAGACGGGATTCGACGGACTACTCGGCCAAAATATAGGGCCGAACAGGGGCGTCGCCGGTGCAGCTATTTTGTGATGATCTGCAGCTAGGAACGACGAGGACCGGCAACGGCAGGAGCTAACGATGTTGAGCTCTCGGCGAAAGGAAAAAGCGGCGGATGAGAGAAGTCGACGATTTTTCTTGATTTTTTTCTCTGTGGTCTCTCGTTACCTTGAAAGAATGGCGTCCCCTGAGAAAAACCGTGCTCTCCCTTCATGCCGTAAGAACCCCGGCCAAAATCAAAAGAGAGATCTCCTTTCCTCTGCTTGTGCCCTCCCTTTTGTGCGGTCGCCCCAATTGGTGCGGTCGCGAGAGATGTGAGCCTAAGTAATTCCAATCCTACGGTGTCAAGTATCATGTCCTAGATGATTGAAGTAGAAATTTCTTTAATCGGGTCCGAGATTTCTAAATTTCACTGTCCCTAAATCAAATGTTTAAGAGAAAGAATAGAAACTAATGAAATTCGAATTTTTCGGTCCAATGTTAAATTCTTCGGTTTGACAAAAAAACTCAGCCTTTTGGCCATATGTTTTATGAAATTTTGAAATCTAAAGGCATAATTCTACACGTCCATGCTAAATTGATACCTATATGCAATTAAGGTACTAAGGACACTAATTTTTAATATTTTTGGTCAAGCAATAAGTCTTGCCGCGATCAGAATCTTGAATCTCGAATTTTCTAACTTTCACCGTCAAGAAATTCATGTGTTAACAAGCACGATCACGGAAATCCAAGGAATGGTCACCGAGGACTCGGACACAGTCACTAGGACTTGGACTTGGGCATCGATATCCCAGTCCAGCTTCTGTGGACCCAGGCCTGGATAAGCGCCACGAGCTTAGGCCTGGACGCGAGTGACGTTGGCGAGGGAGTCAGGTAGCCGGGCATGGCCGCCAAGGACTATGCCATGAGCATCAGGGTCTTGGAACCACTCTCGATGGACCTAGGCCCAGCTTTTGGTGGATCAGGTCTAGGCGCCACTGACTTGGGTGCTGGAGCTAGGCACTCGGGCATAAGTGTAGGGGCAAAATGCTCCATAGTCACCATTGCTCAAGTGCCCTGCTCGAACAGCAGTGGCTAACAGCAGGTATATGTGATTCAGCATAGCATTAGCATTAGCATACTCGACATCGGTCGAATGCGTAAAAGGATAGGACATTGTTAAACAACTCCAGATCGCATGATCCGTCGAAGATAGGATGTGACAAGGTCGTGCTTCTCATCGTATTCTACGCAAAATCCGAGCAACCAAAGCCAGCCTAAATAGGTACCTGTCTTGATGAGTTTAAGTGAATCAGAAGATTATGCGGAGAGTTGGGAATGGCAAAGTCTATGTTTATTCAGAAAATACACAGGAAAAAGTTTCCATTGTCAACAAGATGGATGGCATGAGCGCGACACACAAAGAACTTGTTGCAAGCTAGGAAGGAACGCAGATCGAAAGAGAGGGAGACACTGTCAACTTCTTTATGTGACAGTCATGAAGAAGAACAACAAGATATACTGCTGAAGGAACAGAGGAGGAAAATTCACAATCGATACAAGTAACCTGTCTTGTTTTGTTTACGTCGAACGATCTTCGTCCACATAATCCTATAAGAGAAGCCATGATTAGGACCGACTTTCAGCTTCTTCGGGTCTTCCTTGCCGTGTCCACTCATTCTGAACCTCTTCCACATCCTCTTCCTCACGATTTCTCGCCAGGACGAAACTTTTCGTGCCGTGTTTGCATCCATGGCATGAGACGCTGACGTAGCATGAGTGCAGTTGTTTTGCCAATTCGCCGATTTTCTGTTGCAAGGGAAAGCCATGAGATGTCTCTCTATGACATGACTGAGTGACACCAATTCGAAGGCATCATACAAGGGGCTCCCGCAGTCCCACACCTTCAATGCTTCCCCATCTTCGACTTCTGTTTCTTCTGTCTTTGCTCTTATCATCTCTTTGCCTTCCATGAAAAGTTCCCATAAGCTTTTTTGCATCACAAAGAAGTGGATTTCGTGCTATCATGAGACATGTATCGGAACAAGTTTCTCTGCCATTCACGACGGGGCCAGGTAAGTGTCTCAGAGTTGTTGAAGAAAACGACAGATCCGCTCGCTAATAATATTAGCCCACCGTCCCTGTCATCAGGTTCTAGACAGGCTAACCAACATTAAACAATTGACTAAATGACAACACAGAGTCCACTAATTTACATCGCTTAGAACATGAATGCACCCTTGCTCGTGCCAGGAGTTGGGCTAATGTATTGAGAATATGTTATCAAGCTGATTTGAGGTTCCTGAACTGGGAAGCTTGTACTCTATCTTGAGATTTTCTCCTTGAGAATTTAAATGGTATGAATAGAGAGGTTGGGATCTGCAGATCAGGATTACCAATGATAGGATACAGTACACTTCGCCATCGTATAACGTTGTCCCGACATAGCAAGCTTCCGAAGCAAAGAAAAGGAATCGGGATTGGCAATTTCACCAACAGCGCCACACGCACTTTTTAAAGCGGGACAAACGCAGACTCTTCTGGACTTTATTCATTGTTTTCAGCATGAAGATGGGTAACGCAGTGATGGACAATGTCAACTAGGTGTCTCTTCCATGCCGAACCAAAACAAAAACCATCATAGTTAATGCAATGTACTGCACTTTTGAAAAATAAATCTGCATTCATTATGATTAGAACTTGCATTTGGGAAGGAGAATCAAATCACATTTCATGCCATATACAGATTCGGATTAACCCAGAAGCAAAAAATGAGATGAAATCTTAAGGATTTCACTTAATTAAAAAGCAGAACTAAAGTAGCTCTTGATGACATTTCCAGACAAGATCCGCAAGACAGCGTCGTTCGAAGGCCCTACACATCTTGGGGTTTTGAATTGGCTGACAGCAGCTCCTAGTCCTAAGTAATGGTCCAGGATCTTTTGGAAGGTCCCCCTCCTCAGGACTCTCAGCTCAAGCGGCGCTATCATGTTGACCTTGCGTGAACTCATATAGCCCGCATCGACAAATGACCGGTCCAAGCAATTGCAACATTCCTTTAAGGTGTCGTCGCTTGCTTCTCCATTAATTTCCCAGAATATCACGTAGTGGCCAGGTTCCTTCGATAGATCCACGTGGCTGGTGAAATCCACGACTTCACGTTTATCTTCCGCCAGCAGATTGGCCGCTGCTTTGACCGCAAGCTGCAAGTCCTTCTCTGTGTTCTTGTCGATGTTGATGGTGAGCAAGAGATTTCCCCTGCATATGAATTGGAGTTCCGGGGTCGAGTTGTGAAAGCCCACCACCTTCACCACGTCTCCGAGCCTATATCTGTAAAATCCTGCATGCATCAAATTAAAAAAACAGAGGATTTAACTTATTGAACTTCGAGACAGAAGCAACACCAGGCATTGGTTGCAAGTGCATATGAATGAACTGAAAGGGCAGTTCTTTGAAGCAGCTTCTTCACAGCTTAAAACCATTTTGAGTGACAGACAACATGCCCGTTGTGGATGTGTATTACGGCATGAGCAGCACATCTTAGCTACAGCTTTTCATAAATAGCCACAAAGAGCCGGTTCATAACTAAAGGCTTCAATTTATATCTACAGTACATATCAAAAAGCGTACTAGCAGGGAAAAGTTAAGTAGAAGGAAACAATTAGTAACTCTAAGTACCTGCAGAATTGGTAATGAGTATCTCATACTCTTGACCAACCTTCACTTCAGTTAGACCCACTGGCTTCGGCTCGAGCATATCAGTACACTCTTTTAAGGGGATAAATTCGAAATATCCAATATTAGGGAGTACAGCGAAAGTAGCCAATTCAGGACGCAACTTTGGATTAACATTTGCTCCGATCCACCCTTCAGATGCACCATAGTCAGCACTTAACAGAGGGAGTTCCCCTGCATAGTGCCTCAACTTTTTCAAGTAAGGTTCCATTGATCCCGTCATGATCCCATAAATGTACTTAGCATTTGGGAAAAGCTCCGGTATCAATCCATACCAGTTAATCAATCCCGAGCACTTCTTGTGTATCAGATCAGCCAAGGCGGGGTCCGGCTTGAGCAGCTTCGACATAGCTCCCTGGATGCACGGAGCAGTAATTCTGCTGGTGAGCACCCCATAACGTATATCGGTGCATAGTTCCTCCCAGACTTGTTCAAATGTTCGAAATGCATGGACAATGCTGTGAGCAAACGTGGACGACACAAATTGCACCTCGTCGCGATAAAGAAGCCCGCACAAAAGATGGCAGTACAGGGATTGGTGGAAATCGGGACCAAATATCACTTCGTCAGGGCTGCAACACTGTGATTGCATTGCCTTCATTGTACTTTTGTATTGCGAGCTCCGGAACAGGTTGGTGGTAGCAGTGCCCGCAGCAAGACCACCTTTTGTTTTGAATTGCTTGCTGCTATATATGAACTGTAAGGCCTTCCCACCTTCGATTGGGTAGTCCCTGCAACAAAGACATCATCTTTAAGGTAATGCAATCCAAACCACGAGACTATATGTGTTGTATCCATAACAGATTCGAGCAAGGTTCCAAAATAGGGTGATCGATGACAATAGTGGTGAATGAACAGTTGCAAGAATTAAACAAAAAACCGAATGGTTCACTTAAAGAACTAAACAAGAGTTCGGCTTTAGTATAATTTACTAAAAGAACATCTGCACTACTCTACAGACATATATTAGCGTCAGAAGGATATCCAAGGACAAATGAAACTTCACCGAAGAATCCATTCCCAAAGTATACCTGTTTCTGAAGGCAAAAGAAGTCTGATAAATCTGCATGGTAGTATCGAACAACTCGTCATTGAAAGGGACGTATTTGGGCTTTCCTTGTGTAGTACCAGAACTGTAAAAGCATTACGTATAGCCTCATCAGATGGCTATGGACTAATTATTTAACTAGACATCAGGTGAGTTTAAGCATACATGTTTTATTACCTTAATGAAATAGTGGTGATGGGTCTTCCTGTGAGTATAGGGGAAGAGTCCCCATCAGCAATTCTCTGTATATAATGCTCCAAGTCCTTGTGAGTAACAATGGGAACACAAGCCCTGAAGCTCTCGAGGTCTGTTCTGCCATCAAGATCTAGATTCTGCAAATACTCAGAATTTCTGTTTTCATCTAGGATCCTCTTCAAGGTCTTTTTCTGGACTCTCCCGGCATCTCGGGTCATCGCCTCGAATTCTTCTAGTACTCTGTTGAGGTTGATTCCTTCCATCTTCTCCAACATGGTCACCAACCTTGGACTGTAACATGAAGCAGAACTTGAGAAACTGAATAAGAAAAGCTGATCTGTAATCTGGTACAACGATAATTGGGCTCGAAGATTTGAAAAGGGATAAAGAGAAACGGGTAAATAAATGTATCGAAACCATTTATCAAAACAAAAGTCAGCACAAGGAGTTGTTGCAGATTAATCATACGAAAGAAATTCAGGACTTCAAGTAGACAATAACAGCTGGTGGCCCGGTTAAACAAAGCTTCACAGAAGAATGAAAACATGGGCACGGTTCGAGTGTGCTAAAAAGCTGGCATACTTGGACTTCTTGCTACTTCGCAGATGAAAAGCAGACACGGAACAGGGAAGAAACAAAAAGATTAACATTAAAATTCTGACAACTTTTTCCCCGTTACTTAAGCTTTCCAGGCAAACAGATAACATCACAATCATTGAACATGTGTACCCGTACTACCTCGGCCTAGAATTACTGCAGCGAGACAATGAATGTGGACGAATATCTTTCTTTTCCAAAAGCAGAAGGCGAAAGAGAGATCGAGAGAACAGGGTGGACGGCGGACTTCGAGTAGAGGAACAAAGTGAAGAAGAGAGATGGAAAGAAGTTTCGAGCAAGATGATTGAACCAGCGTGCTTTGGAGCTATAAGTAATCAGTTTTGAAGTAGGAAGTTCTAGGAAGCAGGTTCGAGCTCTAGCCCTCGCTTTTGACGCCAGTCAACTAAGACGACTACCCAAGAAGTTTCCAAGAAACGAAAAGCGATGACGACACGGTTCGATGCAAATATGAAGTTGAGAACCAATTAAGAACAGCTAATATTACTGTGAGGTTTCAGACAGACTGATTGCCCCGAAGACAACTAAAGATTAGACTTGGAGGCTGAAATCAAAATTTTTGATAATGACAAGAAGGCATAGTGAAAAAAAAAGAAAAAGATCAACGAACTTTCAAAGGAAGGCTTGGAAAAAGTCCAGGGCGGCGATCAAAATCTCAATACATACGGATGCCAAATTAAAAGACAAAAAAGGGGGAAAAAAGAAGAGAGAAGTAACAGGAAGCCATGAAAGAAAAAAGCGTATCCGCGACACTACGGCAGGAATCAGATCAAGAATTGCAGAGTGGTGACGGAAAAAGTTGCGAACTTGAGACAAGCCCATCACGCGAAATGGCTCGAAGACTCGAATGAGAGAGAGAGAGAGAGAGAGAGAGAGAGAGAGAGGGAGGGAGGGAGGAGAGGTGAGAGAAGCACATACCTGCAAATGCTGTATCGCTTCGTACTGTGAGATTGTTGGGGGTGAGGAAGATGGGAGAGGGAGAGAGGCTTTTTTATAGAGAGAGAGAGAGTGAGGCAGAGAGGCAGGGAGAGAGGGGGGAAGTTCCGGAGTGGCAAAGAACTTCCGTGTTGACCAGGAAGACGCGCGGGCTGTCTCTTTCCTACTCTAAGAGTCAAGAAGGGAGGGAGGTGGCAATTTACTGGGCAGCAGTCGTTACAGTCTCGCCGACTTCTAACGCTTTGCGTTTGTCTCTCTCTGGCCACGAGTAGACACAAGCGCGCTTGAGACACGGCCAGAAGGACGGGTGGGGGTCGGGCGCTGGGTTGGGTGGGGGCGGAATTTAATGCCCGTGAACTATTTTGGGGAAATAAAGTTATGGGGGAGTTTTCAGATTTCAATATACTTTTGTTATCTAATTTGCGCATAAAGGAAACCCAAAAGCAATTTTATACATAAATCTGGTAGGAATAAGTGCATTGAAACTTGTTACGAAAGTATAATTTAGTTCTAAAACTTTTTAAAAGTGCAATCAAAAGACCAAAAAAAAAACTTCCGACTTTCGTAATACCCAAAAAAAAAAGAGGTTTTTTTTTGCCTAATACTTTAACTTTTATCTCAATTTTACCTTTTATCTCATAAAAACCTTCAATTTTAGGTTTAGTCCTAATTTTACCCTAAATTTTTTTTTGTCCTATAGAAAATCCCTAACTTTAGATCCAATCATAATTCTATTATAAAAAAATTTTGTCTTATAAAAAAACCCTCAACTTTAGGTCTAGTACAATTTTACCATATGCTTTTTTTTTGTCTCATAAAAAAATCCCAATTTTAGGTCTAGTTTCAATTTTACTCAATTTTTTTTGTCTCATAAAAGACCACTAATTTTTATTGGGTCCCAAATTTGCCTCCATTAATCCTCCGTCAAATTGCCTTTAGTGATTTTGCACTCGGTCTTCGATCTTTCGTACTCAGGAATGTTCCATTTCTTTCACTCGGAGAGCTCACGCTCGTGATGCTCGAATAGCTCATACTTGAGAGTTTTCCATCTGTCGATTGTCAACGAGAAATCTTAGATGGAGGGTTCATAAGGGCAGATTTGTGACTCAAATTAAAGTTTATGATTTTTTATGAGACCATAAAAAATTTAAGGTAAAATTGAAACTGGACGATAAAATTGCGACAATACCTAAAATTGGGGGTTTACATAGGACAAAAAAAACGTTAAGGATATAATTGAGACTAGACCTAAAATTGGGGTATTTTTATAGGACAAAAAAAATTAAGGTAAAATTGGGACTGAACCTAAAATTGAAAGTTTTTTATGAGAGAAAAGCTAAAGTTGGAGTTTTTTTTTTAGGTATTAGGCCCGAAATTTTATGTGCGTGAACTATTTTGGGGGAGTTTTCAAATTTCAATAGACTTTGTTATCTAATTTTCGCATAAAGGAAACCCAAAAATAATTTTATACATAAATCTTTTTGGGGATAAGTACATTGGAAGTCCTGAAACTTGTCATAAAAGTGCAATTTAGTCCTAAAACTTTCAAAAAGTACAATTAAGCTCTACAACTTTCAAAAAGTACAATCAAGCTCTAAAACTTGTCAAATTGGTCCAATCAAATTCTTCCATTTATTGCATTTTTTGAAAGTTTCAATATTTGATTGGATTTTCGTGACAAATTTTAAGACTTGATTGCACTTTTTGAAAGTTTTAAAATTCAATTGTACTTTGGTGACAAGTTTTAAGACCTTTAGTGCACTTATCCCAATATTTTATTAATAACTCTCACCAAAACCACTAATGATTTTCAAGGCGCACCATGATGTACAATGTCAAATGAGAGATAATATTATGATAAAGAATATTCGCTATACAAACAAATTCATCTCTAAAACTTCTCAAATTTAGATTTGGCTTTCCCTTTATCTCAAAAAGTTGAAGTTCGATGTTCCTAAATAGACAGATATTTAAAACGAAAAATTTTATGATTCCTGAATAGACAGGTTTGCAAATTGCTTGTCTTTTCTTCTCAACGCATTTTAAATCTGTTTTTACCTTTCATGGAAATGTTATGCATACATAACTTTTCCATTATAATAGAGATTTTTCTTAGTGCCCTCTAATCGAAGTAAATGGTACAGAAAAGTTGTACTAGACAGGATCTATGTCGATCTAAATGTAATTTCCTATGGAAGCTTCTCTAATACGAAATATTAATCAAACCTCGTCGAGCAGATCTTTGGGCATTGTGATTGGGACTCAACTTCGCAAAACAGCTTGATTTTCACGATATTATTATTGTGATTGACCGTAAAACCATCGTTGATCTTATTAGTCCAGAGCTTATAATTGAAAATGCTGGCTATGCTTAACTTTAAAGTATTATTAGACTGTTGAGCTCTCACTTTGAATTCAAAGTGCAACATAACTTTTGGGAATGAAAATCGTCCTACTAACCAGCTTGTTAATCTTGAAAAAGATAAGCACTTTAATATTATATTCTTTTCATTTCCTCTGGAGAGTTATTTCATATCTTGTTAAATGACAAAATAGGAATAGTAAATGTGCAACGTTAAATTTTTGTTTTCGGCTGTAACCCTCTTTCATTTAAAAAAAGATAGACTTCTTTCTTAGCCAATTAAGACATTAACAATGTCGTAGCTTTGTAATTATTTATATGATTGTTTATGATGAGCGGCCTTGAGATCTTGATATGTGTGCATTATAGATGACTCACTCGATGGTACATCTTATGGTCTCGAAACTGCTCGTGTAAAGAAAACTTTTCACTGTGATAAAAGATATAGATTGTGCTCAAATAAATGGAATTATAATTTATAATTTAATCTTCACCTCTGGCTCAAATAAACAAAAGGTAATTTGACCTTGATTTTGCCGCTAAAGAATTAATAAAGCGACAGCTCTAAATAATGCTTTTTCAAAGGAATCAGCATGGGATTGCAAAAAAGGAGGAAGTGGAAAATGATGCTACCAAGCCGGAATCACTTTGGGACCTCCATTTATGAAAGGGAAATAGTTTTGGTCGGAAGTGAATCCTATTATAATTGGACCGACACTCATTTTAATATTTTTATTAAAAAATACTTGAATTCAAAAGGGTTAATACCATTGAAAATTCTCAAATTAGCACCTTCATAACACATTTACTCTAAATCAATTTTCGTCTCGCAAAAGATTCCAAATTGATTCCACCATCACACATTGATCCCGAACTAATTTTCATCTTACGAAAAATCACAAATGGATACTTTTGACTTAATCCTACACCCCACATCTGATCCTAAAATGTTAACGGATGGTACATTTGGGTCAGGTACCGGTTTAGGATTTTTGGTGAGAAGGAAATTAGATTGAGGTAAATGTATCAGGATATTAGTGCGAAATTTTACATGAGAGATTGGTTTAGGGTAAATGTGCCATAAGGGAATCGACTTGGTACTTTTAACAGTATTAACCCAATTTAAAGAAGTCAATTACATAGAATAATATGGACCCAAGTAAGTCCTTAAACTGCTTTGTCTGAGACCTCGTCCAGACTTTGGGATCCCGTGGACGTAAAGTAAATAGAGGATACTGTCGAGGATGAGGAGGTTTGGGTGTGTAGACACTGACACGTTAAAATAAAGAATGCGTTCATGAAACCTGCCTAGTTATAGGTAAGGCCAACAATCAATGATCCACATGAGTATTTATTTATTTGTTTGTTCATTTAACAAGTACTCCGAAAAACACGCTCAAGTCCTTGACAAAATTCTTTTATCGTATTTATATTTACCGCCTGAATTAATAGTTAATGCTTCCATGTTCTTTTTCATCCTGGTCACAACAGACAAAAAGAAGAGAGTCACAAAACAAAAGAGTATCTGCTCGAGCAACTTGTTAGGTGTCCACACCGGCAGCATACCTTTGATGTTATTTTCTTTATTTCTCTATGTCTGATTTCGTCAAATTTTTCCTTCTTTCTTTTTGTTTGCTAGGACATAACTTTTCGTGGTCATATGATGTTGGTTCGTCAAGCATGTGTCTGAAAACCTAATATATCTCATTCGATTTTTGTTCATAACGTGAATATAACATAATAAATCCTCAAGTGGGAATTTAAACTATGCAGAAATTGGCTGTTTTGCATCTCTGCTCGATTATCAAATTCAAAGTCTTGGAATTTGTTCTCTCTTGTTTTCTTTCAAGAAATAGTTGGTGCTGGGGGAACATATAATATGCATAGGCACCCAGTGATGTCGCGTACCTCGAGACCCTTTGTCGTATTGCGCCAATAGCGACGATTCACCGGAAGCCAATCTTAGTCACTCATCACATGGCTTCTCTTAAGACAATTGTGTTATCTTTACCAACTCCTTTTGAAAACATAAAAGTTGAATATCATGTGGTGGAATCAAGCTTAGGGTTTTTTAGGATCTGCACCCCAAAAATGCTTAAAACCTTGTGTTTGGACATCATATGACTGCGTTTTGTTAGGAAAAATTACTCGATCAGTCCTAAACCTATTGTGCAAGATGTCAATTCAATCCTAACCTTTTACGCGAAATTCTAATGTAGTTATTTCTATCAATTTTCACCAAAAATTGCTGAAGTGATGGTCTAGTCGTCATTAGCACTGAATTGGCATCCGTACAATAGATTTAAAACTGATTAGACAATTTCCTCGTTTTTTTTTTTGGTCGCCCATATAATATATATTATATGCATTATAATTTAGTAACAATGGTGGTCGAGCTAGTTTTGATAGATACCTATACCTATATATATATATATTATATGCATTATAAGTTAGTAACAATGATAGGCAAGCTAGTTTTGATAGATACCACAAATAATATTCGCAACTTGCATGGTGGCCATAGGGCACATGCAACTCAAACGTACAATACTAATTACCTATTGCATGTGATTTTGCGTCTATCCCATGTTCCCATCAAATATAATTTTTTGTAACCCACATGGTAATTTTTATATGCATAATTACTTACTAACAATGTCACGCGAGCTTGTTTAGATAGGTGCACAAATAAACATTCGCAACTTGTGTGGTGGCCATAAGGCATCATGCAACTCAAACGTACAATACTAATTACCTATTGCATGTGATCTTATGTCTATCCCATGTTCCCATCAAATAATTTTTTTTTGTAACCCACATGGTAGTTTTTATGTGTTGCGCTAGAAAAAGATAAATGTAAAAAAATAAGGATGCAACATGACACGTGGATTAAAACTGACATTACAGATTTGGGGCAGAGGACTTGGATTCTCGTATAGATATATTATCTTAGAAAGAAACTAATGCAACCGTCCAAGTTCAAGATGATGCCAAATGATCATTCAAACTAACACGAAAGTTAATATGGAATATCATTTATATGTATATATATGTGTATATTTCCGACCAGTACCATGAGCTTATTATAACTACCCTATTGCTTGAGCCAGTCAATATGGTCTTCTACATGTGATCACGTGTGTTCTTAATGACCGGGTATTCAATAAATCGACGATCAAATCGTTTTTGGTGGGTTATTATATATATTTCCGACCGGTACCATGAGCTTATAACTACTCTAATGCTTGAGCCAATCAATATGGTCTTTTACATGTAATCACGTTTGTTCTAGATGACGGGGTATTGAACAAATCGATGGTCAAATCATTTCTTGTGTGTTATTATTTATATCTGACCAATACCATGTGTTTATAACTATCCTATAGCTTGAGCCAGTCAATATGGTCTTCTAGATATGATCACGTATGCTCTTGACAACGTGGTATTCACTAAATCAACGGTCAAATCATTTCTGGTGGGTTATCTTCCAGTTCCATGCGCATATGAGCAAACGATGATGGTGCTGACACATACCTTTGCTTCTAGGAACCGCAAAGAGAGAGAGAGCTGATGCGTTCCACCTGTTTTTTCTCTACGTGTTCTACCCTCTTCGGTATCCTCTCCCTCTTCGCATATTCTTTCGTCATGTCGGGTCGAAAAGAGTAGGGACAGCAACTTGTGTATGTCCCTTTTTCGAGTCTGATTGAAGTCACTGTACTTTTTGATGCGAGCCAGATTGTTTTCTTCTCTTTTTCACGCTAATTAAAGTCGGTAGAGTAAGAAATTTGCTAGCTTTTCTTGTTTGTGGGTGTCATATAGGTTCGATAATAGTGATTAACCTAAAAAAATTAGAGCATACAACGCAAGTGTTTAGAAATATTTAACACTTGCGATTTCATCCGCCCTATGAATTTTCCGTGATTAAAACGTAATATCTGTTTGAGATTCTACTCTCTACTTGCTTTTCATGTGACCGCTTGAGTGACCCAACCTATGATTTGGCGTCTTTGTGAAATCAAGATTGCAATTTTTTAGTTTTTACAAGTCCTTACTTTTTTTTTCTCTTGTCTTTTCCTCACATGAAGTTTTCGTAGTTTTAGTTAGTGTGCGAGAAACCGAGTATGCACTATATTTTATGGAAGGACCACAAGGATGCAGGAAGAAAATTTGGCAGAATCCTCTCGTTCCGTGCTAAAAAATATTAATTTTTTTGTGTTGATATATTTTAATGAGTGTTTATAAGTGTCCTGAAATATGTTCCAAAATATATGATCGGTGACTTTTTCCAAGGTAACTTGTTGGCAATTTATCAATATTTTTATGAGATTACCGACTTTGGTAGTTGGCAAATTAGCAATTCTTAAGTGACTTGCGAACTTGTATTTGCATGACTTGCGGACGCTTTGAATTGACCAACTCTTATATAAAATTAGTAACCTAAATGAGAGTGATTTACCCACTTTAAGCATATTAGATTACTAATTAGTTTTATATTATTAACCTTTATTTGAGCTACTTACCAACGTTTTAATTTTATTAAGTTTACCAAATTGAGCCCAATTTTTATTTGCCTTGGTTTATAACCCCTAACATTTACAACTCTATTTTAAGAGATTAGGAACCTAAATTAGTGTGACTCACTAAGTTTCTCATTAAATATCACCAAATAGGGTTACCAACTTCCATTTGACTTACTTATCAATATTTTATTACTTTTTTTCAAATTTGCAAACTTTTCTTATTGTTTCCATAATATTATTTTCAATTCCTAGTTATGCCTTATATTTATCAACTTTTTTTTAGAAATTACCAACCTTAATTAGAGTGACTAGCAAATTCTCTCTGATTAAGTTACCAGTTAGTATTGGGTTATCGACTCTTATTAAGTTACTTACCAAGTTTATTTTTCTTCATTACCAACGTTCCTTATTTTTTACCAACTTTTATTTACCTTTCTTAATTACGTCTTAAATTTACCACTTATATTTCTCCGATTAAGTTGTCAACCTAGTTGTGGGTTGCTAACTCTTGTTTAAGTTAGTTACCGACATTTATTTGGCTTTCTCTTAATTTAACAACTTTTCTATTGTATTACATAACAGAGAAAAGAATTGGTAAGTCACTGACTTCTTTTCAAAATCTTGATTAAGCGGCATTCTTTATGACGCAAAGAGGCGTTTGGCTAATGAGTCAGACACGACCCTAAAGATTGATGCTCATCATAGTCATTGATGATCAAGATAGGATCACTCATACAAATGTTTCTCCAACTAACAACATTAGATCAGAAATGGTGGGACTATAGTAACACTATGAAAGCTGAAGAGCGAGAGGGAAATTTTAATTCTATTGTAAAAAGGTCAGTATAATTGTGGCCATCAATGCCCTGAAATTACACAATTAATAACGATGGACCCGCCACTTGACCAGACATTTGATAAGAGTGGAAAGAAAAAAGAAGAGAATCTATGTGTACTAACGCCGAGTGGAGCGACGGTGTGACTTTTAGCGGAGGCAATGTATTATATTTATTTTTGTTAATCAATTCTTCTTGTTAAGCCATTTTTATGTCCCGTCAATATTACAAAAAAAAAAATGTTCAAAATGATATACTATCAAAGGATCTCACGTTGTCCATCTACATTATCTATAGCTTCTTTATATACATGTGGTCTCCTAGCTAAAGCTTTTGGGAAAAGACATGGTACCAAAGTCAGGTTTTATCTCAATTTATTATGTGTGTGCGCTTTCCTGATCTTACATAATCTATTAATTTAAATTTTAAGGTTAGACTTTCTAACTTCGAACGCCCTTTACTACTACTGCATCCATCCCGATGATTCGACCTTTTCGTAACAACTAAGCCATCCTCTTCATCACCACCAGCACCCACATTCAACTTTGTATGCATTTCCGTATAATTCAGCGATACCTTCACATTCTCGAGATTTATGGATTCCCTTCCATACAACATATAATTCGCAAAATTTTCAAAACTCGATAGTGAGCATAATACAATTAGGACTTGATCTTTATCATCTAACTGCAAATCTAGATTTTTTATATCTATTATTATTTTATTAAATTTATCTAGATGTTCTTGTATAGGAGTACCTTCTTGCATCTTTAGCGTGTAAAGACGTTGCATCAAGAATAATCTCATCGTATGAGATTTCTTCATGTAGAGGTTCTCGAGCTTCATCCATAATCCCGAAGTCATTTCTTCATCAGTGACCTCACGAAACACCTTGTCGGACAATGATAATTGGATGGTGCTGTGCGCTCTCTCTTCCATCTCCTCGATCTCGGTCGTAGTCATGTCGTCGGGATACTTCATGTCCAAAGCTCTAACCGAACTTTTCCAACTTTTCCAACGCCTTCATCTTGATCCTCCATAGCCCGAAATTGTTTTGGCCATCGAAGGGTGCCACTTTGAACTTGATAGATGCCATCTCGAACAAAGACCAAAATTCCTTTGCTCTGATACCAGTTTATTGTGGAACAACGCCTAGAGATGCACAAATTGAAGCACATATAGCAAAAGGACGAAAGAAAAATAAAATTGCACGAGACACAAGATATACGTGAAAACTCAAGATGGGAAAAACCAGAGGGAGAGAGAGAGAGGTTTCACTATTTTCAATAACGATTACAAAATCAAAAGGCCAAAAAATCACTTGGTGAGCAAAAAGGTAGAAAAAATAAAGAAGGGGGTGGATGTGGAGACTAGGGTTAATAGATGTGTTGTATAACACATCCCTTTTATAGTCTCCCTTCTAAAAACCCTAAAAAAAAATATGCATGGTTCAAAATGCCGTTGTTACCAATTTGAAAGTAAAAAACTCAACAGTTGCAAAACCTGCAAAATAATTACAATAATCAAACGGAAAACAATGACAATTACTTAAGAGAAAAATTACTGCATATATGCATAAAAATTTTTTAAAAAATTGTTAAAATTCGTTGTTTCTAGCAAAGAAAAAGAAATTTCTTAGTATCACTAACATTATGAATCCGTGAATGAGAGGGGCATTAGAAGAAACACATGTATAAGTGGTCCGTCCACTAAAAGGTCTCCATCATGATAATTTGATGGGTGAATGTAGGGAAAGTGGAATATTGCTGAGTTCCCTTTTTCATTCCTCGTTTTGTGGTACTATCGTAAAAAGCCAATATCTTGAATATTCACATACAAAGAGCCAATTCTCAAAAATTATATTTCGCAAATTGAAAAAATAAATAAATAAAACTGCCTTATCTAGAACGGTAAACTCTCAAATTGTGTAATGAAATGGCAATTGTTGACCCAATGGATACTATGCTATGGAAAGATACCACATAATTAAATAATATTCACTAATCTTATATTAAACGCTGATGAGCTCATGATTAAGCCAACCATACCACTCAAATTTTAAAATGCAAATAATTGAGAAATGGCTGTTTTCTAGAGACGTGGAAGTAAAATTAATTGCCCTCCTTGGTTGTTTAATTGATAAACAAATATAAATTATTTATCCTAGACTTAATGTACATGACTTTATGGCACAGAGCCCCACCTAGAAGTAATGTCTACGTAAATGAAATTCGATCACATGATTTGCATGGCATAGAAACTTAGTCAGCTATAATTGACACGAGCTCCAAAAAGGGAGGGGCCTAGTCCAATTAATTAACTCGATTCGTGTACTCATTTCAGAGTTTTCGGCTCCAAAAGACACGTACGATGGGCCATACCTATCGTAACTTGGGGGTCCGCTTCAAATTGATCTTTGTTAATTAAACTGCTTTAGTAGTCTCCATCTAAGGTTCTATTCATATTGAGATGTCCATGCAGCTAAATCAACCACTTTCAATACCATGACATGATCTCGACAAAATCGCCAATTGAGGTTATCTCAATCTTTTAATTTAATGACCTGGAAAGACGATAGATAGAGACCTACATCTTATTTGCCATGTGATAAAAGCCGGTTATTAAGTGTGCGTTTGTTTCGCAAAAAATGAATGATTTGCATAACATTTTCCTAACATTGATCGCTTGTATCGTTTAAAAAAATGAATTAAAAAAAATATTTTCATCGTCTAAAAAAAATTTCAGACAATATAATCGATTATTATTAGGAAAATATTTTTCAAATTATTCATTTTCTATGAAACAAAGAGAGCCTAAGAGTCGCTTTACTCAACATTCTATTATACCGTTGTAAAATTAACGCGAAAACTAATAGGATCTTGCAATTAAATCAACGTATAATCACAAGAGAAATAAACGAGAAATGATAAAGGATACCAAAAATTTACATGGTTCGGTTGGAGCGTTAGTACCTACTCCAGGAAGAGTCAACAACAAATAATCCACTATAATCGAAAAATTAGAGTTACAATCACTCACACTCGAGTGTTTCCTATACCTAGATTATACCAAACCCAAAGTGTTTATAAATAAACAACTCAATTGGATGTAAAAGTCATAATACAAATCCATGTGTGTTCCAACTTATGCCCACGGCCAAACTAAAAGCTCCACACTCTTCGATTTTTCTTTTCTGTGGTAGCCACAGTGAAGGATTTTGAGGGTTCCTTAAGTAGAGAGCACGAGCTACACAAGAAAAAGCCACAAAGTGACTCTTTGATTGTTATGATACACATGTAAGTCATCATTAGAAAGTCTCACATCAAAGAATTAATATGGTGTGAAGTAGTTAATATATCCTAGTTAGCCCATAACTCATTGGCTTAAGTTTTTGAATGAAGATGGGTCCAACTGGATGTTGACGGGCTCGGACTTGAGCTCCCTATTAGTGATCTCCATAGGTAAATATATTAGACTTTTGTTGAGCACTCCCAACAAATGATATCAAAGCTGATGGGAGATTGTGGGCCCCCAACCTGTTCCTGTGTTTGGTGAATTACTCAAAAAAGGAATCTGATGACCAACACAATTTTCGAGCGGTGGGCTTCGTGGTATAGTAACACGGGCCCTATGAAAACTTCATGGTTCGATATGGAGATATAGACTAGGGATGAAGTTGGGCGTTGATAGAGAATCAAGTTGAAATATCTTGATGCAGAAGGATACTTGGATTAAGGGGGAGCAGGCCTAGCACTGTGCTCACACATAAGGAAAAGATTATTAGAATGCACGTGTGAGTTATGTTAGAAAGTCTCACATCAAATAATTGATGTGGTGTGGAGCAGTTAATATATCCTAGTTGGCCTATAACTTATTAACTTAAACTTTTGATAAAGGTAGATCCGATTGGATGTGTTGACAAGCTCAGACTTGGACTTTCTCCTGGCGATCTCCCCTAGTGAAAGTATCAAATTTTTGCTATGCACCCCCAACATACGCACTGAATTGGCTATTGAACCACGTGTACGCATGCTAGATTGAGACATTGAGTATGTGAGTGCATAGGCCTCATTCAAGTCGGCGATTGACTGGATGAGCAGATAAGCACCATATCTCTTGACAGCTCCTATTCTCGTGTCACTTTTTCCGATATGTGGTTAGATATTTCACACTAAATTTGCTCATTGGTCGACCAAGAACTAAAAAGAACATATGTCTAGGGAACACGTACAAATGTTTCGATGATAACAAGGTAAACGCGGACCACGGCCCTTGATATCGACCCAACATCCAATTTCGACACGTGAATTTTGACTTGCACGCTAGTTGTTTATGAATTGCGGCCAATCAGATTTATGGTCGGTTCAAATTAGAGGACCACCATAGCATTAGAGGCAGTCGTATTCATCATTCATTCAAAGTGACCTAAACGATGTTTAGTTTTCATCTATTTAGATTGTCCCACCCATCTTTGGACTGAAATAGTGAACCATGCATGTAAGAACCCTACCACGGGGGTTGCTTTTTGCCCTGCATGTGTGAATATGCGATCCCTTTTATATTGAGGAATCAATGTGCTTGTTCCCACTATGCGTGTTCGTGCCATAGAAAGAGAGCAATGTGATGTGACCATACATTATCTGATCGGGCCATCCTCAATCATCTGTCTGTCAGCAAGAAAATGGGGAGATACGAATCAGCAACCATTTTGCGGTTGTGTGGGCGAAGCACGAGCCAGCTAACCCCTCGCTCGAGAGGTCGGTATCACGCTAAAAGATGAAAGCTAAGAAAAGGAATCAAGAATCACAGCATATCCCCCGCGCGTGCGCGCGCGCGCGAGAGAGAGAGAGGCTGCGCTCTATCGCTGCTTGATATCCATCTTGGTCCCATTCTTTTTTAATACATGCTAAGGATATCGACAAATTCCTACATAGACCGAATCTACCCAGCATGCATCAAAGATCTCGAACAATAGTCGAATCCTTTCTAGCTCATTACTTCCCTATTGGTCACGTCCATTATGTAGACAACTTAAGGATGCATTCATGTAATGTTGATTTTCATCTCAATTATACTAGTGGGATCTTTTCAATCTAGGGCTGCAATTTGATTTGCTCAGTTTACTCTCTTAGCAGGTCCCCACATCAATAGAACAAAAATATTTTTCTTTTTTTAAGTGACTCAAATCCACCAATTTTATCGTTCAGAATCCAAACTAAACCCTAACTGATCTCTCTCTCTCTCTCTCTCTCTCTCTCTCTCTCTCTCTCTCTCTCAGCTTTCAGGATCCATATCTATAAGCTATTATGCTAAACAAAAACGTGGGAAATCAACCCCAATTGGTAAGCATCACGGCACTGACATTTTCCACTATTATAATACTTTCCTTAGCCCTTTCCTATGCATGCGGTGTTGTCTCAATGGACGGCCCTACGACAAATGTTCACGAGGAAAACAAAATCGCACATCGCCTTCACTTTGCAAATTAACTTTGGAATTTGGTCTAAATGGATGTCGAAAGAGTTGGTGCATTGGCTCTCTTAAAGGACTTTGTCCATGTTTAAGTGGAAAACGACGAGCTTTCACGGCCTTGGCCACTCGTCGTGGAGTTGGGTTTTCCTTTTCCAAAGTCGGGACGCGATGTCGTATTACCAGATCACTATTCTTTCTTCTCTCTTTTCCCACCTCGATGTCGATAACTGTTATGGCAGGCACATAGTTTTCTTCTTATTGGTGCAACTCCCTTTTCGGCCACTACCTTTATGCCCACTTAAAAGAAAAAGGCCATTCATTTATATCTAAATCTTTCATAGTGGATATAATGATCAGTAGCTTTCGTCGACATGGTGGATATAATGCTTGGTAGCTTCTAAAGAGAAAATGTTGAGGGGTTTTATAATAACACGTCAGCAACTAACGTGGCGACACGATGCGGAATCAGATAAAAAAATCTGCCAAAACCATTTACCTTTCTCTCTCTTCCTCTTCCTCGTCCTCCATCCACAGCCATCTATGAAACCGACCTCCGCGCCTCCCCTTGCCGTTACCTTTGGCAGTCACAATGAGGCAGAGGGCTCGAGGATGGAGGTTGTGTGGCTTGGGTGGTAGAGATGGCCGAGCTGGATTCTGAAGTCAATAGATGGCCCGATGCGGTGGTGGCTATGGATGGAGAAGGAAGATAAAGAAAAATTAACTTTGAAAATTTTTTTTTGTTTCAAGTCAATATCCCCACGTGTCAAGTTGTAATTGTACATGAGTAAATAATTACTTGTCAAATCAGCTGCTGACGTGGCATTATAAACCCACTAAATATTTTCTCCCTCTAAAAAGTGTTGCCTTAAGTGGAGACTCTCATCTCAAATCGGGTTACAAAAACTTATAAAACTAATACTTGAGTTCGTGATGTGAATGAGTCCAGCCATGCACGAGTTATTCAAACTTGCTCTTAAACTCCTCAAGCTGTATTCTTTTCTTTTTAATCGCCAAAAGATTCTTCATAAAGAAGATTTCACTGATACATTATTCATTCTTCAAATTATTCAGGTATTTAACATATTATTATACATCTTATAGGGAAATTTACTAAAAAGGTCATAACCTTATTGCAATTGTGTCAATTCAATCATAATTTTTTTTTACCAATTGAGTCATAAATCTTTTGCATTTGTGCCAATTTTAGCCGATCGATGCTAACGTGGACATTTGAAATAATATTTTCATATTTCTTTATTTTGTTTTCCTGTTATTTCTTTTCTTTTCTTTCTTTTACAAATCTAGCAAGCGAGTTCATCGGCCGACCATCACTGGCCACAAGCGTGGGCCAGCAACCCTTGCTTGGTCTAGGCGATGGAAACATAATTATAGAAATACCTCATTATTCATATAAATTAAACATTAATACTCCTCATTAATCAGAAATAGGTGCAACAACTGAGAGATTAGATTTCAAAAGCACGTGACATGGACTAGGTAGTCCCTTGGTGCATGTGTTTGCCAGCCGATCTGTTGTAGGCATGTAGCGAACACGTAGATCGTCAGAAGCAACCCGCTCTCAAACAAAGTTAAAATCCAACTCAATGCGTCTAGTACGGGCATGAAACATGGGGTTGAGAGTAAGATATGTGGCAAAGATGTTGCCATAATAAATAGTGAGATAATTAAAAAGGGGAACTCCAAGCTCACGAAGTAAATGACGAATCCAAATAGTCTTGGCAACACAATGTGTGACAGCGTGATATTTAATCTATATATTAGAATGGGTTACAATGGATTGCTGCTTGACACTTCATGAAACAAGATTGGCACCTAGAAAAACACAAAAACTTAAGGTGGAATGTCGAATATTGGAGCACCCAGCCCAGTCATCATCCACATAAGTAGTCAGTCAAGTGGGAGAACACCGTTCAATGAGAAATCTATGGGTAGATGTGCCAACTAAATATCGATATACACATTTGATGGCTTGGAGATTAGATAATCTAAGTTGATGTATGAATTGGCAAACCAAGTTCATAATAAAACTAATATCAAGTCTAACCATGGACACATACTATAGAGCACCAACCATTTGTCCATACAACATTGGAGTGTTGGGGCTAACAATACAATCTAGAGGGGAGTGAATAAGTTGTTTGAGAATTAGGAAAAAACATTTACGGAAGATAACAAGTTAAACTTCAAATATGAGCATAAACAGATTGCAGAAATCAGGTGCGCGTGCTGCTATTTAACATATAGTGATGATATTGAACATGTAAAGCTATTAGTGAGGAAATAAAAGATATTACAAGTAAATATATAGTGGTTCGACTTTATCCCTAAGCTTGCGTTCACTCTTAAAACAAACAGTCACAACAAGGCTAGAATCCACTAGTAATCTTTAAGACAACATAAAATTAGTAAATATTACCTTTTCAATAGATCATATTATGAGGACTCACCAACTGCTATCATTATTGTACACTTGCTCTTATCACGATTACAAACATTATCACCATTCAAACATTGACATTAAGAATACACAATTAACAACAAAAATAAAACAAAGAAGAATGCTCAAAGCACATGACTCGTTTTGTTCGTTTCCATCCAACTCAACTACTTCTCTTGGACTAAATACATAGTCATCCATCCTTAGATGACCGTTCCCCATTGAAATCCTTAAGTAGCCATTGGTTTTACCGTTACCAGTAGCAGAATATCACTGGAAATCGTCATAACAGCTCTCTGACATTGACAACATCTCTCTGACAATAGCAGAATAGTGTCAATGCACTTTTGTCAGTCTCTCTCTTGCTCATTGATGCTAGAACTACTCCTGATCAACTTTGGTGGTCTTGTCCGAATTCCAAACCTTTGTGACGACTATTTTCATCTTGAACAACGTTCCAATCAATTGATCAAGTGACCAGCACCTTCTGAGACTGAATATCAACACGATCCCTTACCCGTAATCAAAACATGCATATTATTATTAGTCAGTTGATACTGTCCACTAACAAACTATGTGGATGACTTGCGATCAATCATCCAATAATCCTCTTGGCATCTTCAGCATATAAAGACTTCCAAAGACATCAGCATTCCTGTTGATTTCTCGTCTTCATTGATTTGACTAAGTCAGCTTCCAAAGAACTCCAAGGTCATCAACATCCCCACTAGTTCCTTGTCTTCACTAAACTCACAAGGATATTTTGGCGCTCTTTTCCGGATTTCAAACCTTTGTAATGGCTATTTTCATCTTGAACAACGTTCCAATCAATTGATCAAGTGACCAACATCTTCTAAGACTGAATATCAACACAATCCTTTATCCATAATCAGAACATGCATATTATTACTAGTCTGTTGATGTTGTCCACTAACAAACTGTGAGGATGACTTGTGATCAATTATCCAATGATCCTCTTGGCATCTTTAGCATACAAAGACTTCCAAGGACATCAGCATCCCCACTGATTCCTCATCTTCATTAATTTGATTAAGTTAGCTTCCAAAGAACTCCAAGGTCATCAGCATCCCCACTAGTTTCTTGTCTTCATCGAACTCACAAGGATTATAGGTATTGTTTTAGTCTTTTACTTCTTTGGAATCAGAAGCTACTCTTACCAACAATCTATCGCTCCCGATAATGAGCCTACTAATCTTTCTTCTGGTCCTTCCAAGCATATTGACGACTTTGACTCTACCAAGCTATTCACCTTCATGGTCCTTTCAAGCTTTACCGAACACCTTTGTTCTAGGCTTGTTTACCATCACCAAGGTCCATCAAACTGTTCACCCAATCTTGATACCTCAAAGTTATCACGAACATATCTATTTTTCTCAACTTGTTCACCATCGATCAAGGTCCTTCTAGGTGTTCACCTTATTAGAAGATCTTTCTAGCTTATAGACATCTTGACGGCCAATATTTTGTTCACCTTAGACATCGCCAGCGATTATCGACATAGCACTCTTGACAGTGGGAAAGCACTCTTCATATCAGAATCACTCGGTGTTGTTTATGACATCATGTGCATTTTGGCCTATGTATATATAACCCGATACTTCTCAACCTATATACACGTTGGTAGCCTTTGATTGTCTTTGTCATCATCAAAATAACATAAGATATTTTTCCAACATAGAGAAGTGAGAAGCTCACCATCGTTAGCTAACAAAAGAGTCTTCAAGGCCAATGAAGTAGATACACGCTTGACCTTAACAAGGTCAAATTTGCGCAAAAGGTTATCAACATACTAAGTTTAAGATAAAAGTGTACTGTTAGAACAATGATGAGCCTCAATGCCAAGGAAATAGTAAGCGGTCCAAGATCCTTCATAATAAATTCCCATGAGAGTCGAATAATCAAATACCATAATAAATGAGGAGAATCACTTGTGATAAGAATATCATCAACTTATAGTAAAATAAACAAACAACCCCGAGAAAAAACATAAACGAATAACGACAGATTGGTCTTACTTGCCATGAAACCCAAAGATAATAAGAAACTGCTTAAGTGAAGAAACCATGCATATAGAGCTTGCTCTAAACCATAAATGGCTTTCTAGACATGTGATTCGAAAACTTAGTATAAGAGAAACCGGGAGGTTGGCACATGTAAACTTCCTCCCCACAAAGCACACCATGCAATACGGTATTCTTAATATCAAGTTTGACGTATGACCCATCATGAATAGAGAGAACAACTTGAATTATAGTGGGTTTAAAATCGAGCTAAATGTCTCATCATAGTCCCGCCCGACCTGTTACTTAAATCCTTATGCGACGAGGTGAGCTTTGAAGCGTTCAATAGTTCCATCGAATTTTTCATTTAACTTGAAAACCTTTTTACAACCGACTAAGTTCTTAAAAGGATCAAGTAGTACAAGATCCTATGTGTGATTAGTGACCAATGCATTAAACTCATCTACCATGGTCGCTTTCCAATGTGGGTCAAGAATGGCCTTAGAGTAACAAGACGGTGTCTCTTAGTGAAAAGGGTGAGAGAGAATAAAACTTTTTCTAGGTTTAGAAATTTCAAATTTGACTCATAGGATGAGTGGGAAGAGAAGAAATGGTGTGGAGGAGCTAGATAAAGATGTAGAGAGGATTTGCGGGTCTTATATAGGAGGAATTTGGATGTGAGAAGAGTTAGGTTGGGACACAGCGAGTGAGTTCGAAGGGACGAATGATGGAGGCGAAAAAAAATTGGAAGGTTAGGTAGCTCAAGAGGAAGAGAGAGGTCGGTTAGGGGATTGGGCTAGAGAAGTGGAGAGAGGCGGATGATGAGCTTGAGGGCCAAATGAGGTAGAAAAAAGAATTGGAGGAAATAAAAAGCAAAAGAGTTGAATTGGAATTAGGGGTGTGCACGATCCGGTCCTCATATGGAATCGAGGACCAGACCGATAGTCCAGGTCCTCGTATTTTCTAGACAGAGGACCGAACCGGACCAGGATCGGTGGTCCGGTCCAGTTCTGGTGGGACCCGCAAAAACAATTTCACACATGCGAAAAAAATCAAACCTCTACATAATTTGTGGGCATTTGCATGCTCAACAAATACTAAACTTGAATTTTACCTAAGAGATACGATTTGTGTAGGCGCGTAACTCAATTTTATACACAATCTCTTTTACAATCTTTACCTCTCACTAGATTTGGGACTCTTGATTTTGGAGCAAGCTACCAACAAGAATGAGAGAGCTCACTTTAAGCGAGCAATGGACAAACTTTTGAAGTAAGTGAGGGATGGGGAGTCCCACATTAGTTGCAAGAGAGTTAACAAGAAGGTTTCCTTATAAAACTAAGGAATGGGCTAATTCCATGGATTACTCATCTCTTCCTTATGGCAAAGATGAAATGCCGTTGGAAATAAGAAGAGTTACATGAGTGAATTGGATTTATGTTTAAGAAATATATAATATTATATATATATATGGACGGGTTCAATTTGGGCGGTCCCGGTCCACTTTGCTCACCCTTAATTGGAACGGTTGGTTACAGGATTAAGAATTGAAGGATTTTGTAAAAAGGAAAAATTTTCCTCATCAAACCGAACATGACAATTGAAAAAAATACAACCACTTGACTGATCAACACAACAATAGCCTTTGTGATTCAACGCATACCCAAGATATACCCATAGCACAGAATATGGTGCTAGGTATTAGGAGACATGAGACAAAAGAAAATGATAATAAGCTCACCCAAAAACTCAAAAGAATGAGTAATCAAATCAAAACCTAAATAACAGTGAAAAGAAGAAGTTTTAGATAGGACAGAATTGGGGAGCCGATTAATACTGTAACTAGCAATGAGAAGAGCATCAACCTAACATGAAGGAGGCATATGAGCAAGGATTAATAAGGTTCGAAACATTTTCTAAATATCTAATTTTGAGTTCTAACAACCATTTTGAGATGGGGTGTCTGGACAAGAAAAGCGTTCTGGCAGCATTTTCAAGTAATTATGTTTGGAACAAATTACTAGTACGTTCACCTTTCCCATTAGTTTGTAAAAATTTAATTTTGGCATTGCAAATTTTTTTTATAAAAGCACGGAAGCGATGAAAGTGTGTATGCACTTCAAATTTATTTTTTATGGGAAAAGCCTAAGTAAACCGAGAGTAGTCATTAATGAATAACACAAAATATTAAACTAGAATTAGATAAAATTGGACTTGTCCACACAGTAAAATCAATTACAAATAAAGGAAAAGATGCATGATGACTAAAAGACTCAAAAGGCAATCAATGATATTTGCCCACAAGACATGACTCACAAGATACTGACTTAGAACTAGATTTGCAAACACGACTCAAAACTTGTTTATTAAGACCGTGAAGATGAGCATGCCAGTGAGCGAGCGAAGGAGAAGAAGCCACAATAGTATGCAAGTAAGATGACACCATTGAGTTTGAAATTGAATAAAGACCAAGAGACAAATCAGCTTGGAAAAGAACTTTTTCGATTCGTTGATCCTTAAAAAAAAAATCAATAATTAAAATCAATAGTAGAAAAAATTTTATGGCAAAGTTGACTTACTGAGAGGAGATTGAGAGCAAAATAAGGGACATGATAGATAGGAGATAATAGCAAAGATTGAGAATTAGTATGTAAAAAAGTTTTATAACTTGCTTAATAAGCAATAAATGACTATCGCCAATCGAGACTGTTGTCAAATTGTAAAAGGTCCTCAGATTTAAGATTTTACCAATGTCACTAATCATTTGTGTCAGCACTCCACTATCAAAATACCACATTGGATCAGAAGTTTCACCTATCAAAAGAGCTGAGAAGGAGTCTGACTGATCAGTGGTGATGAAGGCTTGTTGAATCGTTATCGACATTGTAGCGCGATGTGCCTAACCCCATTATAGATCTGACAAGTAAGATGAGGCCTAAATCTGATAATACCTCCTTGTGTGAATGGGAAAACATGGGGCTTCGAACCACCATGAGACCAACCAGAGAAGATGGAGGAGTGATTAACATAGGGGTCGATAATGACTGCAAACTAAATTGACATAGGAAGATTGCCAACTCCGTTGGTCACATGAGAATTGTCCACCTTGTCCTCGACTAGATCTTCGGCCTCTAGAATTATGTCCACCTCGAGACCCTCGAAATGATAGACTAGGTGAAATGGCATGACCGACCAAAGCATGATGTATATCATATGAAGATTACGCATTCGCTTTTTGCGGAAATCAATCTTCTTGGATGAGGACTCGTGACTGTAGATCACAAAAGGAAATAATTGTAGGGCTACTTATGGCCATGAAAACAAAATGATCTTACTTAGACTAGAGCTCATTGAGGGCTTAAATCACCAAGTCCTTATTAGAGACAGAGCGATCAATTGTAGTGAGAGAGTCCGCAATCGACTCATGCCAAAGATAATCAAAAATTGACTAATCGGGTTTCTTAACAGCGTTCTGAAAATCAAGTTTTAGTCCAATTCCCTTGGCCTCACGGCAATTAGCAAGTTTTGTCCTAAAGAGAGTCAAATCTCCCGAGATGTCTGAAGGTCGCGAACTTCATGGAAAATCTCGACTATGAGAGTCAAGTAGATCAAACTACGAACATGTTGATCTTTCTTGACCCAAGTTGAATAGGAGGTATTGACCACCACAGTGCCATTCTAATCTCTGAATTTTAGCGGACACAGAAAAAACCCATCTATATAGCCCAGCAGATTGTTGCAGATTAAAATAGGATCAAACTGAGATTTACACAAATGATCATTGTCTACATTGAGTTTGATAGAGATGAGACTTGCGATGTTGAGAAGAACAATAGACAACGAGGTTGATTGCACGGCCGTAATTTGACCAACAATAGAGATTGGAGCAGTAGAGAAGAGGGAAGAAGAGGTAAAAGTGGGCGCAACGTTATTGAGAGGTGATGGGACATCGGGATTAACAAAAAAAGAAAATAACGGACAAAAAGACGGTAGAAAAGAAGAAAATTTTGGAGATGTATTGGACATTATTGAGAGTAGGGGTGTGCAAAAAGAACCGGACCGAACCGCGACTGGACCAAACCAGACTAGACCGACCAGTTTGATCCGATCCTGAAAGGGATCGATCTGGTCCCCAGTTCCTATAAGTAGAACCGGTAATCGATCTAGTCCGGTCCCCGGTCCTAGGGGGGACGGGACCGGACGGGATCACCTGAACCGGACCGATCCCCATATATACTATTTTTTTTTTAAATTTCGAAACCTTTGCACCACCATTTGTCTCTCTTCCTTCCCGCTGTGTCCTTGTCTCATCTCTCTTTCTCTCTTCTCTTTTAAGTCTCATTTCCTCCTTCCCAATGCACCCCCCCTTTTCCTCTCTCTCCTCCTTCCCAATGCGCC
>BCNH02000004.1:21032535-21049678 GCA_001662345.2 Metrosideros polymorpha var. glaberrima | reverse complement strand
TCCTGACGAGCTCTAGCCTTGCCAACGGCTGGTGAGCTCAAGCCCCGCCCAATCCCGGCAAGCTACACTCGACCTCCCCAAAGCTGGAGCCTCGTCGAGATTGGCGAGCTCGACGCAGGGCCTCCCTGTCTGACAACCGGTAGAGGAAAAAGATAAAGAAAAAAATAAAATAAAATAAAATAAAAAATCGAAATAAAAAATAAAAAGTTTGAAGTTTTTTCCTTACCAAACGATGGGAAATATTTTCCAATTCATTTTCAGGTCTTAATCAAACACCGGAAAATATAATCATTTTCCTGAAAAATGACTTTTCGAAAAACATTTTCCAGAAATGTTACATTTTTCGTAAAACAAATGGAGCCTTAGTATAGAGAATCCATTAATTAAGCCAACAAGAAAAAGTTTCCCCAGTAACGTGGGATAAGGAAAAACAAGTTTTTGAAATACTTTTCTGCAAATCTCCCTTAATTCTAATTAAAAATTATAATGAAAGGAGGACCGGAAATATCCAACCCAAAAACAAATGTTCCGGAAAGGCTATACTTAATGCATGAGAAGATAGATGTCTGTATCCATGAGGGCGGTAGTTAATGTTCGAATCCTAACCTAAACGCACTCATAAACTACCTCACGCCACGGAGATTCAAGAGAGGAGCTCAAATCGGAGCCCTAAAGAAACTTCGCGGCCATTAACAAGTTCAGTCGAACTCGATTTCACCCCCAAAGTTCTAATTCGTTGGTGTTGAACAACTGAACATGTAACAAGTCCAAATCACGTAAGTTAATTCGACATAAAACTGTTGTCTCCTCACCAACATTAGGTTCAAGAGTAAGAAAAATAAAGGCACCGATTGATAAATATGTGTACCACTCATTATAATTCACAACACATCATTTTCTTCTATGCTAGGACACAACAATAAAGACGCATAAAACAGACTATGTGACCATTTGTCCAAGAGACGAAACGAAGGGCTGTGTCTGTGGACGAGCCGCCTCACCGGTCATGGACCAGCAGTGTCACCACTTAGATTTGGTCGACTTCGTCTTCTGGCTGTCGCCATGACTCCAAATCTGGTTTGAGATTAGAACGAAGGCGGATGGAAGGAACTCACCATTGGGTGCGGCGGTCACGGTGGGGCGGTGGGCTTGAGGATGGAGGTGGTGGCAACTTGGGGAGTGGAGACGACCGGGCTGGATTCTCGAGTCAATGGATGGCCGGGCAGGGCAGTGGTTGTGGAATCTAGTAGAGTCGAGCTGAAAGTTAATATGAGTTTGAGAAGTACAATTTTTCATTTGAAATCTGGTAGAGTCGAGCTGGATATGAACCTACAAAATGAATCGTGAAAATTGACGAGGACAATGAGCGATGCGTCCCAAACTTAATGTGATTGGGTCGGGTCTATTCAGCTAAGTGCTTCGGCCCCGTTTCCCTTACAAAAGCATCCTACTGAGCAAGTCATTAGGGCCAGACCCATTTGGCAATTCGGACCGGAAATGTTCGATCCATTTTGCTTTCTCATTGTTAGTACTAGGCTAGCCCACCAATGTTTTAGTCGAAAATTAAAAGGATAATGACACAAATGATTCATATGTGTAATGTGATTCATGAACTTTCAATTTGATACAAATGGTCCTTGAACTTTTGATACATGTTTAAACTAATCCCTGAATTATATGAAAATGTTCAATATTGTCCCTGAACCTAAATTAATAAAAAGGACCACATTGAACATTTTCATATAGTCCTGAGACTAATTTGAATATGTACCAAAAATTTAGAACCATTTGTATCAAATTGAAAGTTTAGGGACCACATTAAATATTGCACTATTCATTGACCATTTTTGTCAAATTAAAAGTTTATGGACCACATTGCATATTTGGTCAAGGTTTAGAAACAATTTGTGGCATTTTCCCAAAATTGAATGGAAAAGTAATGCACGACAACCATGTGCGCCATCACAAAATACCACGTGCATACATAGGCACGCACATACGTTTTATATACGAATACACAATTTTTTTTGTAATGTATGTGTTTGCTCACGGTCTTAGGGTTCCATCTATTAGATTTTCCCATAGTTGTATCAAATTTTGTCCTATAGAATTGCGGATTGATAAATAAAAAATAAAAAAATTGATAGCAATTCAATTGGTTAAAAGGGACAGATATCGATTAGATTTCTACCTGATTATCAAAAGCCGGATACTTACGAGTATATCATGAAATAGTACCATCCGAAGAATAATGTCCATGGCATATGTAAACAGATGGGAACATGCACGATTCATACACGCAAATGATGTACCCTACATCTGATCCTTGTTCTGAAAATTCTAAAAAAAAAGCAAAAACCGCTGATACAAAATGAGAAATGAAGAGAAATGTAAAACCAATAAAGAGTATGAGAGAAGAGAGTGTTCCTAATGTTGTTGTTGGTGGGGAAAATTATTTAAAAAAATCTTAAATCTATTATAGTTATATCAATTCAATCATAAATTTATTTTTTTATCAATTGAGTCTTAAACCTTTTACATATATGACAATTCAATTTATCTGGCCAGAATTAGCCGGAAATCACTGACATAGGCACTGGTCATCCTATGTGACACTGACGTGAACAATTTTAAATAATAATTTAATTCTTTTTCTTTTTTTTCTTCCCTTCTTCCCTTCTTCCTCTAGCCAATCACTAGGCCTCAGCGATGGTCGTCGGCCTTGCCAGCAACAGCAAGATCAAGCCTCACCAGGGGCTGGCAGGGGCAAGCTCTGCCAGAGGCCGGCAAGGTCAACCTTGCCAACCCTTGCCTTTGGCCATTGTAGAGGTCCGGCGACCAACTAGAGGAAGAAGGGAAGAAGAAAGAGAAAGAAAAAGGAAAAAAAAAGGAAAGAATAAATAAAAGAAACTTCGGTTGTGAACAACTAAACACGAAAGTCCAAACACACAAGCCACTTGATATGAAATCGTCAGTCTCCTTAACAGCATTAGGTCCGAGAGTTAGAAAAGGAAAGGGACGGATTAATTAAATGTTATGTGCACCACTCATTATAATTCACAAAAAAACACATCGTTTTCTTCTATGCTAGAGCACAACCACCGCTAAAGACGTGCAAAACAGACTGCGTGACCATTTGTCCAAAGGACGAAACGAAGGGACGCCGCATGATGCATCGCCCCCGTGGACATCCTCATTAAAACCAAATCAAAATGATTAAACTACTAGGTCCTTAAACTATTTCGTCTAAGGATTAATCCGAACCTCGAGATCCTTTGAACGTAAAACACACAGAGGGTATTACTGATGACGGAATAGGAAAAAGATACTGTGCCAATTAGAGGGACTTGAGCGTGCTGGTAGTGGCACGTGGAAAAATTGTCAAAAAAGTCTTAAATCTATTATGCTTTTGCCAATTCAATCTTAGATTTTTTAATTTTGCGAATTGAGTCCATCCAGCTAATTTTGGCTGCAATTCACTGACGTGGATGCTGACCGTCCTATGTGGCACGACTGACGCTGACATCGATAAATTTAATAATATTTTAATACTTTTTAAATTTTTTCGAATTTTTTCTTTCCTTTTCCAGATTATTATTCATCTTATTCTTTCTTTGTTCTCCATTTTCGCTAAACGTACTAGCCAAAAAGCAGCTCACAGCTAACAAGGGTCACCAGGCCCTCGCCGCCCTCGCCAACCACTGGGCGAGCCTCGCCTAGTTGCAGGCGAGGGCCACATCCCTCACCTTGCCTCGCCCGCGGCCGCGATGGTTTGGTCGAGGGCCACCAAGCCCTCACTGATCGTGGGCAAATGTCGCGGCCACAAAGCCCTTGCCTACCACGATGGAGCTCGAGACCTCTAGAATTAGTAGCTTGAGCTCGACGTTGTAGCAAAGGTTGAGCCTTCCAAATCTAGGGCTCAAGGTTGACATGCGACAGAGGTTGCGGTTGTCCAACTTTGTCGAGATCTCGAAGACACCGAGCTTGACGGAATTTCAAGGGAACGATGGAGGATAGAGAAAGAATAAGATTCGTTCGTATTTTTGCTTCTACTTCAGTGAAGATGGAGAACAAAGAAGAAGATGAACAATAATCTAAAAAACAAAACAAAACAAACAAAATCAAAAATCAAAAAATAGTAAGATATTATTAAAAATTGTCCACATCAGCAAATTCTGGCCAAATTTGGCCTGATGAACTCAATTGGGCAAATGTGAAAATTTTGAGGACTGAATTGGCAAAAGTAAAATGTTTAAGACTGAATTGACAAAAGTATAATAGGTTTAGGATTTATTGGACAATTTTTTCCAGGCACATTAAAATAAAAAACTCATCTGTGGAGCCAAGTCCACCCAGTAAAAAGATAGGTTGCAAAGGCCTCAAGTGGTCACTTACTATCCATTTTATGGTGAGGTACACTCGTAATCTACACCAAAATTCTACATGAGGCCCCAATTAGAACACGACCAACACTAAAGACGTGCAAAACAGACTACGTGATCATTTGTCCAGAGGACGAAACGAAGGGACGCCGCACGGGGCATCGCCCCCGTGGACATCCTCATTAAAACCAAAATCAAAAGTGATTAAACTAAGTGTAATGATGCACTGTTGCTTTCGTGCCTGCTATTATTTTGCTTATTATAATTTCGCCAGTGCTCTCCAGTGAGGTCCTACGCAAGGCCAACTGCGATTAGAAAAGAGTTGGAAAGACTTCAGTCGTGGGATCCTTTGGGATTTGGGAGAGTGCATGATGCTCTTCGTCAGCAATGGCTGAGAATTCACGAGATTTGGAAAATTGGGGCTTTGGGTTTGAGCTTTTCAAGTTGGATGGATGGAGGTGGTGATGCATTTGTCATTGTCTTTGTTATGGCCCATGGCTAATATATAATTTGTTTAAAAGGGTCCATTTTCCAATTTACCCATCTAGGAATTTTGGTAATATTTGCTATTTTGCCTGCGATAAGATCTCCAACCATACATAGCCCCTCCAAAATTTATTTGTTAGTCCATGGACTATTATGTCATATGAGTGTGCTTAATTAGGGTTTCTTGTGATAGGCTTTGGGAATTTTCGCATTACACATTCTTAAGAGTGGTTTCGGACATGAATATGTATGCATTGCCCATCGAATACCCCATTTAAAAAGAGAGAGAGAGAGAGAGAGTAGCTATGATCTTGCTGAAAAGATGACTTTCGTGACAAATTGAAATGACAACCGAACTTCTTCGCTACATTTTTTTAAGGAAAAGCGAACTTCTTTGCCGTCATTGAAAAGTAAAAAGGCTCATTTAAAACACGAATAAGAACATGGATCAACATATGTTGTCGAGATTGGACGAGAAAAAGATGTTCAGTTCGCATCGCATAACTTAATTCACGCAATCGCATCGAGTTCTCAAACATTTGATTTGATGCGGGGGCTTTCTCTAATGCAGTGTCGGAGTCGAATGAAGAAAATTCCAAGTCGGAACAAAGTACTAAAGAGATTTCGAATGAGGAAAGCGTTTGAACAGTAGAGCAGGAAACAAGCAGACAGAGAGCAAGCGAAGGCAGTGTGCAGTAGTAGACCCACCAAACCCGCTCCTGAGCGAGAAATGCTGGGACCCACTCACCCGAATCCGGGCAATTTTTTTTTGGAATCCGGGCAATTGAATAATCAGAGGGGGGGCTCCGACAGGGACGCCTGCGACGCCGTTAAATGGAGCTTCTAGGTTTCCGTCTCCGTCCGTTCTTCTGATCATCCGACGGCGGCCACCTCGCACGGGTCGCCACCGTACCAACCGTCGCCATTTCAGGTACGTAACCGCAATTCGTAGAAACAGCACCAAATTCGTAGTCCCACAAAAGGGCGAAGCAAGGACCCTCCCGTAATTTCACATGGCATCTACAAACACGACCAGTACAGTAAATTTCAATCTTTACTCTGCTTAGAAAGAAAAACGGTGATAAAAATATAGAAACGGTGCTTTATTCTAATTATTGGGTGAGTACCCACAATAATAATACTAAATTCGGGCCGACATCATACGAAATTTTAGTTAATTATTTCCGACCTGCATATCAAATGATATCAAGATTTGATTTTTGGTTCGTCTCAATTCAAAGATTTACCATGCTTTTCTCATTATCTATTTCCGAATTCTATATTGAAAAATTTATTTTAAATTGATCCCCATTTTTGCCCCCTAGAGAAGAATGGAAAGAAACACCTAAAGTACTTGTAATCGCAAATCACTTACGAAAGAGCTATTTTATTTGAAAGCTAAAATGAAGAGAGGACCCTTTTTTTTTCTTCAAGAAAAAACAAAATATATATAATTTAGTGGCCAAGCTTTCTCTATACTAACCTTTCAATTAGGAGGGATTCTTTGTCAAAAAAGGCGACCCAAAGACAAGAAATAGTTTCTCTAATAAGGGTGAATTTGATTTAGCTTTCAAATGCTAAAAGTTCAATACTAGTCCTTTTAGTACTGAACTTTCAGTATTCTCAAGACTAGAATTTGGCCGAAAGCTGCTTGCTAAAAATCTCGATATTTTTTCAATGAATTTTGGAGATTGAAACTTTTTTGGGAATGTTGAACTAAATTCAGTTTAGATTCCTCTTTTCAGCTTTCATTTTCCACGTGGCAGCCAATGGAAGCGCGAGTAAAGATTTCCTCCGCCCACGCGCGCGAGTACGCAATTTGCTAATCTACTCGCAAAAAGCAAAAGAAGAAACGTCATCTTCTCTCTCTCTCTCTCTCTCTTATATACTCAGTAAAAGCAAACGGCGTCACACTCTGACAGTCGCGCACCCACCGAGCTCGAAGTCGTTGCTGAGACCTCGCTTTCGGCTTCAGCTCGAGGTCGCCGCCGCCAGCTCCAGCAGCGAATCCTCCGAGAAATGCAGACGCGCCACCCTCAGTGATCGCCGGAGAACCGATCCAGATAGCCAGCAACCACGACCAAGACGCGCTCTTTCCTGTTCGATAGGGTTCCAGAGCATTCTTTTTTCCTGGGTCCGTTAGTTCTGATAATTTAATGGCTTCCGAGGACGTGAAGGCGAGCGAGAAGGCGGTGTCGACGATCGTGAATCTCGCGGAGGAGGCGAAGCTGGCCAGGGAAGGCGTGAAGGCCCCCAGCTTCGCCGTCCTCAGCATCTGCAAGTCTCTGGTCGCTGGTGGTGTCGCCGGAGGAGTGTAAGCTCCGTGTCCCTTCGAAAATGTGAATCACGGATAAGAGATTAGAGCTGCAGATTTCTTGTTTCTTTTTTTCGAGCTTCTGTAGTGACTGTACTTTTACATAAGAATCCTTGCCGACGGAGAAGTTTTTCAACTGGGCGTTACCTCCCCTGAGCCTGCTCTCCCCGGTGTGAGATTGTTTTGGCAAATTGGAATGGCAAGTGTGTTGCTTTGCGTATCATGCGTTAGAAACTAGGTGATTGGTGGGGAATGCAATGTTTCCAGTCTTTCGGAGGTGGAATTTATCAATTATTACACCCTTAATTCCACAACCCCCCCCCCCCTTTTGCTTGTCTTGGTGGAAGTGGGTAATTTTAAAACCTGCCGGGCATACTGGATTTACCTTTCTCTTCTCCTCTGCTTATTTCTGGTTTCATCTCTGTGATGATTTTAGTGTCGGAGGATGTGAAAGGATTAGAATTGTAATTACATGCTAATTTTTTCATGGAAGAAGGTAGCTGAGTAAAGTTCCGTAGTTCAATTGATATGGGATGGAAGCTGATTTAGTAGCCATGTTAAGTTTAGTTTTACAGGGGGAAGCGGAGCTAGAGTCATGTGACCATAGTTTCTAACTTTCTCTGGTCGGCCTTTCACCGGGCCTTTGGCAAATGAAGTTCTGATCTTTCTACTGAGAATTGGTTATTTGCGTCACCTATGACATCGCTCGTTATTGCGTCTGTGATCTGCTAGTAATCATCGTTTTGACGAGCTCTTCACTCTAGAATGTCGTGAAACTCTAAACTTAGACTCTTGATTGATCCCCAATTTCTTGTATTGTAATTTGTCTCTACTGTCACTCACTAGGTCATTGTAGAAGTTTTAGCAAGTTTGTCTTGTACATCCTCCACTAACTTTTCTTGGAACTAGACCTGTATTTGTGTGATACCATTGTTTTCTATGTTTCTGAGATCAAGGCTGAACAACTGTCTGTGCTATGAAAATGGCTCTGTTTGGCGTAAACGAGTAGGAAAAAAGAAGAGAACTACTCTTTATTTATTCTGAGATGTATGAAAGAATTGTGGTCTAATGTTGGTCTAGTTGCTGCTATTCATGAGTTATTTACAACCTCTTGTGGAGGTTTGATGTCACCTTGCTGCCCTTCAGTCCTCAATTCGTATTACCTTTGTTCATTTTCATTGACCACCATGTAGTTTGTGGTAATTGCGGCTGACCTGGAGTCTATGCATGGTTGTATAGGTCACGCACTGCTGTTGCTCCATTGGAACGGTTGAAGATATTGCTGCAGGTTAGTCATCCAGCTTTCGTCAACCATCTTTCATCAAGTACAGATGCTTGCAGCAATGGTGATGCAGGGATCACATGATATGCAGGTTCAAAATCCCCATAGCATAAGGTACAATGGTACAGTTCAAGGATTAAAATATATATGGAGATCTGAGGGCTTCCGTGGACTATTCAAAGGCAATGGTACCAATTGTGCTCGTATTGTTCCAAACTCGGCAGTCAAGTTCTTCAGCTATGAGCAAGCTTCCAAGTATGACTCTGGCAAAATTCTAGCAACTCTTAACTTTGATTTCTGGTGTCTAGCGGTCATTGCAAATATCATTTCTTGCCGCGTTTTCATGTTATAATTGCATAGGATGTATATCAATAGGCAAAGACACGTTTTCACCAAATTCCTGCCCAATCTAACTCTAATGGCTGTTAGATGGCTTCTCTGGTCATTGGTTTCTTGTTTACTGTTTCCACCATTTCGGTGCCTCTTCATTTGCTTAATTACCGGTTAAATTTGCTCCTTTATTTTCTTCTGCTGATTTTTCTGCCTCTTCCTAATTATCAGGGGAATATTGTTGTTGTGTCAGCAGCAGACTGGTAATGGTATGTCCATCCACATTGCCTTATTGTTGATTTTGAATATTTGTGTTGCTTGATTAAATACTTGCGATGCTTGCATGCTAGCAATTTTATTCTCTTGTATGTGCTTTACCGTTTTTCTGCTGACACATTTGCTTTAGTTTGAAACATGATTGCTGGCTGAATCAGATGACTAGGGGAAATATTACTGTTGAACATAAACCAACCGCTTAATAATTGATAAAGCGCCTGAGGCCGAGCGCTTCCCTCTTAAGCAATGGGGTAGCGTGGTATTCCACAGAGATAGGTTTCATTTTACTTGTGGCGCACTTATGTGCGTTGGGCGCATATTGTTGATGGGCCTCCATGGCCGCTCTGCTGCCCTAGATGTTGGTGTCAGAGCGAGGGGTTTTGCCCTACATTTATCTTCTCTCTCTCTCTCTCTCTCTCTCTCTCTCTCTCTCTAAGTTTACAGAAAGATGTTGTAATAATCATCATAAGAAACATCCTGCAATGCTCTCCATGTTTTTGGCACACAGTCCTAAGAACCTGTTGGTATTCTTGTCCGTTGATTGTTGAATATTTTTGGAAATATTTTAGAGTGACCTACTACTGATAAAAAAAAAACTATATTAAAGAACATTGCTGAAGTTGCACCACTTATTTGAGTGATTCATTCATATAGAAAATTTTTGAAGTGGGGATAACTTAAAAAGCTAGTTGTCTACTTTTGTACTTATAATTTGTAATTATGGAAAGCTCTATCGGGTTGCAATATTCTTCCATTTTACATTGACATAACTTCATGTTATTCAAGCATAGCCATCCGATATGATTTTCAGATTTTGATGGCAAAAACTCTAAGAATGTGATTGATTCATAGTGTCACAAAAACTCTATACAGTAAACTTTTGGTGATGCAATGGAAATGTTGTGCACGACTGTCTCAGTATCTCTTTATTGTTTGTTTCCCACAGAAGATGCTCAACTCACTCCTCTTCTACGTCTTGGAGCTGGGGCATGCGCTGGAATAATTGCAATGTCTGCCACTTACCCCATGGACATGGTACGAGGCAGGTTAACTGTGCAGGTACATTTCTTAGTCTTTTCAGGCTGATTTCTAGCCATTGTTTTGATATCTTCTGGGAGGCACAGTCAACTGAGTTGGGGGAATTTTTCTGCTGATAACAATGTAATCAGAATAGCTACCGTAAACAATCTGAAGGAGATTATCTGCTTTCTGTCTTTTCGACTATTTTTGTGCTTTTGGCATTTAGACATTTTCCCCCTCATACCTGCAGACAGAGAAGTCCCCTTATCAGTATAGAGGAATGTTTCATGCTTTGTCAACTGTGCTTCGTGAAGAAGGTCCACGGGCCTTATACAAGGGGTGGCTTCCTTCTGTCATTGGAGTGGTAAGTGACTCTTTTCTATTTGCTTTTTGTGAAAGTTATCACGGCTTCTCTACTGGTCAGAGAATGTGCTCATGTGTGTGCTTTCCACTTCTCTTGACCCTCCATGTTGAAATTTTGCATTTCCACAATGCATTTATCAAATAAACCTTCCTTGCCCCTGCTTCCTCCTGTCCATTGTGACATTCTTACATTCAACGAATACTGGTTGATGATGCCTTTTTTCCGTGTGAGATCCTACATGCTTAAAGTCCTTCAAAATGTGTATGTCCTAAAAGGCATCCTCAGGTAGCTATAGCATCTCTGCTTCCCTATGTTCACTGAGTTTGTGAGTGACTTGTACAAGAGGAAGCAGGATCAGGCATAGCCCAAGTGCTTGAGGGCATGTGAGACTGATAATATTTTGTCAGGACCACGAGCTTTTCTTTCCTGTTCCAGTGGGCAATATTGCTTGCATACATGTGTTGTTCCTTTTCTTGCTTTGAAGAAATAGTGATAGTTCTCTTCTTTTCTGCAGATTCCTTATGTTGGTCTCAACTTTGCTGTGTACGAATCTCTGAAGGACTGGTTAATAAAGACCAGACCATTTGGACTAGTGGAGGACTCTGAGTTGAGTGTCACAACAAGGCTTGCCTGTGGAGCTGCTGCAGGAACTATTGGTCAAACTGTGGCTTACCCTTTGGATGTGATACGCAGAAGAATGCAAATGGTGGGGTGGAATAATGCTGCTTCCGTAGTCACAGGTGACGGAAGAGCTAAGGCTGCTCTTGAATACAATGGCATGGTTGATGCATTCAGGAAAACTGTGAAGTATGAGGGCTTTGGAGCATTGTACAAGGGTTTGGTTCCAAATTCTGTCAAGGTCAGTTTTATCTTAGTTAAAACTTGCCCTTTTATAGGTTTTAGTAGTGTAAGGCCTAAGGAGCGTTGTTAACTTAGCTGTAGACACAATTTTGTCAATGCTCTGCTAGTTCTTGAATATACACTTTGTTTTGCGTTTCTGAAAACTGCTGCTTTCATTCTCAGGTAGTTCCATCCATTTCCATCGCGTTTGTGACCTATGAGGTGGTGAAGGATATATTAGGTGTTGAAATTAGAATATCAGATTGATCTTTGGAGCATCCTCTGGTGTCCGTCAACAGTGTGGTATTTTTGTAGGCGATGGTTAGAAAAAAGGGTGTGGAGGTGCTCTTTTCTTCTCTCTAAAAGTAAGTCTAGCAACATGTAATCCAGCTCTGATAATTGTTCCCCCCTTGTTCTTGTATCGATGTCTTCTTGTGAACATGCTGTAGCTGTTGGCTTCTCATTCATGTGCTGTGTCAATAAGAGTACGTAGGAGGAATAATGCAAGAAATACACTTCAATGGCGTTTGATACTGTGATAAAGCATTTTTTTCCTGAGATTGTGCTGGAGGGCTGGTCACCGCTCTATCATGTTTTAATAACTCGCTGGGTGCAGTTTAATACAAGAAGGAAGAGTCCAATCACAGTTGTAGTATATTAACTTGCTAATTTTGATCTTATATACAGATTATACTGGCTAGGTAGTGGATACTTTTTGCACAGTGTTTTTAGACCACAAATAGCGGCATGGAATATCCTTGGACAATTGCAACAATGCTTTTCATCTTATGTGAATTCGATTGTACTGAACAGTGGAGACAAGGCTCCCTCGTATGGGAATCTAAATCACATCAAAATTTGCATTCACTTAATGGTCAATAGCTGCTTTAATTTACCATGCTGTATTAAACACTTTGAAAGGCTTGTTGTACAAATGAATTTGTAATGCCCAGTCGGTAAACGGAGAGCAGACTACTTGGGTTGACAATAACACCTATGGAGAAAGCTCTCAGTCTGATACATTACCAGACGATGACCTCTTCATCTTTGGACTCATCTGCAGTAGCTGACTCTCTGAATTCATTCGAATGCTTCGCTCCGTTGTAGTTATCTGTGGAGGTCGTAGTGACCGCCCTCTTGGTGTCCCTGCAATGTCGATAGAGATTCCAAGATACTTTATTCAATAAGAGAGCTGCAATTTTTCCTTTGCTACCATGTAATCTCATTAAAAGCACAAGGAACCAAAAGAAAAGATTGTTAGCCAGCTTTATATGGCGATGGCAGAAGTCAAATGAGCATAGCTAAATGGAAATGATCGTTCCGCTGTTGGAAGATGCAATTGACCTGTATGTGGGAGATAGTCTACAACAGTAATAACGTGTCACTTTCTTCTTAGGAATGTGAAGAGCGAGACAGTAACATCGTTGTAGGGCGACAGTTCAGAGAAATTCTATGATCCTATGGTGCACTGGGAACTGAAAAGTGAAAATACAGAATGTAGAATGTATGATGATCCTTGACCTGATAAACTTGTTGATGCATTAAGATTTGGATACTGGCAGCCATCACACAAACAGAATCTACCAACATATTAACTTTATGATTTTGTAACCTAGAGCCAGAGAAATTAGTGTTAGTCTTGAAATGAAGTACTACCAAGTTGATTTGCCGAGGGAGATGAATATCTCACCAGGTTGTTTGTTTAGTTTGACATCTGTTTGTCTTTTCAATGACGCCAAGTTCCTGCTTGAAGTTTCAGGAGAAAGCGATAATTTCCTCTCGGGTACTGACGGGAGAGGATCATCCAAACTGATTGTGCTTTCGTCCCCACAGACGGAGGCTCCCTCGCTACCCGATTCAGAATTCTCTTTAAGACAAGCACTTGATTTCTCCCTCTCCACTACTCTGTATATGAACATCTGAAATGGTATGTCTGGTGCCCGTGACGGGTTGGGGCTCTCCCAGGATGGAAATTTCTTCAGTAGCCTGGATTCGATATCATAGTAGTCCATAGATGGCATTGGCAGGTCTGGCTGGCTACTGCGGTCAGGATTCATGGCGAGAAAGCGCTTCACGTAGCGAAGGATCCTACAAATGGAAGAGAAGCTGGGCCGCTGATGCGGATCGATATGCCAACATCTCTTCGTCAAGGTGGTCAAGTATTTCGGTGAATGAAATGGGAACAAGGGCCTCTCTCCTGCCCTGATGTTCCTGCTCATTTTGTCCCCTTGAAGATGCGCATCCTCAAAGGGTACTTTTCCAGTTAGAAGTTCAAAGCAAATCATCCCGAAACTGTAGACGTCGGACTTCTCGGTGTACTTCGTGTCTCTGGTACTTCCGGTCTCTTCTTGCTCGGCTAGAACTTCGGGAGAGTGCCAAATGATTCCATCTTGATTTAAAGATGCCTTTTGTGAAGAGTTTCTACAGGAAGACAGGCCGAATCCTGAGACTTTGGCTTGCAGGTATCCTTCTCCTCCTGAACTACCTCTTGCCCTCACCAGAATGGTAGAAGGATTGAGATCTCCATGGTAGATTTTCTTGGAGTGGAGATACTCCATCCCTCTAGCAATCTGAAGCATCAAATCGATGGCGACGGGAAGAGAGAAAGGAATTCGTTTTCGTGGACCGCAGATTTCCTTGATGTAGCTGCCTAGGTCTCTGTTCATCAGCTCCGTGACCACGAAACACTCTTTCTTTTCCTCGTCGATGAAGCTACACAGAAAGTGCAGTATATTGGGGTGGGAGAGAGAATGTATCGACGAAATCTCGGGAACTAGGGTCTCCGTATTCCCGAAAAGATGTCTCAAAGCAAAGGTTTCCCCCAACCAAAGTATCTCCTTGTATTGGCTTCCATTGCCTAGCCTCCGCCGTACCTGGTAGTCCTTTGACCCGACTAGGATCGAACATGGCAAGAGTTTCCAATTGGAAGGCTCCCACAAATCCAAGTTCCTTAATAGCAGATCGTTAAGTCGCTGTTCGTACTTTGTTGCTGAGCCAGAGATACTCTTTTCCCGGATTTTATTCATAAGAAGCCATCTGTCTTCTTTCCACACTTGCTCTAACCGGTTGCAGAAATCTTGAGTCACCAGATATTGTTTGCCGAATTTCCATTGGAAGAGCTTTGGGTCCTTCCATTCTTTTTGGTATTTTTTCGAGTATACCAATCTCCTCTTTTGCATCTCATCATGATCCCAACCAGTAATTTCTCCGGCGATCTCAATCGCTTCGATGACGACCGGCATGCAACTTAACAGGTTGTGTATGTGAAGGTCCATGCAATCTGTGTTCTGATACAGGATCATGGTTTTCGCCCACCAGTCCTTATTGTCCAAACAGAGTCTGACATAGATCTCTCCTTCCTTGAATACTCTGAGAAGTTCTTTTAATGGTTGTTCCAGGATCCTCCATTTCGCATGCTTCTCTTCGAATCGCAGGTTCTGTCTCATCTCGTCCGCCACGACTTCGTAAGCGTAGTTCAACATGTCCAGCAACAAACAACATTGACGCCCGTTGATTTGTATATTGCCGCGGAACACCATTAAGGCCTTTAGGCTTCCTAATACTTCTCCTAGCTGCCGAAACTGTTCCATTCTCGGATTGCACACCCAGTAACCCAATCGGACACACGGTAGATACGCGTGTTCAATCAGATGCAGCGTCGCCAATCCTAGAAAAGCTGATAGACTCTTCTTCTCAGAGAAGATTGCAGAGAACTTTGAGCCTGGACAGGCCTAGAACACCTTGTTCCAATGGGGGTAGGTCTCTAAATTCCATGCGTTTCCACCAGATTCTTTGGATGAATCTAATGGAAAGGCAGAGAATCATCTAGAGCCCCTCAACCCCCAACCGCGAAACGCATAGAACTGGAAACAGATGACAGACATGGCAAGCATGGAAGAAGAGAGGATAAACAAAGATGGGGAGCCCCTGAAATATCTCTCGCCTCACCTCTAGGTACCTGAACATAGACACGTTCCATGGAAAAAGAAAAGAAAAGAAAAAAAAAAGAATTGATAAATGCAACTATATAAAATCTAATCTTGAAAATTATGATCTTTTGGGGAGAAAAAGAAAAAGAAAAACATGTTCATGAATCATTTTTAGTCGTGTCAAGGGTCAACTTCGTTATGGGTGGATGGCCTATTTTATGAGCTGTGAATTTAGGTGATTTAGCTTTGAACAAATGAAACAATTTCATTCCATAGAGGGAAAGTCACAGGTTGGAAAGGGTCAAATGTGATACGATGTGGCTTGAATTCGTGATCTGAGTCATTAATAAGTTGACCCATGGATGAAGGTAATGAATAAATCATACCATAACATGACTTTTTTTTTAAAATAATATTAGCAGTGTTTCATTTTACAATATTCTTACTTAAAGGTTTCATTGTAAAAAATGAACAAGAATGCATTTTTTTTCCGTTCTTTTTGTACTTACTAAAATTTAGTTGTCGCAACATAAAAAGGAAAATCAAAGAATATATCTTAGTCTATATGCTATAATACTCAATTTCATCTTGTCGAAGTTTTCTAGTGAAAGAGTAGCTTGAGCATGCGGTGCATGGATTTTGTATTCGAACAAAATTACAAAATAACAAGAAGCCTTAATTATTGGACTTTTAGAGCAATGTTATACTAATGGTATAAAAGATTTATGTACCAAGTGATGTGTCAGACTGCGAATGAATTTAAACAAGTGCGACATATTCTGGAACCAATAATGACCCGACATATCGCTTAAGAAAAAACCATTTTTTAAAAACTAGTCTTAGCAAATCTAGCACTTTCTGTGGTTTTTATTAGGTCCATCGCTGTTTGTGCATCCATTGGATGATTGATATATGGAAGATTTCAATTAACAAAATTAATATCGAAAGCATAAGTCACTCATCCAACAGTAGCTGTATTCACTATATATATATTTTTTATATTAGTGATGGTCATATAATAAATTAGTACATTTTTTAAGCAAAAAGCTTTGTTTGTATTTAGTTTTATTATATAACTAGACATGGAGCATTATATTGAAAGAGACCCATCTTTCTTATTTGTGTGGTAGTATAATATAGTGAGTAAATTTTTTCATGGTGGTTAGTTATTTCTCATAGTATAGTAGACAGTATTAATCTGTTACAAACTTGATAATCAAGTTCCAATAGGACAGGTAACTTTCAATCTAGTGGCAACTAGCAGTACTATATTTCCTTTCTTGAATATTGACGAATAAAATCAGAGATGTTTAATATTTAGAAACCAACGTGGATAGATTTTCTCTAATTCCTCGATTGTAGATAAATCTTTTTGGATGTGACACCAAACTCGAGTACTCCTTTTAATTATATTATTTCCTTTATGCTCAGTTTTGTTTACTCAGTTTTGTTTACTATGCGCATACAATTTTCAATAGAATATGTACAACGTTTAGAATTTCATACATCGAAATAAAATAAAATTGTAGCAAACCCAAAGAGAATTTTTGGGGATTTTAGCGCAAATTTTAGACAGAATATTATATAAAACCGTTCAACGAAAACTATTCTCTCCACGGATTGGAACCGTTTATTTTACAATATTCTTACTTAAACGGTTTTATTGTCACAAATTAACAAGAATATATTTTTTCCGTCCTTTTTGTCTCTACTAAACTTTAGTTGGCACAATATAAAAAGGAAAATCAAATAATATATCTTAGTCTAAATGCTATAATACTCATATAAAGATTTTTCTCAGTCTGTATGTGGAGTATAAAATACCGCCAATACCACACGCCACCCACGCAATCTGATTCTCCGTCGTGTCCTCTTCTTTCTCTTTTCTTGATCAAAATTCTCTCTTTTTTTTTTTTTTTT
>BCNH02000004.1:20999781-21032435 GCA_001662345.2 Metrosideros polymorpha var. glaberrima | reverse complement strand
GCGTTCCTATTTGCAGTCGGCGGTGCCATGCCGCCAGCAGCTTCTTCTGCAACTCATGCTGGAGTTACACATCGGTGGCGAGGCAGAAGAAGTTGCTGGCAGCACGGCGACACCGATTGCTCGATGGCTTCTCCTCAACCAAGATCATTAGGTCCTTTTCTCCTTTTTCTTTCGGGGGACGGTAGGTACGGACTAATTATTGTTTTCTCGAACATTTATGATATCTTATGTTTCTTTTAGCAACGTTAATATTTCTTTTAGCGCATGTTGAAGTTGTTTCTTTTTAACTGTTCGGAGTCTTTCATCCTTCAAGCAATGGATATATCGATGATGTCAAAGGCCTCGGATCATTACTGTGAATATCGACGGCATTGACAATAGGTTATTTTCTCATTAATTTCGCAGAATTTCATTTATAAAATTGAATACCGATGAAGGGCTTTGAACCGATTACCTGAAGTGCCATGCATGAGTGGAAGATCATGTGGTTATTTGCTTTCAAGTTCATTAGGTCCTTGTCCTTCTTTGACCTAGTTACGAAAATAATTGTCGTTGCAGCCAAGATCTTCTTCTTCTTTAGCAACTATGGCGACGGTTTTCTCTTTCTTTCTCTGTTTCCTTCTGATATCATTGAAGGTGAAGGCTGGCTCTGACATTAGGTTAAATTTTCTATGTTCTTTCGACCTAAATATATGTTTATGTTCTTTCGCCTCTGATATGTTCTTTTTCTTTTTAGGATATCTTTTTCGGATTTCATATTCTTATCGATGAAGGCCTCAGTGATAGGACTACTACATGATGGTTCAGTTTCAATTTTTCCAATTTGTTGCCGGTATTCTTCCAATTTATGGCTCAGTAAAGGAGTACTTCTTGTACCCTCACCCCTGTTCTTGGTCACATTACCTCCTCGTTGTCTAATTGATTGTTATGAACATTCACAGTGGTAAATTGGTGTTTGGGGGAGTTAGGATTGTTCTCCTTGGTTTAGGAACAACATGCTAGAGACATATCTCAGTCTAAGTAATTTTTGTTATGGAAGAAAGTGTAATTGTGAGACCCGCCCGCAACTGTTGGCGGGCACTTTCCCAAAATTGCACAGCTATATATCTGTTATTGAAAGTTGCACCTACGGGTTCTAAGAGAACAGTTCTACAATAGAACATCGATCGTAAATATGTCAAGGCGGGACTTTTGGAGAATTGACACCGAACGGATAGAATCGTTTCGATCTAAGCAAGATATAAGTCTTATTCCGGGTGTCAAAAAGTGTTGCTTGGTTATCTGTGGGTTGCACATCTAATTTTCTTGATTTGCATGAGTAAACAATCCTTCGTTGACCATTCTTCTCGAGGGATTGTTTGCGTCCAACAGATTATTTGTGTGTTGGATATCTGATATCTTTATTTTTGAATTCTCAGATATCAATATCTTTTTATTTTGGATCAATATCCGCTGCTAAAATTGGCGGTCGGTTTGCCCGTGAGTCTCTTTTTCTTGAATATCTTTAGATTTGTTTCTTTAAATATTACGCATGTGCGAAACGGATGATCTTCTACAGTAAAATTGTGTCTGGTTGCCCATCATACACAAAACCAAGAAGATAGATGATCTTCTTGGTTTTGGAGAGTTGACAAAATCATTCTCACGTAAAGTAAGATATATCAGTCTTGTTTCAAGTTTCAAATTCATATTTAAATCTCTCTTATCTAAGCTAATTCAAACTTTCCAATATTCCAAAAATAGATATAGATATATAATTTCATTCCGTGTTCACACATGTAAAATGCAAAATTTTATTTGGGTATATTGAAAAAAAGGGCTTTCTCTTAAGATAAACACATGATATTTGAATTTATAGATAGCGATTAGACTGGATTAACACGTAATAAAGCAACCACATCGTATCCCATCAAATTCAAGTCCACGTGGAACTTCCTTTACCACTCTTATATGGAGTCCCACTCCTCTTAGCATTGGCCTGGCCTTATCGTCCCTATCAATAAAACAAACCCTTAAAGTTGGCTGTCTAGGCCGAAGCATCGATCCTTGGAGGTACGTGACATTTGCATTCAATTGCTCAAGTAATCAGCACTTGTTCAATTTGCCCCCCGCCCTTTACTTGCTTACACTTCTCCATCAAATTGATCCGATCTGGTTGTGTTAGATTAATCGGCCACCGTCTCGTCCTTCTTCGCACTACACACGTCACTTTGGACTTGAGGCATGATTCTTTTTCTTAAATCTTGCGGTGCTTAATCCTATTTGTACACAAAGAGAGAACTTAGGTCCTTTTCACTTCCAATCTAATTTGCGAAACTTGCATGGTAGAGAATGGAATCTCGGGCACAAAGACGAAGTCGCTATTTTCATCGACCTCCAGTTAAGCATCAAGTTCATCCGTGGCTTCTAATCCGCCACGGATCAGAATGGCATAGACAAATATTCTGCGACATAGCGGGAGAGCGTTACTATACTCGAATTATCCTTGATTTGTGCAATAAGGAAATCTATCCTAGTTCGCGAGAATGGTTGGTTAGTGTTGCGAGATTGGTGTTCTGCAGAATGTTGTGTATGGAACCCTAACTCCACGGAGAAGGTTCAGCTCCCATGCGCCACCACAAATTGATGATGACTTTTGTTTCTCGACATCTTCTCCACATGACCCTTCGTGCCACATTCTATTGATTCATCTATAGCCGAAAGCATCATCTGGTTCTGCCGACTCGGAGCGGACTCGTTCGGAAAGCGGAAGATTGAGCATGGCAACGGGGATGCGTTGACGTGTGTTTCGACGTTGGAGAGTTATTTTGTTGACATGGAAGTGCAATCTGGTTAAGGTTGATATGGTAGGTTCGGAACCGGAGTACACCCCGTTCACGAGAAAGGACTTTTTGTATCTTCTGCCCCCGGACCTGAGTTGTCCCCATTACCTTGTCGAATCTGATGATGAGCTGTTAATGGTTCGCACCTTGCATTCCAGAGACCTTGATTGTACGAGGCTTTTCGGGTTTCATGTTTTCCGGATGAATTTCGACCGCAAGATGTGGGAGAAGATCGACAGCATTGGCGCACGGACGATTTTCCTTTCCGACAACAATCAAATTTCTTGCTCGTCGGAAGATTGCCGAGTTAGAAAAAACTGCATTTACTATGCAATGACAGGTGACACAAGATTCTATCTATATGATTTGGAAGATGAGAGCATTTCGGCATCGCTTCCTTGTCCCATTGCCAATCGCCGTGGATCCATCTTAGAGTGGATTATGATGTAGAGCATTTCGTGCACATCTCATGTTTTTGTGGATGTCAGTTTTGGTCATGACTTACTACTTTTTTCTTCGTTTTCTTATTGAGGGGTTATCACCAATGTATTCTTAGAACAACGCTAGGTATACTAAGAAATCTTACTAAAACTATTTTGTTGCAGATATTGCATTAAATAAGTCAGAAATTCAAGAAATGGGTCGTGCTTGTTTCAATGCATGAGTCATGATTATCAATCCATTGATTTTGGTTTAAGCCGTATAAACAAATCTGTGGTAAAGGATGTGCTTAATAAGCACATTAAGTGTAGAATGTTAAACCTTTTGGCACTTAATGTCATTAAGTGCATTCGATAACCTCTAATCACGCACAACTCAATCGTCAAAAATCATTTAATGTGGTAAGTGAAGAAATGCTTACTCAATTGGTTGACTGATAAGATATTCAATGGAAATAACAAGCTTGCCAGTTATATTGTCCAAACATTCTCATAAAGCAAGCTATACCATGGTTAGTAAGAAGCTAATGCGATTTATTATTTAATTTTTCATTTATAATCAAACAACTTTTATTTTCATTGTTATATTCAATAGTTAAAACTTCCTAATCTTCAAACAAACAAGTAAATGTAAATAAGTGAATTCAATAAGAGTGGGTAACTTGGAACAAATTAATAACTTAATCGAAAAAAGTTGGTGAATGACTCAAATTAAGGTTGGTAATGTCGTATAAGAGTCGGTATATTTAAATGTAGATAAGTTACATAAATCAAAGTTGGTAAGTATTGAAAATAATTGGTAACTTTCAAAAAAAAAACAAAAACAAATAAATACCAGTAATTTCATATAGAAGTTATTAACTTGTATAAGTTGGTAAATAGATCAAATAATTGGTAACTTAACTTGATTGACAACTTAAACGGAGATAAGTTGATAAATAACCGGAATAAATATTGGTAATCTCGTAATTCATTAAAAAATTTGGTAATTTTTCAACAAACAAATGACCATTGGTAAGTAAATGGAACAAAGATAGTAACTTAAAACTAGTAACTTAATCAGAAAAACAATTATGAATAACCCAAATAAAAATTTGTGGCGCTCAATTTAGTATTGAGAAGGAGTATTTTGAAGTCTGTCAGATTGATTTTTACATTTTTCTTTTTGATTAATCTAAATCTTGTGGTTCATGCATTTTGACTTTCGTCGATCCAAAACTCTCCAAACTTTCACATTCAAATGTTTCATAATATTTTGAAATTAAAATAAAACTTTAAATTTTGGTGGGAAAGCATAAAAATGTACTTTTTGCTTTTCATGAGTGTAAATTTCGTATAGGAATTGGTTATTTAAAACATCAGTAAGCTACAAAAATGAAAATTGATAGTTTATTGGAGAAGTTGGCAATCTTCAAACAATTAAGTAAATGATAGCTTTATGTCAAAAAAACAATTTATCGATCTTTGTTCTTTCCCAATATTATTTGAGACTCGGCAATATTTATAGAAGTTAACTAAACACGGAATTATTATTATTATTATTTTCAAATAGAGCGCTAGAATCATCTCAACTAAAGGGGGGAAGTTTTTGGCAAATCAAAGTTATAAATTATAATAGGTAAGGACACGTGTCGCACGTGGCAGTTTTTGAGCGTCGCACGAGTCACCCTCCTCAACTATGCTTCCAGTTGTGGTGACTTGAGCGGTCGAAAAGAGGAGGCTTCTTACAGCGACAAATTCTTGGAGCAATTTATTACTGTAATTGTTCTTTTAGAGGCTATAAATGCAAGCCAAAATTCATAGTAGAGAAACAAAAGCGGGGCTCCAGAACTTGGCGGTGCCGGGAAGGCTGATTGCTCAAATACATGCTTTCCATTGGTCTTGTGAGAACATCGATACATTATGTGCGGCATAACCCGGCGAATGACTTTGCATAAGATGTCCAGAGTCCCTTTATACCGGCCACATTTGGGAGGGCACACCGGTTCATTGTCAAATACGGAACGTGCGCATGACGCATAACTTCTTAAGTCTGCGAGCATCTAATTCGCAACGCGAAAATTCATACATGATTAGTAGCATCACACATTTAAGATGTACATCTCTTTTGGGTCTTGAAAAAAGAGCTTAAAACATGTACATATTTTTCTAGCGCGTACTCCGTCGGCACACAGGCGAACGCAAGAGACATGAATTTAATAGATAGCGACGTTACTAAGCAACCACGTCGTATCCCATCCCCTCTAAGTCCGTGTGGAACTTCAATTCCCGCTCTTATATGGACTCGTTTTGTTAAGTGACAAACAAGTAAAATTAGATAAGTGAATTCAATAAAATCTAAGTATGCTAAAATTAATTGATGACCTAATCGGAAAAATGTCAGTAAATAACTCCAGTTAACGTTGTAATGTCGTATAAGAGTTGGTAAGATTAAATGTCAGTAAGTTACACAAATCAAAGTTCATAATTGTTGGAAAAAATTCGTAATTTTTCACACAAATACAATCGTCTATACGGGAGAGCATATATGGTGAGCACTCTCTTATAACTTAATGCACAACAAAATTTTTGGCTGAAGCAACGAAATGCCAATGATTTTGTGGTCAGATCAATAGCTTACATATACTCCAGTTTCACATCATGATCCACTCTAAAACAGGTCGCCGATGGGCAATGGGACAAGGAAGCGCCACAGAAATGCTCTCATCTTCTAGATCATACAGGTAAAGTCTTCTATCACCCGTCCCTGCATAGTATATGCAATTCCTTTTAAATCTGCCTCGGCAATCCTCTGTAAGGCAATTACGATTAGAAATGAAAATTGTCCGTCCGCCGATGTTGCTCGTCTTCTCCCACCTGCTGTTGTCGAAGTTCATCCGAAGAACAAGAAACCCAGAGAGGTTTGAGAAAGCTATCCCGCCGCCCGTGTACAGGCTGCGAACCAGTAATAGCTCATTCCCTATCGGGACAAGAAAATTTCGGCAAGCGTGACTCCATGCCGGCAACAGATGGGACAAGTCCACGCTCGTGAACTGCGTCCACCGAAGTTCCGAACCCACGAGATCAAGCCTAACCAGATTACATTTCCATGTCAACAAGTACATCTCTCCCTTGTACATCGCAGCGCTGGCCAAGCGGCCTCCATCATCATGTTCGACCTTTTGTTTCCTGAACGCATCGTATCCGAGCCCACAAAACCATACGACGCTTTCTGATATATCAATGAGGAAATCAGTGCAGTGAGGGTCGCAAGGTGAAGACGACAAGAAACAGCGGTCGTAAGCGACTCCTTGAGCCCGCGGCAGTTGAACCTTTTCCATAGAGGATGGATTCCAAAGGCAACATTCCTCGGAGTCGCAATCCTCCAACAGCATCCATTCCAGAGAAGTAGGACACGTCGGTTGATTGAGCATATCTGGAATTATCCTGGTGTAATAGTGGTCTTCTAATATGCTATAGAATGTTTGCCTGCGCCCTGCAGATCCATGGAAGATCAGAAGCCAAGGACAACCAGGAGAATTATTAGCTGGTGGTTGAGAATAGCAATTCTGCTTTCGCCCCCCAATTTCCATCCTTTCTTCTGCAAAAGCAAGAAGATTACTTTGAATTCAGCAACTAAATTTAACTGCAATCTGCAAATACTAGAATTTAGGTCTAGCATTTATGCAAGTTTGTAAATATTTCATTCCAGGATGTTACTAGCTCCGCATATATCCACTGGTTGGATATGTATGTGATGGTGCAACGGCCTCTCAACGAGATATGTCAACTTAATTCCTAAAATCCAGACCACATAGCTAAGAGACAATTTCGATCCATACAAATCTTGAAACTTTAGATGGTAATAAACAAATTCCAATGCTTATAATTTCGAAGGTTTAGGAAAAATGAAGGAGAAGAACTTTAACCTTCAAGCTGATCAAAATCAAATTCTAAAATAAATTCTCTTCTCTCATATGGCCTAAAAGCCAATCAGTCTTAACCCTAGGACAAGCAATGCGATTCATGTCTCCATTAGTCCAAGTGGGGTTTCCCTAATCCGGACGATCAAAAGAGGGAAACGATTTTGATCTCCTTCAGTTGACAGAATAACAAAAAATACAGATATGGTAAAGGGAGAATAAACTTAGTAAAGACAGACAAAGGGGAGGCAAAGTTCCAAAAGGGTCTAGGCGATTCCATCTCTCTGCCGTGTTGAATATGAATACCCAAAACACCAACTACTCATCAAAAAACATCTGCTTTCATAAGAAGAATCAGCAACGTCGCCAGTGGAGGAGGATGGACAAGGGCCTCTCTCACAGACACACTAAGGGCAAAGGTCCTAGATGTTAAGCTAGGGGATGGACAGAAAGATTGAGCAAATTAGTAGCAATGAAGGAGGTGAACCAGGGGGAAATCATCGTCCTCCTCCTCCTCCTCCTCCTCGCGAATAAGATTGAACTGGGAAAATCGTGAGTAAGGAAACTTGCCGTGGTGGCCGTAGAGGTAAGAGGGTCGCCAAGAGTAGATGTGATCCCCCGGGCTTGAGTCGGTCCCTCTCGATCTTCTTCTTCTTCTTCACCGTCGCTTTTGGCCGAGACACAAACGTGGGAGACAGGAAGAGGAAGCTCCCGTTGCTTCCAATTATGATATGTATGCTATGCTATGCTATGCATAAACCCAAAACGGAGAATAAAACAGAAAAATTACCTTACCTACACGAATCTCCAAATAAGGGTCGTAGGATCAAATTCTTGATAGTATAGTAGAACCCCAAGATTTCCTTGGATCCTCGATTATGGAGGAACTCAACTTACTTCTAATCTTGTTCTTCAAATCATATTCAAATCCCTTTTCATAAAATAAATACCCTTTCCATTGCGGTTAAAGCTTATAAAAATTTCGAATTTCAAGCTAACTCACCTAATTCATAGGGTTTTCCTACTAGGACTCGGAGTATGACTTGGGCTGGGAAATCCCCTTTTCACCGATTATCCATTACTTCTTTAAGATGACTCTCTGAAATTCCTCTTTAAGGATAATCATTATTTCCGGTGAAATCTCAAATCTATCTCAAATGCTAGCTTGACTTGGGCTAGGAAACATATGCGATTGATGCTATCAAGAAAAGTTAAAACTGATTTGGGCAGTTTCCCCTCGATTCACATGGCCCACTTGTTGACACCTAGTATTGCGCCCCCCCGTTGCATCGGAAATTTAGGGATTGACCTTGATTCCTGAGCAAAAATATTAATACCACATAATATTGCATCCACGTCGCGTTTAGAAATTACGAGCATTCTCATTTAGTGATAACATGTCCACTTTAAATTGGCATAGATGTGAATTGCATTTTGATTGACTCGACATCCTCAATGGATTTGGACTCGCGAAAGAACCACTGCTACCTCTTCCACGAAGCTGCTGTCATCCAAAGGTACCTCCAGCCACCGCGACGCAAGTCCACTTGAACCATCAACAACAACTTGCACAGCGGCGTCCAGCACCTCGCCTAGCACCTTGGGGTTCCTGCTCCGACACCCTCCCTGCAGTTGGAGGAAGACTGCTGACCAAGTCAAAAGTTGAGGAAATGTGGTCAAGCGGTGATCCAACACAGGTGATCTTTTTCCACCTTCTAGCGTCCTCGTCGCTGCTTCTTCCAATCCTCGGTCTCTTCCGCCAACGACCGTCGCAGCGGCTGCCACCAAGTCCTGTGCTAGTTCAACAATCCCAGCGAGTTTCCATCTTCCTGCCGCTGCGATCACCGCCCTTGCCACTCCGGGAACTCCTCACCGTGTCTGTTCCTCCACCTGATGCTGTGAACCATCATCGATCATCGTTGCTCTCGCCGGTCACGCTTGTGCTCGCCGCCGGTTCGTTAGAGTCGATAATCCAAATTAGGTATTTTCCTAAACCGGATTCAATTTGAATATCTAGTTACCTAATTCGGATTATTGTGATGCTAACATGATTTTCTCGAGATTTTTAGGCATTCACCAATTAGGAAATTTCCTGTTTTGAATTGTGCATAAAATTGAGAATTCGATCTTTGAGAATTAAGATCAGGTTCCCGATTACTTTTTGTCGGTTTATTATACTGCATATTTTAACTTAGAAAACTTTCCTATTTTAAAAAATACTTAAGATAGGTTAGTTTCCAAGTTTAGAATTGCATATTTGTGAACCATGCAGTTAATAAGGAAATTGCTTAATTTTGGAATAAGATTTAGTATAAATTATTTCCTAAGTTTAAATTAGGTAATCTCATATGTTAGGTTGTTTAATTTTAACTTTAAAAAAAATCACAAAACAACATGCATATCTCATGCAGCATTAGTTTCACATTTTCATGTTGCCACGTCATCATTATTTCCATGTCATTATATCAATGTCCTTTTTTTTTTGGGTCAAACGTATCAATTTCATATATTGATTGCATGTTCTGATCATATAAATTAGGTTACATGCCATGCTAGATTAGTTAATAATTTTGCCCCTCACTAAAGTTAGGTCATGTCACATGTCATTAGTTTAATCATTCGTGCATGTTAAGCTTATATTAAAATTGCATATAATTTAGTTTTCATAAATAAGAAAAAACCCAAAAAGAATTAGTTAAAATTGCATAAGCGTTTATAAGTCATATTTTGGCTAAGCACGTATTTTTAATTTACACTTTGTAGATATTTGTGAAATTAATCATGGTAAGATTATGCATTGATGTTAGCTCTATTACTAGCATTTTATTTATTTAGTGCTTTGATTATTGAGTGTTACATTACCTGATTCGCACCCGCATGAACAGTCATCACATGTTAGTGGTTTAGGCTTAAAATTAACCAAGATTGCTTGCAAAATATTTTTTAAATTAAAGAGAAAAGTATCGAAAGAGCGTTAAATTTAATTTAGCGTAACCAAGTCCCCAAATCCATTGAATCTCCGGTTTGTAAAAGTAAATGTACTCCCGCATTTTACTTGGGTGTCTGATCAACCTTGACTAATTAGTGACAGCTCCAAAATGCAAGAAAATTGCATGCTAAATTCAATACAAAGTTGCCGTTGGCAGGGCTTGAGAGAGTTTGCGCTAAGTTTGTGACTTAACAATCCATTAGCTTTCGTTTTGATAGTTCAACTTTGGAAAGGTGGCGACACCACTTTTTACTACTTGAAAATCAGATGAACCTCTTCAGCTCACACGCAGATCAGTACCGTGTCCATTACTTCAGCCTGAAGTGACCAGTGCAGGTCGCATGATGAAGTGAACAATTGTATTGACCGTGGTTGACCAAACCCGCAGATCTTATGAAGGGCCTGGCAGCCCAAAACCCCGGGTTGAGCCACAAGGGCCCGAGAAATTTTTTGACGGGCTTGGGCACGGGTAAAGAAAAACTCATAACCTTTTTTAACAAATGCATGTACTTAGATTTAGCCATTGGGATCTCAGGCTGAAGAATCGGATACGCCGGCGCTGGGCCTGGGCATGAGACAGCTCGGCTCGCTAACGGTTAGCCCTAGGCCCGTTGTGGGTCAGGCCGGTTAGCCCATTTGGTGAGAGCCTTTTTTCAAAAATAAAAGAACATAGTCGAGAAAGGTCGCCCTTTGGGTCTTTTTACCATTTTTTGGGCCCATACGTTGGCCAACACCTACTTTTCTGGGCCTTCGGTGGTCGTTATGAACCCTAAAATATTTCGTCCCTCAAACTTGGCATATCACAGCCCGGCATTGTAGTGGGCTGTGGGCACGACCTGAGCAGTGGCCGGCGAGGGTCGCCGACCATTGCCGAGGCCCCAAAGCACCCCGTTGTTAGGGGTGAGCAAAGTGGACCGGACCAAACCGGACCAGCCATTTTGGTCCAATCCGGTTCCCGATTCTAAAGGGGATTGGACTAGACCGGTCCATATATATACATGCACTTTTATATATAAAAATTTATATTCAAGGTGTGACTTTTGACGAAGTTGTGAGAGACTAATGTTTCTCACCAATTGATCATTGTTTTCTGAATAGTGGTGTGGTGCAATTGTTTGGTGCATAACTTCTTCAACTTTTTTCGATTCCACTAGAACTGATCCGAACCGGTGGTCTCGGTCTGATCCTTGGTCCCGAAAATATGGTGATTGAGACTATCAGTCCAATTCTTGGTTCCATATGGGGATTGAACCAACCTAAACCATGCACACTCCTACCCGTTGACACTTCCGGAAAGACGAACAATGAAAAAAAAAACCAAATAAGCGAAAAATTTAGAAAACATTGGGAAAAAAATTGTAAAAATCGTCCACGTCAACGCTAGCCCTCCAATTGTGCCACATTTCCACCAAAAGTGGCCGGATATGCTACATTGGAAAATCGTCAAAATTAGGATTAAATGGGTCAAATTGAAAATTTTAGGACCGAATTAGTCGCCATACGATAAGTTTAAGTCATTTTAGACAATTTTCCCAATACTCTATTATTCAACGTATCTCCGTTGAAGTGGTTTACAATTAGATAATGTCCGATGTTGATCTAGGCTGCTTGGTTTAGCTTTTTTTTTTACACAAGGCTTTGCTTTGGGGCTTTTCTTTAAAAGAGTAAAAGCTAAAAGCTAGAAGATGCAATATACCTAAATTTTATAAGAACATTGCTAGGAGGACTGTATAGTTATTTTCAATGAAGAACGGTGCAATTGTGACCACAAGAAACTTTTTCAAACAATGGGCAACCGGAGGAGTTTTGGATATTATAAAATGGGATTGTTATTGTACTAAAGAACCTTTTATTTTATTCTATGACATGAAAATCAGTGTCGCCTCATATAATTAAAGAAATTAATACTTTCTGTCTATTAAGAAATGTAATGACATCTGTAATTATAAGAAATGGCATTTTTACAACGTTTTGCACTTGCTTATGGTAAAAACACCATAAGTCTTTGCAAAATATTGCGAAACACATATGCACTTGGTTACAACTAAACATTGTGACATTATAAAAGACCAAAAAAAAAAAAAAATTAAGACGTTTTGCTTTTCAGTTTCAACGGGCGAAATGCCCTAACTTAAAATATTGCGTTGTAGGACTTTTGGACTTGTATACGATAAAATGTAATGAACACTTGTACTATGTCATAAAGTTAAAACTCTGTATTTTACAATATTCTATGCTTGGTTACGACATAGCTTTTAATATAAAAATAAAATAAAATTAATTTCATGTTTGACGTCTTGCACTTGATTACTATAAAGTCGGCAAGAATTTGCCTCGCGCTAACACACTAAATCATTTTAAATGAGATGGTGAGCTATCAACACTCAAATGTGAAGTAATTTGAAAATGGTGAATGTCCAACCTTTCTAAGGTATTGTAATATAATTTATTGGCTCACGAATCAATTATGTTTACTTTCTTTGCTTTTTAAGAAACCCCACTTAATTTTCTTTTTGATTTTCTGAATGAAAATTCATATTGCAATTTTCAATATGTAGCAAAATTCATTACCCAATTTCAAATGGGTTAAAGTAAGTGGCAGAAATGGCTCAGTCACTTCAGTAAAAGTGATGGATCCGTCACATGCTCAATTTCCATTTTATAATTTTCTATTATGCAAATACTTAATGAATGGATAAGAAAAATCGACTTAAATCAACTCGATAATGGACCAAATCGTTAGCACAAAGCAAACCAAGTGCGATACGACTTCAATCAGCCCAAATACATCAAAAGCGGAAATTACTAAAAGCGCCTGATGCACGGATATATCCATCATGCGATGACAATTCGGATGCGGCGTGAATCCCAAACTTTGATGAGAAACCAAAAAGGACTTTTCGTTATTGCATAAATGTAAATTTCGTATAGGATTTGGTTATTTAAAACAATAGTAAGTTATATGAATACAAATTTGTAGTATACTTTAAATCGGAAAAGCAATTTACCAAAATTTTTTATTTCTACCAACATAATTTGAAACGTACTAACTTTAATAAAAGTTTACCAAACACGAAACTTTTTTTCAAACAGAGCACTAGAATCATCCCGACTATAGTGATGAGTATTTTCGAAGAAAAAAAAAGAAAAAAGATTTCATAATTGTTTCTCCTTTTTTTGTCAATTTTGATAATGTCCAGAAATAAATGGAGCTATTTTGATTGAAGACGAGGTTTGGATGATCCAAAAAGAAGAAAAAAGGAACAAAAAGGGAACTTCAATTCTCGTACCACATTTTTTTTGGTCGAAATCGTACCACAATTTGTCATCTGCCCTAAAGCACTGACCTTATTTCGACATTAATGACCAGAAGGAATTATTAGATCCACCAGGCCAAGGTGTGTATCCACCGGGAGAGGAAGCGACGACGCAAAATGAGCAATTTTGCGCGTGCGCTGACGGAGAGGGATTAGTCTTCTTCGCGTTGTCGGATGCAGTGTCGATCCTAGATCGATGGCCTGAGGTCGAACGTGACTAGTCTCGGCATGCACGACGAAAGGACCTAGAGGAGTACCTATCCCCTTTCACCATCTTTAATGCGTCTGCGATGTAAACAATACTTGACAACTTCGTAGAATGACACGACTATTCCAACCGATGGACCGGCGCGTCCGACTCGAGGTCCTACTCCGGCAAACAGTCCTTTCATTCCACCATCCCTGTTCCAAGCAAAAAAAAGCCGAGTCCATTAATCTCCCCGCAGACAAATAGAACCATCACAGCACACGTTCATTTGATTCGAGAGAGTTTCCACGCAACAGAATCCGAATTGGATAATTATCGACATCTACGCGCAACTTTCAATTAAATAGCTATGTTTCCGAAAATAGTTTATACGATTTATATCCCGGGCAGGCTCAGAAGGAAAAACTACAGCCCTGAAGATTTGTGATTTTGTTGACAGTGCCAATCCTTTATCCAGGAGGAAGAATCTACCTTCCATCAAAACAATGCATCCTTTGAAGCACGAATTGACCCATGATTACCAGATTCCCTATGAGTATTCTCTCTCTCAAATACAGGATTAATACCCATCAATTGCATGATTGTATACTTGTCTTATGTTGAAATGTACGTATGGTAGAAAACATAAATCTCGTTCCCACATATATCCTGGGAGCAACTTCAGTAAGGGATCTGCATGTGTTTGAATGGGAATAGAAATCGCTCACCAGTTGAGGCTGATGAGATGCAAAGTCTAATCCTAAATAAATAGAAAAGGCACAAAATATATGAAGCTCAACCTGCCCAAACTGGATAGAGCGGATGATCTCTACTGTATCCACTTAATGACAGGGCTCTTTGTTTTTTGGAGTTTTATCATGCGACGTTCATTGTAATTTGTAAAGAAATAAAAAAAAAAATAAAAAAATGGTGCTTTTTCCTTATCTTCACAACGTGGAAAGTAAATTACAACTTACGAGTAGACATGCATCAAATCAACATTACCTCCATATTTCAGCTAACGTTTGTCTTGTCGTCATGTTTAATGCCCTTGTGGGATCCTTCTGTAAAGACGCAAAAAGTCAGCGATAACGAACAATTATCCCAGTTCAATGAGGCTTATAGTAACTACCTCATTCAAAACCTATCTACCAAATGAATTCCAATTTGGCGATATCTCAAATGGATATCTCCCGATTAAAACACCTTAAGATGGAACATGGACGTGCATGCTTATGATTTGGAATATAAATTTGAAGCTCAACATCAAAACTACCTCAATCTGTCTCCTTGTCTTTGCCACATCCAATGGACAAGTCGCAGCAGCTGCAGTTGTTCCGGCCACAAAACCAGCAGAAAAATTGGCTCCAAGGACAATGGCTGCATTGGATTCCTCTCCAACCAAATCAAAGATTTTCTGCCTGGTCTGTACAAAAGGGCAACGACATTGATCTACAGATAAAATGCAAACTATCTAAGCAAAGATCAATTTTTTATTGAGAGTAAAAACAGGAGGCCAAAACTTGCCGCCTCGAGAGTTGACCAGCAGATTGCAGAAAAAGGAACATCACGTGCAAGTTGTGCTCCAAGACCAGTCCACAGAAGGCGGTAGGTGTGTACTGCACCATGATATTCATCATTTTAATATTGCTTATACAAATAAAATGATAATGGAATAATAAATTTCCACCAACAATAGTTTTCTGATCTCTACAGTAATTCATTCATGAGGAGAGCCATCCCCTTCATGAACAAAATGAGAGAGAAAGAGAGAGAGATGCAAAAGTCAAAACCATACTTACAATTTTGATGGCCTTTTGTGCTTCGGACAGGGTTAATGACCTCAAGCAATGTCTTCCAAACTCCTGGAGGTTTTGGACCATTTTTCATTTCTTTGAATGCCTATCAGTCAACAAAAGTGTTTATAGCTGTTAAAACTTCAGTTGCATCTGGTTGCCAATGAAATTAGCTTGACTTAGGAACACACTTGAAGAGAAGAAGCAATCAGTACTTCCTACTTCTATCCTTTCATTAGCTTAAGAGTAAATTTGTTTGGAAAAACAAAATAAGGGCATTTAAAGGAAGTCATCAATAATGGATTGTAACTCTCCAGCAAAGAAGAATTCAACAAAATAAGAGCGTTGACTCTTGAAGAAGCCATTGAGACAAGGCAAAGCCTGTACCTGCATCCGCGTTCTTGCCAATTCCACAGGATAACAAGAAATGCAGGCTAATGATCTAGCAGCTGAGCCTGCAAGCAATGGAATGTATGGTGTCAAGCTTGGCATATATTCTGTTGTATAACCTTCAATTGCATCGCGCAAGATATCATAGCACGGCAAATAGATTCCCACCTGATTAACAACAACAAGGAGTTTCCATCAGCAAGTATTTCTCAAGAAAGATTTTGCACGATTCTTGACATATAGAAGTCTTACAGTTGGCACCGCTAAAGCCAAGCTTGCATTTGTGCCTCTCCACAGCCTTGCAAATCCCTCCTGCAGCCCAAGAAAAGGAAAACACAGAAACACCCAATCGTGAAAATCGAAGCAAACTGCGAAGTTAATTTCTCATGTACAGTACACTGAATTATTTGGTGTTTGCCATGATGGCAATTGTTCACATATTAATTTTTATTAGTGATAACACTGGAAAGTAACAAATTTGCTAGCTCAGTTGTCATGGATAGGCAGAGCCTTGATCTTTTCTGCTGGATCCTAAAAATAGTGAGGCTGAAGTCGCAAATGTCCCAGTTCAGTTTCCAATCCTAAATCTCCTCAAGCACCTTTTCATTGATAAGAATTACAGATGAGTCCATTATCTACCAACTATGCATCCAATTGTGGTGACTTGAGCGGTCCAAAAGTGGTGGATTGACAGCAACAAATTCTTGGAGCAATTTAATTTCTGTAATTAGTTCTTTTAGAAGCTACATGCAATCCATAATACAGATCTGAGAAACTAAAAGCGGGAACTCCAGAACTTGGCAGTACTCTGAAGCTGATTGCTCAAATGCATTATGAAGCTACAGAGTTTGGCACCATTTTGGATGTTCAAGCTCTGTAGCAAAACATATCACGCAATACATGCTTTCAATTGTCTTGCCAGAAAATCGAGAGAATTATGTGAGGCATAAGCAAGTAGTATTATCATCCAAAGATTTATACAAAATCCTTGGTCAGAATCAAACAGTGAAGATCGGTAAATACGTGCTTTTCGCCTTAGTTCTTCTGCCTCATATACTGCTTCTAATATACGCTCCACAACCGTAAAGCAAACTTACCTGGCGTATGACTTTGTAGAAGACATCCAGAGTCCCTTTATACCGGCCACATTCGGGAGGGCACATTGGTTCATTGTCAAATACGGAACGTGTGCATGACGTATAACTTCTTAAGTCTGGAAGCATCTAAATCGCAATGCAATATACATACATTGTTAATATCCCCTGGGAAATATCAGAATGCTTATGAAATTATCTGATGAGGCTACAGGAAAAATTTAATAGGCAGACACTTACCACATTCGAATCAAATGAGGACATGTGACACAGCCCCTTAGAAGGGACTCCAGCAGCCTGAGCTTGCAACCTTGTCTGCAATTTTACACAATTGATAAGTTGAACATTGAGTATCCACAGAAACAGAGTCTCACATCTTTAAACATATGAGTCTAAGACATGACAAGAATATCAGGACGATCCAATTCTTCACTATCATATAGCTCCATTACAAACAAATATATAGTAGCAGTATGAATGGCCTGATAGTGATGAACAAAGAAATGGCCTTGAAAAACAATGTGAACGAGAAAGGCAACAATTCGACACGCCCCGTAATTGGAATGATACGATCAGTCAGCTAAAACAGCAGTAAAAATCAAGAATTTCGAAATGAGAACAAAAGGATAAACAAAGGATCAGCTCACAGGAAATGAATGGTTGTAATCAAAATTACACAACACCCAGAAATTGATTAAAGCTTGCTGAATGATTTTCGATTGAAATTCGATACCTTGGCGACATCGAGAGGGTTGACAATGATTGCGGAGATGATGGCAGCACCAGCCGCAGAGAAAGCCCTCTCTCCAACACCCAACTCCACGTCCGAAACGCATTTCTTCTCTGAGAAGTTCTCTTTGCCTTCTCCGGCCATCTTCTCCGAAACAGAGGACATTTTATCGTCAACTCTTGTTGTCGCAGCGCCTAACCATGAAGACGACGAAGGCACGCCTGGTCTTGATCCGACCATAATACCCACCTCAATATTGTAACCAAACCTCCTCTCTCTCTCTCTCTCTCTCTCTCTCTCTCTCTCTCTCTCAATTCATTTTAACCCTCGCTTTCAATGAAACAGGCGAGAATCTGTTGTCCGGAAGAGGATATACTCGGTCAAGTCTCGATTTTTATTGAAAAGAAAAGGGTTAGGCCGACTTCGTCTTCCCAAGGCAACTCAATCGAAGCTGAAAAGGAAAAAAAAAATCTGGAAAAATAACGGGTTGAGTAATTGACTTGTCCGCCTTTTGCAGTTGCGATAATCCAATTTGGGTAAAGAGGTTCCAAGGGCTTTCTCAGGCATCAACCAATGTCTTTTCTGCAAAGGGGCAAGAAGAAGAGGAGATTCTGATTCGTGGCGTGAAGCGCAGAGCGCCAAACAATTCGTAATTGGAAATATAGGAATACGAATCTGGGATTGGTGCTTGGAAGAGGATTGCGTGGCGAGTTGTGGGTCATTCGCCTCGGCAGATGGCTTCTTCCTAGCTTCCCAGCTCAGCACTCTTGTCAGCAGGGGAGCCCAGAGAGGTTGGTTCTGGTTTTGGGAAGCCATCTTTTTCTCTCTGAATTCTCTGGTGAAGACAAGTTCCAGGCCTTTCGTAGAGTGGGGAGGTTGCGTGGCGACGAGGGGAGACTGACACGTGGCGCGCAAGGAAAGGAGATGGCGTGGCTGACTGGGGACTCGGCGACAGAGAAGCACATCTGAATGAAGAGAAAAAGTTGTCCATGTGCGAAAATGATCGAATCCCAACCACCGAAAGCCGTCTGATCTTATGGACAGGCCCGATTATGAGCTTAAGTACAGCATAGTGGTAACATCCACTAGAAAATTTGAGGTCCGCAGCCTCATTCTCTCAAGAAGTTCATAGAAATCAACCCATAACATAAAAGGAATGATTACATGGATGGTTTATTAACTTTGGCCCAATATACAATGTGATCTTTATACTTTAGCCCAATGTGCAATGTCGTCTATAAACTTTTAATTTATTCGATGTGCTTCCTGAATTTTTTGTACTTGTTCAATTTAACTTCTGAACGGTATGAAAATGTCTAATGTTGTCTTTCCACTAATTCAAGTTCAGGGACGGCATTAAACATTTTCATACAGTCCGTGGACTAAATTAAATTTGTACCAAAATTCCATGGACGATATTGCACATCGGGTTCAAATTCAGGGATCATATTACATATTATGCCAAAGTTCAGAGACCATCCGTGTTATTTAGCCAAACATTAAAAAAAAAAAAAGCACCAAGCCACGTTTTCTCGTGTAGGTCCTTCTGAGAGTTGAAGAGCTTGTCTTGCATTGTTTATTGGGCTCAGGCTGGACCTTGACGGGCTTGTATAAAGATTTAATCCACCCATTTCTCTGGTTTAGAGGAAATAAAGTGACTTGCTTATCGGGAAAAAAAAAAAAAACAGAGGACTCTGTTAATTGAGAAAGGTCTCGAAATATGTTAATCGTCTTGTCCCAAATTGTCATTACAAACAGAGTATCATCATCACATCACACCATGCATCCATGAAAGCTGCACAAAAAGATTTTTCCTTAGGACAAAAATTAAAAACTATAAAAGCATGATGCATTCAACGAATGAATGAATTATAGTAGCCATGCATTGCAGTTATCCCCTGCCGCTCAAAACGTGTAGAGGCCTCTTCGAAATACCTACCAAACTGCCATTTTCCCCCCCTTCTGTTGGGTCCGCCGGTGACACAGATCCCTTCCTGCTGCAACTTATGAAAGACATGGTCGACGAAATGCTGGCGGAGACGACGACTAGTTTCATGGCAATCCCGACGGCCTCGTGCCACTTCCGTGGACTGAGCAGCATCTTAAAGCAGCAGACCATGAAGCCTAGTCCTGGCCTCTTCCCACGCTTAATCTCAGCTGGATCGTCGTTTCTCTTCTTCGCCACTTGATCTCTTGATTTTATCTTGTCAACCACCATCTTTCCATTGCCGAAGCATGTGTTTAATTCTCGCACCACGTCGAGAGGCCTTCCTCGATATAGGCTCGCATTTCCAATGAGGATGGATCTGCTATCTTCCAATCGAGCAAGCGCCGCGAGTCTTTCCGTGTGCTGCCAGCTCCGTAGCCTCTGCAAGAAATTGCTCTCTGCTGTGAAGTTGTGAATTTTCTCAAGCTATACATGGTTGTGTAGGTAACGTAGAAATTTTAAGAGGAGAAGGATTAAATTGATTAACCAGAAATTCTTTCTTGGAATAAATTTTGGGACTATGCGTAACTCCAGCTTCAGTTTCATGTTCTATTCCGATAATAAATCTTTAATCACTTACGAAAATCTCTTATGCTGTCGTATGATTAGAGGCAAATTGAAGAAGGACGAACATGCGCAGCTTAATCATGCAACATCAATAGCCAGATTACACAGATCTTCCGTGATTGCAAGATCACATGTACTCTGTGATCTCACACGTGCTCCACCAACAAATCTAAGATGCCTGGTAGTTACCACAGCTACGTGAACATGAACTCAGGAAAGATTAATTTGCTCGAATGAAGAGTGTGTGAGTCCTTTCAATTGATAGATAGCCGGAAGAATAAGAATAGAACCGAAGGCAACCGAACCACACCTGTAAGTATATGAGCATGGACTCCACATCCTTCATCGAATCTCTAATGGCGGTGAGCCTCTCTCTCTCCTTATACGCTGTCCCCACAATGTCGCAGTTATGACCATGTCGCGAGCAGAAGTCGCAATACCCGAAGCTGTTGTTGATTTCGCCATCGATGGCGTCTTTCAGTGCCCAGGCTCTCTCAATGAGACCCTGCAGGTCTCCATTCAACTCCATCAAGATCAAAAAGCACTCGGTGCCCAGCTCAACGTGCCGGCTTTATTTCCCTTCCCTCTCTGTCGCAAAATGACTTCTTCCACAATACTCGACAACGAAGGAGCCCTCTTTATCAGATTTTGTCAGGCCTTTGCTTTCGCCCTTTTCCTTTCCTTCTCTTCGTTTGCTGCGGTGGAAGCGTTTTGGAATGTAAGGTAGACGCATTCCGCTTTTGGAGTGGTTCCATTCACGTCGGTGTGTGCTAGCAAATCATTCTGGGTCCAACTTGTTACCACCTTTTTGTTTCTTTATGAGTGCAGTATGTGGGTTGGCTTTGAAGGGAAGTGTTTGCTCCCCCCAAAACTGTTTGGCTTAGCTGTTTCATGCCCCCACCCAATCCCTCGCTTTCACACGGAATCGCGATCGCCGAGCGCATTAGCCCGTCATGACCCGCTGATCTGAAATGGGCACGGTCTATCCGAGGGCCGTCCCGCGAGGTTTTGAAACATGGGTAGCATTTGATGGCCACACGCTCGACGAATCCTGGAACTCGATGACCCGAACAGAGAATGACTTTGATAATACAAAAGAGTGGCCAGTGTGCATTCGAGCGTCAGGGCCACAGGCGTGCCATCCACTTCGTCATGTACTGACTACTGACATGGTCGTGAGCTTCCATGGAATTTTGCTGAATACTTTAAAGACGACGATTCTGCTGAATACTTTTCGTATCTCGACCTTGTTGCTCGCATGGAGGCTGACGGTACGAAAAAGACTTGATGCGCGCAATCCTACTGAGAAAAAGGAGAATGGGCGGCGAGCTTTAGGGACGGTCACGGTTGAAGAAGTCCCTAAAACTCACTTCCATTGACAGGCTCGGTGCTATTGAGTTTCCATATCTGAAGCCCATCCTGAGCATACAAAGTCATGCTTGAGTTTGCCGGTCCTAAAAAGCCCACTCACACGTATTGACCCTTCTGAGTTCGGCCCACATCTCTCTCTCTCTCTCTCTCTCTCTCGAGGTCGAGGTCGTCACACTCATCCTTAGATTTGATGCACTGGAGCCCCACATATATCCGAAAATTCCAGACGTAGAATGAAAGTAAACCCATAATGAGTGAGATGGCGCGAGAAATCGGACTTGAGATATCTAGCTACAATGCCCATGGACCATTGCCATTGATCACTGTTTTACTCACTGAGTTGGAATCCTCATTGAGCAAACTATAAAAAGGGTTGAGGACACGGGACTGCCTCCAATATAGGAGACGTAATTTGATTTTCAGCGTGCATCACACCTCTTCCACCGTTGTTATGATTTTCAACATCATTTATTTCGTCGGTTAAGCATCCAGTAAATACGTACTCATCCGTAATTGATCGATCAATTCGACAGATCCTATTAGAAGCACGGAAGTCACTCTAAATCTAATTGTATTCGACAAAATTGAGGTTGAATTGTATGAGAATTCAGTTAAATTGCACCTCTTCAATGTGAAATGTACGTTCTTATTGCTGTGCTTTCAGGGTCGTAAACTTAGAACTTATCAATTCATGCACCATACAAAGCTCTGTGCTGTGAATATGGCCTCGAGGATGGGCTCAAATAATTGGAGCTACACTTATGGCCCAAATGCAATAATGGGGCTTGACTAATACATGCTCTGAGAAAGTTCGTCAGAAGATGACCGGCTGAGCTCCAGCTTGCATTTTGGCAAATCAATGGACGCAATCTAAGGTGGTCGATTCTTACAAAACCCTCTGACTTCAGGAAATGCAAAAGGCAATTTCTGCAAATGTCTAATTGCTTTGGCACGATGGGATGTTCTTCAGTTACTGTGGACTCTTTGAAAACGTCAACAAACCGGTTCAGAAAGCCTCTTCACGATCGTCGCGGTGCTAGCAAAAGGGTAGAAGAAGAAGAAGGCGGCAAAGCCAAACGTGCGGAACACATGCAAAACTTCTCTTTGAACATCTGCTCCTCGGTTCTCACCAGCCAAGCCAGCCCACCAATCAAAAACAATTAAAGAAAGTTGAAGAAAGTGAGGGAAAGCAGGAGATTTGGCTCTTCGTTTCATGAACAAACCAACAAACATGTAGGACCAAAACCTTAAACAGCCTCGCGACGCGACGCAACATGATGAATGGAGAGAATCGGAATGAAATCTATGTCGGGTGCTTCTTTTTCTTTCTTTTTCTTCTCCTTTTCTCATCTTTTCTTGCCTTGCGATGTTCTGGGTGAAATCTTATGGCCGGTACTGGGTGCAACGAGCCTGATTGGCGACGAAGATCCCACTCTTTTGCCCACCAAATAATCAGAGAATAAGATCTGTGCCCTGGCCTTCATTTTGATCTAACTTGGGGAGATCTTCTCTTTTTGCCTTTTGGGTTCGTTCAACACATTTTCTCGTGAACTAACAGCGACTCCTCTGCTTTGAGTGGACAAGGAGAATTTATGGAGTGGGGCATGAGCAGGAAGCAGCCGACACAAGTCAGACAAAACTTAGGCGGTTAAATTATTGTTCTTTCCCCCTTAATCATCATCCACTAACGGAACGGGGAATTTCCCTACTCACCCCTACAAGATTCGAAGGCTGCTAGTAAGTGCTCTTCACCCTAACATGATCATGGCTCCTTTTTGTTTTGGCCATGACAGGGTTCAACACCTCCAAAGCTCCGTGAACGTGTGGAGTTAACCTCACACAAAGTAGTTGAATAGTCAACTGAGTTTTTAATTTTGAGTTAATACCATGAAAAATTCAAAACTGATACGTCTGTGACAAATTTATCCAAAATTATTTTTTTGACCACAAAAAATCTCAAACTGGTACACATGTGACAAATTTACACCAAACTAATTTTTTGATCATGAAAAACCTCAAACTTGTATATTTGTGACAAATTTACTCAAGTTTACCACACACCGGTACACCTGTGACAAATTTACCCTCCGTTAGTTTCCATTAAATTGCATTAACACCACGAAAAATCCCAAACTGGCAAACCTGAGAGAAATGGAGGATAAAACTCAAAACTAGTACATCCTGTCAACTGTTAAATGTCATCAAACTTAGCAATTTGACAGTAAAATTTGACAGAAACTGACGGAGGGTAAATTTGTCACATGTTTATCAATTTGGGGTAAATTTGTCACAAATGTACCAATTTAGGGTTTTTCGTAGTCAAAATAATAGTTTGGAGTAAATTTGTTACAGACGTATCAGTTTGAAGTTTTTCGTGATATTAACCCTTTAATTTTTAGTTCGTTTTTCATACGGCTTGAGTTGTACTGTTGGTTTTTATTAGGATTAAGCATATAAACACAACGAAATAGAGAGAAAAAGACAAGAAAGATAAATCGAGACACAAGATTTATCTTGATTCACCTTTAAACTATGGCTATATCCAACAGATGATTTCACTATATTTATCTCCTCCCACTTCTTTTATTACAACTCTCAATTACAAGAATATATATATGTGGCACTAAAAAACCTTAGATCACTCAATATCTATTCATTGACTCAAACTCAAACTACCAATAAAATACGAATCCAAACTATAAAAGCCATCTGGCGACCCCTAGACCCCCATGACTTTCTATTGATGTGGAGTATGAACCACATCACAATAGTTTTATTGCCTCTCTATATACTAAGAACTAGACCTAATTCCTTTATAAACCCATAACTTTAGATCTAGTTCCAAATCTGCCTCGAGCTTTTTTTTGTCTAAAAAAATCTTCAAACTCTAGATCCAATCTCAAATAAGTCCCAAACTTTTTTTTGTCTCAGAAAATATCCCAAACTTTAAATTCAATCCCAAATCTGCCTCGAATTTTGTTTTGTCTAAAAAAATTACCAAATTTTAATCTATTCTCAAATCTACCCTCGTGATCCAGTCATAACTTGACGTGGCACTTCCACGTCGATAATAAATCCACATTAGCAAAGTAATGGGTTTTTTTCAAACAAAAAAAAGGGACAAATTGGGCTGAACATAAAATTTGGGGTTTTTTTCTAGACAATTTCTTTTATTGGGGGTGGATTTGTTATCATCCCTAACTTTCATATCCTAGATCGGTTTTATTTTGGAGAACTTCAACAATTTTATTGGGTTGGATTTGTTATCGATCGAAGTGGATATGCCACGTCGGTCCATACATATCGCCCCATTACTTTATTAATGTGGATTTGTTATCGACGTGAAAATGACACATCAAGTTGGGATTGGATTATGGGGTAGAATTGAGAATAGATTGAAATTTGGGGATTTTTTTAGACAAAACAAAATTCGGTACTAATTTGAAAAATGACTTAAAGTTTGTGATTTTTTCTAATATAAAAAAAAGTTCATGACATATTTAGGATTTAACCTAAAGTTGAAGGTTTTTTTTTTCAGGGAATTAGGCCCCAAGAACTATGAGATTTTCTTTATCTGTAGAGGTGGGGTGGTATCTTATAGGGAAAATGACACAAATAATCCCTAAACTTTGGTTCAATATGCAAAGTGGTCCATGAACTTTCAATTTGACACAAATGGTTCTTAAACTTTAGTTTAATATTCAATGTGGTCCCTGAACTTTCAATTTGACATAATTGATCCTTGAACTTTTGATACATGTTCAAACTAGTCTCTAGACTATTTGAAAATGTTTAATATAGTCCTTCCATTAATTTAAGTTTATGGACAAAATTAAACATTTTTATATAGTTCGGTGACTAGTTTGAACATGTACCAAAAGTTCATAGTCTATTTATGTCAAATTAAAAGTTTATGGACCACATTGGACATTAAGCTAAAGTTCATGAACCATTTATGTCAAATTGAAAGTTTAGAAATCACATTGCATATTAAGTCAAAATTTAAGGACCATTTATGTCATTATCCCCATCTTATGAGATATGCTAATTTTGGTATACCAGACCAACTCTACCTTTTTGGTTTGATCAGAGAAAGGTAATCCACGTCAAGTTTAGGAGATTCAAAAGAATTTACTTTTTTGTAGTTTGACCCAAAATGGTTGTGTTGAGTAGGAATCGTCCTTGAGAATCTAGCTTTTTACTCCTCACCCAACATCTTGGGGGTAATGAAACATTGAATTCGAAAGCGGCGTAACTAGTGTTATACCGGGTATGAGTGCAATGACTTATTAATCCAAATCCACACCAACAATCTCGACCCCAGATGGCCTTTTCCTTATGGTAATATCCTTCATCGATTTCAGTATGTCAAAGAAGGCCTTTGCAATTTGCAAGTCTTTGGCAGCAGAAGCAATGTTTTCGTATTGACCAATGTAGGTGTCACTCAATGACTATCTCCTTTGCATGGAAGAGGTGGGGAACAAAGAAATCTAGAGATGAAAATGGATCTGTACATGCATTTGCAGTGGGGCCTGACTTCTGAGCACTTGGGATCTCCTGACACAGAAGCATTGAATCGTGTCAAAGGCTCGGTAGATTTTCCCTTAACGAATCCACTCGCTAGATTTCAAGAACCCAGTCAATCCATCCCATTCTCGAAGCCTAGTTACGCTCAATCACAATCCACAATTCACACCAGGAGACAAGCACACAGGACACAGCAATTTCTAATTGCTCCGAGTCTCGAAAGAGTGCCTGAATCTGAACCCTGAAAAGCAACTGCACGACATGCTTGGTGTGCTCCTAGGACAGACGGCCTGAACAAAGAAGCCTAGGAGAGGGGTTCCTAGGGATGAGTACTTGACACGGTCCTTTCCTAGAAATGCCTGCCTGACCTCTCCACACTCTCTTTCTTGGTGGTTTCCTAAGACTTGGACTGAGAGACGACATACTCTCGTCTTGATTGATACGTTACAGGGTCCTAGTCAAAGGTCTCGTACTCTCTAGTCAATGTCCCTTGGAAACGCCAATTTCCCACGACCTTGTGTGAGGAAAAGTTAAAAAAAAATCATAAACATATTGTATTAGTACCAATTTTGATTTAAACTTTTTTACATCGATACCAATTTAGTCAATTTAGCTACCTTAGGTTGGAAACCACTGACGTGGACGTCAGCCATCCTATGCAGTACGGTCGGCGCTAACGTACATAATTTTTTTATAATATTTTAATAAAATTTCAACTTTTTTATTAATTTTAAAAAAAATTCCCTTTTTTCCCTTTTTTTTCCTTCTCTTTCCTTTGGCCTATGACCAATACTCAACCTTAGCCGGTGACTAGTCATAGGAAAGGACGTCGAGACGCTCGCTGGATCTAGCGAGGGCTCAACCCTCGCGGCCGGAGTGAGGGCCGTCCTCACCGGATCTGGCGAGGGCTGGACCCTTGCAACCTGGGTGAGGGCAGCCCTCACCAAAGGCTGTGAACGCGACCCTAGCCCAAGTCGCGAGGGTCCAGCCCTTGCCTGTGGCCGATCACCGGCCATGGTCAAGTGCTGGCCATAGGCAAAAGGAAAGTGAAGGAAAAAAAAGGGGAAAAAGGAAAAAATTATTTAAAAAATCAAAAAGATTTTCACGTCAACGCTGGCGGTGCTACGTAGGACGACCAACATCCACGTCAGCTATTTCTGCCCTAAATTGGCTGGATAGACTTAATTGGTACAAATGTGAAAAAGTTTAAGACTAAATTGGTTCAATTGAAAAGTTTGTGACTGAATTACCAATGCAATAAATTTAGAACTTTTTTTATACTTTTCCCTCTTGTATGTATTTGTCTCTTTCAAACCTTTCATTAGTTGAATTTATTTCACGAGCCAAATGAAGCATGCGTCCAATTCATGATTTCATCCATCCCAATGGTGTTACCTCAATTGGGTTTAACTCTCCAAGTGGATATAGTGCCCCAAAGTGGCAAAAAATCATGACACAATTTCTTCACCATTTTCAACGTAACGTCTTGCTTTTTGAAGCATAAATTGTCGGTTGCCACATCAACATGGCCAATTCCTTGTAGCTTTCTAAAGTACATTTAATGAAACTTATATGCACATAGTTAATTTTCAATATTTATTGCCTTAATGGAGATTTTAATGGTGATACAACAGCTCTAGTTACTAGATCCTTCCATTTTCAATGAGATGTATTCCGAAGAATCAACCCAAACAGCCTCAAAACAACAAGATCCATACTAGACCTCTCTCAAGAAACACATGAACTCCACTAGTTCATTTCCTTTTGTGTCGAGATGGATCCATTTGGCCACATCGATGGAAATTAATATCCCCTCCGTTTTCGAGTGAGATCGAGCAAAGCACGAGTCCGACATGAACGAGCCTCCCCTCCCTTTTCACCTACTTCTAGATGTGCATTACGATTGTAGACAGGCCTCCATGTTATGGGTCAACTTGTATTAACATAGTCCCATTTGCGCTGCTGAATGCGGAGGCCAAATTGTCCTAGACTTCCTGTATCTTGACTCCCGATGACCCCAAAGAGAAAAAAAAAAAAAGAGAACTAAGAATCATATCATACATAAAGGTAGGATCAGGAAATTCCTCAACAAGTTCTAGGAAGTTCATCGTCCCATTGACAGCCAATTAATTGCTTTTATTACTGCATGCACAATTTTTTTTTAAAGAAAATGTACCGGTACACGACAATATGTACGTGAATTACCATGTAGTGTGAATTCTAGGGTTTTGAGTTTTTTTTTTTTTTTTTTGGGTCAATTTGAACCTTCTAACCCGCTAAGGAGTCCCATCTTTTATTTTTTGCTAAAGAAGAAAAGGTACAACTTGGGCAAAGAAAGAAGAACAAAGTAGACAACAAGGGAATTGAATTGGTCACATCCCAAAATGGAGGACGAGAGAGAGCTTATGGCTCTCAAGTGTCCACTGTGGCCAACCGTTGAACATGGGGGGTCAACTTTTTTATAACCCAGTTGGCACTGGGCAGCAGCCTTTGATATGTCCCACACACATCCAGTCTTGAGCCGAGGCACAAATATCTTCACTCACCCATCTATTATATTTATAATTGTGACCCGCTTGAATATTTTTTTTATTATATATACGCAGACAAAAAGCATAGAATAAAGAAATGAAACTGCACACAATTTGCATTCTTAAGATTAGAGAATTCATGCACATTTACACGCTTGCATTAGGAAGAAACACCAAAGGAGTCGGGTTGCGATGTGTTCTGCGTCTCTGCACCAGAGAAGGACCAAAACCTTACAAGGAACGTTTGCGACATCCATGAACATGTGGGATTAGCGTTTGTACAGTAGGAGGACCTTGATGCAATGACCACAAGTCGGACGGGAATTGATTCGATTTCTTCGCAGCTGCGACCGGAATTTGGTCGGTCGCTCTACATCACCGATTACAGCGGATGAATCAATGAAATCCCACTTTGGAAATTAGTGAAGCACCAAAGGATCTTGAAAATAATTATCCACATCCCATTTACACGACCCGAGATCTTCTTCCAAGAAGTCGAAGCACGCTTGATCGACGTCGTCTTTCAGAATCGCATCGGCCCTGCTCATCTCTTCCCAGAAAACCGGGCCGGGACTTTCCGGGTCGAAAAAGCCCCTCAAGAAAACCGGATCCAACAAACACCCATCGTCCTCGGGAACCTGCTGTGCCAGTGGCCAGTCGCCACGGTCGCCCACCTTGGACTCAGGCTCGGCTTCCTCGCTCGTCTGAAACCTCAACACCGACGTCGGAGAGGAAAGGCTCTGATTCCGACCAACCTTACCACTGCCTTTCGCCGAGCTGGGCACCGCCGCCTCCACATAGATTGTTGGCCTCGCAAAGTTGGTTTGAGCATCTGGGCCCTTGATCCGTACCGCCGCTCGATCATAGACAAGGGCGGCTTCCTCCGCCGTGTCGTAGGTGCCGAGCCAGATCCTCGTCCGCTTCACAGGGTCTCGGATCTCCGCCGCCCACCTCCCCCACGGCCTCTGCCTCACCCCTCTGTACCTCCTCCCGCCCTCCGGCGCCGCCAGCTGCTGTTGCTTCACTTTAGGCCTCGCCTTGCCGCTGTTGACTATCCCCTCGCCGCTGGCTGCTCTGCTCCTGGGCCGCGGAACAGAGTCGTACTCGATCCGGATCTCGCTCACATACTTCTTGACCCGACAGCGCGAGGCCGGCCCTCGTCCTCCTTCCTCGTCGCTCGACGAGTCGGTCGCGTCCTCGTCGGTGAACGAGATCCTCACGATCCTAGACGCCGACGCCGACCCTCCGGCGAGCTTGCTGCTGACGGCGCGGTGCTCGGAGTACTTGATCGAAGCAGAACAAGAACAAGAAGAGGAAGATGGCGGGCAGGGACACGGGCACAGAAAAGGTCGGTCCATGAGCGAGAGAGGAGAGGCGGCGAGACGTTCCCAGAGAAAGAGAGAGCGAAGGACGAAAACGGGTGGGTTCGGATTCAACAGCGGTCGAGAGCGAGGAGGAGCGTTAAAGCTGGAGAAGACAGAGTCAGTCTTTACGTTATTATTTCTAACGGAGACGGTCTTCTTTAATGGGGATGGTAACCGAAGAAAGAGAAGGAATTAAGGAGAGACACCAAGAACAAGAACACTTTCACAACCGCCGGCAGGATCGAGAGAAAAGGAAGAGCCTTTGGCCGGAGAATGGAACAGTACAGAGAGGAGGAGGAGGACGAGGAGAAGGAGGAGATGATTTTGCAGAGAGAAACAAGAAAGGGAGTGAGAAGAGTCAAAGCGGAGAGACTCCCTGTTTTATAGGAGGATCCGAAAATTCATCTTCTTCAAAAAAAAAAATTTCGTTTTCGCTTTTGGGAATGAAGAAGAACAGAGACGGAAATTGGGAAATCGTAATCTCGGGGGCTTTAATCCTAAATCAAAATCCAATTTAAGGAAATGAATCGGGGTGGGGGAGGACTGTTCTGTTATACAGGGGAAGAAAGATTCCGGTCGCGACGGGGATCCCAGACGACTCGCCGCATCGCCTGATACGGCCCCCGATGGACGACACGTGTTCCCCCTTTGGCCCGGTAAAACCGCCTGGTCCCTCCGATTGACCTTGGCCTTCAAGTAACCGAACATCGTATACCGAGTCGCCCCCCCCTGGCCATCGGTTTCGTCACCGGCCTGTGAGCCTATCCGGCACCCACTGAGAAGAAGGTCAGTGGGCCATTTTCTCTCTAATTAGAGGAAAATCTACAAAACGCTCCGATAATATTGTTGATGTTCGATTTATTTGCTTGCTCGTTAAGCATGTCATTTGAGCCAAAAATAGAAAAAAAATCAAATGTTAGCCCTCCACTTATCACCTAATTCTCTTTTAATTAAGGAGAAAATACCAACAAAAATCTAAACTCTGTCCCATGACTCCAATACCCTAAAATTTCTTTTTTGTTATAAAAATCCCTAAACTTGTATCGGTGCGACAATAATATCTCCTGTTTACCACAAAAAATCATAAACTTTACCTAATGCGACACTAATACTCCCAAACTGTGCCATTGTAAGAAAACAAAAATTGGGGTATTGGTATCGCAATGGATAAAGCTTAGGATTTTTTGTGGCAGGCAGATTGTAATTTTGTCCCGTTGATACAAGTTTGATGGTTTCGATAACACATAAAGAAAAGTTTGGAATCGCGTTGAAGATGTTTAAGGATTTTTTGTGATATTAACAAAAGTGTTCTATATTCTTAGTGTCGTATAATCGACAAAAAAAAAAAAAAAAANNNNAAAAAAAAAAAAAAAAAAAGGTATCCTTTTTTTGTATTCATCGAAATGATTCTGATGATCATGAGTACGGTGATGGCCACGCTTGAGTAGTGATTCGGTCCCGAGGATGAACAGACACTCATGTTCCTCTGAACGCAGTGCCGTTTTTCGTGATGCGTGGTCGTTTTGAAGGTCTGGCACGTACAATGATTTTTTAAATGTATTATTATTTTATTGCGCGCTTAATTAATTTTTTAAAAAATTTTGCGGTTTGAGCTTGTAATATTAATTATTTCGTCAGGGCCGAGGAGAGAGAGAGAGAGAGCATTCCGTGTGGTGATGGATTACTGTCGTATGTTCTGTGCATGGAAAAGTAATAATAATAATAATAATAATAAAGAGAGATGTGGGTTGACTTAGACAAAATGGCTCTACTAACCCGGATTAAGAAAATAATTAAGATAAGGGAAAAAGAAGACCACGGCGAAAACGACAGGTAGTCTTGTTTTGCAGATGTGGGCCCCGAACATTGTTTCGGAAAAAGGAAAAAATAAAATAAAATAAAATAAAAGATCTCGAAGAAAGAGAGAGCTTGGGGACCAAGCAATTGACGATACATTGGTCGAGAAGGAAAAACATAAGACCAGGACCTTCCCCCCATTAAATTTTGTCCTGCAACCCTCTCTGCACGTGCACGTGTTGGGTTCCTCACGTGCTTTGACTTTTTCGCAATTCCAGAAAATTTGAAAAACCACCTGTTTTGCCTTTTTGGTGGAACGTGTCGTCGGAAATTTACCTAATTTTGCCCTTTTCCAAATGAATAGTGTCTTTTACCAAAAGTTAGAAACTCTGGGTTGTCAACTTAATTTGCATCATGACGTGTCAAACACCTGATTATTATCTTGCGTTTAATAATTGTGAAAATAAATTCTCCACTATATATATATATATTGCTCCCAATTCTACGCAAAACCTTTTTGTCCCATAAAAATCCATTAACTTAAGAGTAAATCTCGATTCTACCCTAAACTTTTTTTGTTTCGTGAAAAACCCTCAAGTGTAGGTATTGTCTCGATTCTAACGTCTAATTCCAATTTTACTCAAAAAAAATTTCATTCTCATAAAAATCTTAAATCTATTGTAGTTATGTCAATTCAGTCATAAACTTGTTTTTTTCCAATTTAGTCCTAAACCTTTTGTATTTGTGCCAATTAAGTCCATTTGGTCGGCCGGCACTAACGTGGACAATTTTTAATAATATTTTAATATTTTCATTTTTTATTTTTCCCTTTCTTTCCTTTTT